>CM076570.1:116044097-116372898 GCA_034641835.2 Pinus albicaulis
GAACTGATTGTTAGTATGAATCTTTTGTCGAAGTGCACGAAAAAAGACCACTTTAGCTACGCATAACTTATAGCCCTAACATCAAAGATGGCTGCCAATATCTTCAGATCTGTAGTTAGTTGATCAAGACAAGTACTACAGAAAACCAGATCTATGCATAAAGAGACATTAAGCAGTAAAAATAAGGTTTTGCTCCATACATCCAATAGACAAGACAAGAACAATATTTTTGAAAGAATTTTTGTATTAAGGGCACCTGGGAGGAAAACAAGAAGGTGTTTCCAATTATCCTCAATGGGATGGGTTCTTGGAAGTCCTCAGCACTTCAGATCTAGCATTTCTCTCTCCTGTTGGTGTAGAAAACCCAGACAAAGATAGAACTCAAAGGGAGTTCACACAGAAAATAATGGAAAATATGACAATGATAATGGCTCAAAGTCAGACCAAGAGTTTAGATCCAGAGTGATCTAATAGGCAACAAAAGGTGAAGAATGGTAGGAAAACCCTCCTATTTATAACAAAATATTGGGTCATTCTAGATCTTGGTGCATGATTAAAATAACATTAACCAAATCTAGATCCACCTTTTATGGAATATTTTATTATATTTGTTGGAGGGAAAAAGTATTTGACTTGGGTCAAATCCCTTTATTTGTGAATAATAAATAAATGATTTATTTATCATTTTAAGGAGGTGGTTAAAAGATAATCAAATAAATAATGATTTATTTAATTATTTATGGGTGATTTAGTCATATTTAACAAGGAATATTATTTAAATAAGGTTTAAATAATTATTCCTAGAAAATAATAAGATAAATAAAGATTTATCTAATTAATTTCTCTGTTTTGGGTTAAACATGACCAGGAAAATCAAACAAATATAGGTTTGTTTAATATTTCCTTTTTGGGTTTCCTGTTTAGACCATAAACAACCTAATAAATGTGTTTTATTAAGTTATTTTACATAGTGAAAGCAATTTTACTTAGGGTAAAATTGGTCTTATGTGGTGTACTTGGGTCCATCTAATGATAGTAGGTTAGATGACCAAAAAATGGTGTAACAGATTGCCCCCCATCGTGCGAGTGTTAGGAGCAAATCGTATGACCGAAGCACGTTGTAAGAACTCAATCACCAGACATCAAAAGGGAAGTCAGAGAGAGAAATGTGAGGTAGACTAACGCGCTGAAGAACTAGACCCTAAGGAGGCGAGACTTACAGGTGCAACAAGTCTCTTTTTATGAGAGGGTACCTGTGCTAAAGGCGGCGGGGGAGGCATACCTATGCCCGTCGAGACAAAGTACAAAAGAATAGTGTGTCTAGTAAACAAGGGACCGAACCATAAAGTACAGCCAGCATAAACATGAGCGAGATAAAAATACAATGAGGGATCCCATATACATGATGTGCCTGGGATAACAACCAGGACTTATACAATAATATCTGAGTACATGAGATACAAATACAACCCAAATGCCCCCTATAAGCGGGGAAGGGCTCACAAAATTTGACGGATACATGCAAATCAAAGAGGTGCTGCAAGCGGCTAAGGCCGACATCATCAAATATATGGAGCTGCATCGAAGGTTGCAATGAAGAGGTCATCCGAGCATGTGGGGGGCTACCTGCAGGGCCACCCCATCATGAGGGCTAAGACATCTCACACACACCTGGGCATCACCAATAGCTACTGCTGCATCACTGGACCATCAAGCATACGGATCTCGATCATGCTGAAAGGAGCTGAAGTGGAGAAATAATCAAGTCAAAGGGAAATGAGAGATCCCTTTGCCTAATCCAAGGCACCGAACAAGAGTGGAAGTTGGAACCAAGGTACACCGCTCTCTAGATCTGTCCTCTGGAATGAAGGAGCTGATGTCGACAGAAGGAGGTCCACCATAGGTGAGGCAATGAGAGATCCTCAACTATGGCACAAGAGAAAATAGTAGAGTGACTGACAGACTAATACCAATGATGATGATGGAATGGAGGGGACTGAGTAGCAAATGGACGACTTCCCTTGCTAGAGCATAAAGGACATGAATGACATGGCAGCGACTGACACAGTATCATGAGGGATAGGGGACAGTGGGACTGACGGTCATAATGTACGACACAAGAGAGAGATCAAGCAATGAAGGAGGGAGGACTATAGCGGGGTACAAAGGGACTCGGGATAGACTCCATGAAGGTGATGATGACTCAACTTGGATGCTCTAAACAAGGGCGACTCGATGGTGCTGCCACACAGAAAAGGTCCCATGGGGGACCATAAAAACATGAGTACAAGATGGTATCTCATGACGAAAATCGACACGAACAAAGACAAGTATGGAGGCAAAGTGGTGCCCCAAGTACAAGTGTTGTAAGTGAGGAAATTCGATTTTGGGGGGAGGTGAAGTGACCTATCTTGGACAAAATGTGTCCTAGTGAAGTATCAAATCACAAAAAACTAACAGATACCCATTTGAGGGCTCGGTGAGAGCTTTCCAACAGTGTAGACGGTTTGTCAAACGGAGCTACGGTGTGGTCGCTGCAGGCGAAAGAAAACAAAGGGTTCTCTTTTAATAAGGCAATTTTCCCTCCAAATTCACTCATTTGCTAGTGTTGATGTGGTGAATGTAGATAGGAGAGAAGGCCCTAAATCTTGCGGTGAGCGTAGCGGACAAACCGACCGTTGGAATCGAGATCCATCAGTTGCAGGTAAGAGGCCTAACCTTACTCTTTCATTTTGATGGATTGAAAGTTCAGATTAGGGCCCAGAATCTCAGGAACAGACCCTCTTTCACCTCTATGGCCGGGTCGCACTTTTTGGACCAAAAACTACGACCTGGGAAGCAGGTTTTGAGCCAAAAACTGCGACCTGTCCCAGGATTGGGCAAAAAAGTGCGACCTGGAGGATGAAGGAGATTGCAGTTGTTTTAGGGTTGAGAGTTTGGGTTTTTGTGATTGGTTACAGTGTTTCCTATCTGTATACTGACAAAGATGATGTGTGTGTGCAGATATGGCAGATATACGGGTCAACTGGAGAGAGAGATACCTGGGTGCACTACGGTCAGAGATCCAGGCAGATCAGGGTGTCTGTCGTGTATTGGCCAAATTTCGGGTTCTGAAGTTTTTGGAGAACCATTTGATGAGAGCAGGGGAGCCCTTGTTGGCCCGGATTGTCAGTTATTGGGATCTAGATCATGAGGTCTTTGTAGTGCAGGGGCACAGGATCGAATTGACAATCCAGGATCTGTATTTCCTGACTGGTCTCCCGCCACTGGGGATGGTGGGAAATAAACAGCCAGTGTTACCGCAGGGGCGGAACATCATGGAGTTTGTGGAGCGACATTGTCGATCGGGTCTCCAAGTCAAAGGGACTTGGATACCGATCGGGGACTTAGAGAGATTAGAGACCCGTGCAGTGGCCGCAGCGGTGCTGCGGATCCTGGGCAACCAGGCGCTTCATCACATCACTGGGGGGCAGATGATGATTGTGGAGAGTGTGTTGAGTGGGACCTACTATGGGTGGGCCCAAATGCTATTGGTGTCGTTAAAATGACGGTTGTCTCTTTGCAAGTGGCAAGTGAACCACGATTGCTCGTATGGGACTTTATTGTGCTCCTTCTTTTTTTAGAAGATCCCGACCTTACGACCTCGTATACAGCTCCCATATGGGGGCCCGAGAGAGTCCAGGATGCGCCGGTGGGGGTGAATACTGTGCAGAGGAGGAGGAGGGGTGGTCAGACGGGTGTTTCGACCTGAGTTCTTTGCCCATTGGGATCAGATGTCGTTATACATAGACGACTATCCCTATAGTGGGATGAGTTATTGTGGGGATCCAGACCTACCACTTCCGCCTGGTCGAGTATGGGGACTCGATGGTAAGTGAAAAGTGACTACTCTTTTTTGGGCATGTTAAAGTTATTGAACAGTAGATAGGGTACTGATTCATGTACTTTTGGTATGCAGATATAGCTCCGGTAAAACCGGCCGGATATATGGGATGACCGGCAGCATCACGAGCTGCAAGCCCGAGTGGATCGAGAGCGGCGCATAATGAGGATGCAGCCACCCTCCTGGAAGACATCCGCCGCAGATGCGAGAGGTTGCTGACCGGTGTTTCAGAGCGCGGGTGGCAAGACTTAGACGACCAGTACATAGAGCCATGTATTGGTCTACCCTCGGAATGGCAAGGGGTCATGCGGCGCATGGCGATGACCGGTCAAGGGATACGTGATCTACACACTGTAGGAGCAGAGCCATTGGCTCGAGATCCACCAAATAGTGATTAGGTGTGGGACAGGTGGTGCCCCCTAGTGTGTATGTAGGGACAGGTGGTGCCCCCAGTTTTGAGTTTTTGTAACATGCTATGGGCATGTCATATGTATCAGAGTAGATGGACTCTAAACACATGTTTTGCGACACATATTATGGATATGCATCTTGTTAATGATTATGATTGTTATTGTCTTGTATAAAATGCGTGTGATAAATGCCAATCCAGAACATGGTTTGCAATGCTATCTACATAATGATTTTGTTCTCGAGGTATATGGTTGAAAGTTATGGTTTCAAATTCACGCATCAAGAGTTTCACTCATAAATATCATCTAAACAGCACAGGATTATACACACGATAGACACCATTTAGTTGTAGGACAATAAGTAGGGAATATAAACGAACATGCAGATGGAGGATGCGATGAGAGAAGGAATCGGCTAAAAGACCCCACACTGCATCGTATTCGGCCTGATTATTGGTGGCAGGACCAATGCAGACCCCGTTTGAGAGAACAAGGGCATGCAAGGGGGTGAAAATGGCCCAACCTGTCGAGGCTAGATTCCGGGAGTAACGACTTGCACCATCGGTGTAACCGATATAGGGTGTGGACGGGAGGTCCTGCGGAATGGCGGTACAAGACAAAAAATTGGAGGAGGAGGAACAATGACGGCAACGTGAGTGTATAGGAGACATCGAGTGGCAACTGCGGGAGGGAGTGCGATAGGCAGGATGGCTATGACTCATATACGAACTAGATGGTGGTATATGAGGGCTATAGGAGGAATGGCTGGGACTCAGGCTGCGGAGGTCAACATGGATAGGGGTGGTGTTATCCCGGTTATGGGCGGGAAGGATGGGGTCATGGGTGGAGAGGGTTTCCAAGAGGACATCCTGACGGGAACAGAGGGGATGACGAGAGGAAGGGAATCCACATGACGCGGAAAAGCTACCTAGATCATCTGTATAGGAATAAAGGCTAACATACGGATCGTCACGGGGGATGACAGAGGAACAGATAAATAGATGGTCAAAGGATGTTAAGCCCAGGGTGGTCGCTGGAGGGGGATCGAGCGAAACAACAGGGGAGGATTCAAAGGGAATGTTCTCCAAAGGTCTCACAGAGGATGATAGGTAGAGAATGTTGGTAGTAGACTCCGTCATCTGGACATCAGGGGGGGAAATGTCAATGGGAGCGGAGGGATCCTCAAGGTGACCTGAAGCATACTGCGCAAGTATGGGAGAGGCGAACTGATTTTGTTCAACCTCATACTCTCGAACTACCTCTAAAGAGGCGCGGTAATGCGTCAGGTGAGGACAATGGTGGGAGTAATGGCCATGGACACTGCATAAAGCACAGGGTTTGCTGGTGCGAATAATCTTTGGGTTCTTGGTTACGGACGAGGACGGAATAGAGGAGTCAGGGACCGTAGACACAAGGAACGTGACTTTAACCATGGGTTGAATACGGGGCAATTCAGGACAAGTATGGGTGGCGTGACCGACGACATCACACAAGGCACAAGGCTTCGCGGGCGGAGGAGGAGCCGGGTCAGTCGGGGTGGCCTTGTCTTTGGATGCCCCCTTGCGAGCTTTGCCTTTCAGTCCTGGAGTTGCCACCACAAGAGTAGGGTCCTGAGGAGGTGTGGGGGGCATGGAGGCAACGGAGGAAGCGAGGGGGACCGGTTGAACAGGTGTCAAAGCAAGATATGGTTTGGGGTGACCAGGTGGGGTAGCGGCTGGAGGGTCAAGGTACCAGACGGGTATGCCCAGGGTCAGGTTGGGGAGAGAGAGGGTGGCCATGACAGGGACCGAATAGACTCCGAGAGGGGGAGCCAGGAACTGTATCTGACCAGCGGGGTAATGACCAGGAGGGACAGCCCCGAGATGGTTGAGGCCTGGGGGAACCGACCCAAGAGGATAGAGGGGTTCATGGATACCAGCTGTAGGAGAAGGGCCAGAAGGAGGAGGTTCGGCCGGCTGAGGTGAATGGCTAGGAGCGGGTTGCGGTGGGCGAGGTTGAGTCTGAGGTTGCTGACTAGCCGAAGCGGGCCGCTTAAGGGCAGCCCGAGACGATTGCATCATGCAAACATTCGATAAGCTGGGATCGGAGATAGGAGGAGGAGGGAGACTAGGAAAAGTTCCAAGCAAAGAAGAGTCTTTATAGACGCTGGGAGAGACACTGGTCAAGGAATCGATGGTTTGCTTATTGGCTACAGAGGAGATGGTCGTCTCAAGGGAGGTCTGAGACTTCGGCTCATGATAGGTCAACTGGTCGATAGTGACTATCTTTCCATTGTGAGGAAAAGACATCTTGTGAAAAACCGCGGATGGGACAGCAGACATGGCATAGGTGTAGCTTCGCCCCAAGAGAATGTTGTAATCTAGAGGGGCGTTGATGACTTCGACGTCAACGCAAACAGTCTTACCCGCAAGGGTGATAGGACAATTACGGAAAAGGCCAATAGGCTGGGAGGCGTGGCCGTCCCACGCTCGAAGGGTGATTGTGGAAGGGGCCAACTCAGGAGATCCGAGTTGCTTCCAAACCAAAGCGAACATCACACAGGTGGATGCCCCCTCGTCAATTATACACCGAGAAACGTTAGCGTTCCGGATTTTGACTGGGATTTGGAAGGCGACGGAAGCAGGAAGAGGGGGATGTTCTGATTGATGGGCGTCGAAAACGATCATTTGGTCATCAGCAGGATCTACAACGCCCATGGCAGATAGCAGAGCCTTATTTTGGGAAGGGCACGACTGGAGGAGTTCCAATGTGGAAATGGCGGCAGGAGACTGCGCCAAATCATCTACTATGCTATACGAATGAGCAGCTCGACCAGAAGCAGCATTTCGGCGTAATGGTCCCTTAGGAATCTTGGGATGAACCTCAACTTTGGGTTGAGGGATATGTAAGGGGCCATTGGATGTCGAAAGAGGCTCTGTAGAACCTGAAGAAGGGGACTCGGGGGCAGACTGAGCGGGAGGCTTGGGGTACTGGCAAGACCGAGTTTGAAGGTGAAGGTCGACGGTTGGGGATGGATCAGAGTTCATCATGATAATCTGGTAATCGGAGGAACCAGAAGGGGAAGGTTGAGTGGCGACTTGTCCGTCAGGTGGTTGGGCAGCCACGAATCCTTGCTGGGGGAAAGGATCGGTAAACACAGTCGGTTGAGTAGTGGTCACATTAGGGGGAGCATGAGGGGAGGCATGTTGTCCTCGCAATGTGGCTTGAGAATCCCACATCTGCCACATCTGTGGTAAGATGGGACAATCGTGAGTGTAATGACCGTAAACACCGCAACACGAACAAGGCTTATTTGTGCGAATAGGCCTGTCCGTCTTAGGCTGAGTGCCCTGTTGCTGGTTAGCAGTGTTAGGGTCAGTACCTTGGGGATTGGGTCCATGAGTACTAGGGGAAGATTGATTTTGATTACCTCTCCGCCTTCTTTGAGAGGAAGGAGGATTAGTCACGCCCTGCTATGCAAATAGTTGCCCTGGAGGGGGCTGTACGTGTTGTTGCTGGGGTTGAGAAAGCAAGGGAGGTGGAAGTGCATATGTTGGAGGAGCTAGAGCACCAGGCTGCGGATAAGGATAGTGGTTAGGTTGGGCAACATTGAGGTAAGCAGGAGGTTGGGCAAAAGGATAAGGCATGCCGTATCCTAGATACATGCTACCAGGAGGGGGAAAAGTGCTAGAGGTGCTGGCCCCTCCCGGAGGGGAACCATAGCCCATAGGAGGTTGAGCATATGGATGAGAAAGGGCTCCAACGATACCGTCGACAGAATGAGATGCCCTCGGGGCGTTAGCGCCACCGGGCCTGGGGAGGTTAGGAAGGACAGTATAAACATAACCAGACTGAGCGTATATCAGGTCATATTTCAAGGCGATTTGGAGGGCGGCTTCTTCGGTTTGAGGGAAATGAGAGGTGACATCTTTGCCAATGGGAGGTAAGAGAGTGTGAAGGAACCAGTCCATATAAACCCGATCCTCGAAGGTGGGAGCTCGACATAAGCTCCGACTTCTCCGCCATTCATGGGCATGAGTGGAAAGGCGGGTTGAAGAGGTTTGACGGAAAGAAGTCAAAAGCTCTGTACTAGTTTCGTATCGGAGAGGGAGCTGGAAATAAGATAAAAAGGCTTGGGCAATGGTTGCAAAGGTGGTATGGGAATAGGTGGCCTGGTCAACATACCATTTAGAAGCTTCGCCCGTAAGCGTGCGTTGGAACAACCGAAGACGGATGGAATCATCGGTAATGGAATTGGAGGAACACCACATGTGGAAAGATCAGACGTGGTTGGTTGGATCTTCTCCAGCAAGGCCTTCGAACTTAGGGATGTCGGAGGGGAGCTTGGTTGGCATAGCAGACCAACCAACATCATGGCGGATAGGGTCATTGATCAACTGATTGAGATCTGGGAGGCTGAGGCTTGCCATGTAAGGGAGCAAGGGTGCAGCCGAGGTAGTTCCTGTGGCGGTTCCGCTAGTAGTAGTCCCGACATTAGGGCCAGGATTCCCGCTAGCGTTAGGCCCTAGACCAGACATAGTGAAGGTGATAGGGGGAGAACCAAAAGTAAAAGGAGAACCCAATGAATCAGAAGAGGAGTCGGAGTGCAGACTCGAGGGAGGACTAACTCGACGATGGCGGGACGGAGTAGGTCGACCGACCGGAAACTGAGGGTGAAGGCCAAGAAGTCTCCGGGAGGTGCACCTTGGGGGCGCAATGATGACAACACAAACATGGCACAAGGGGAAGAAGAACAACCAACAAGGGAAGGGAGGTGCAGAATCAAGTGATTACAATGTCGAAACAAGGGCAGAAAAGGTGCAGTGTCAATTGATTTTACAATGTTTTAAAGTCTTTGCCTGGCGGTGTGAACCAGGCTCTTCTTCACTTAGGGTGAGTGTGTGGCGTGTGTTAATTTTAATTTTTAAACCCTGACTTTTTGAGAGAAAAAGAAAAAGTGTGCTGCGTAACTGAAAATAAATCTGCAGAGAACAGTATATAATGCTGAAATAACAGAAAATTAATAGCTAACAATGCATCAATCTAACCCAAAAAGGCGGGTCTCTCGAAACTAGTCTAACAGAGGGAAAAAATATAGTCAAAACACACTACAAAGAGGCCAATAGATCTAGGGTCGAAAGGGACAGGGATCTAAAGGAGAAACCTACTGAAAAGAGGTGCAGAGCACAGCCAAGAGGCTGAGGCAAGGTGGCTGGAAAAAAGGAGGAAATCAGTAAAAGGCAGAAGGGACAAGGAGGAGGCCCTAAAGGTAGATCCAAACAAAACTTCAGGAGGTGATTTGAAAGGGAGAAGAGCTGATTAAAAGGGGTCTGAATAGGAGGTATCAGATCTGAAAAGGGGTGGCTGAAACCCCTAAAGGTAGATCCAAACAAAACTTCAGGAGGTGATTTGAAAGGGAGAAGAGCTGATTAAAAGGGGTCTGAAAAGGAGGTATCATATCTGAAAAAGGGGTGGCTGAAACTCTGAAAAAACAGACACCTGAAACAGTTAAAAATCTTCCACAAAAAGTGGAGGGTACTAAAGCCCTAGGGGGCTAGGTTCCCACTTAGATGAGTAAAACAGATCAGAAACAGGTCCAAATGGGCTAAGACAGAGGCTGGAAAACCCTGACAGAAGCTTCAGAAAAACCCAGAAAAATTGCAGAAAAAGAGCAGAAAAAATGGCAGGTCACAGGTTCTGGGCTGAAAAGTGCGACCTGAAGTTCCGAGTGTCCTGGCGGCAGATTTCCGAAAAAGTTTCCGTCTCAGTTGCGGCTGATGTCTGTCACCTGCGCAATAGGGCCAGAAACACGCGGAAGTTAGAATTTTTAAGGTTTTAGGGTTTTATGTGAGAAAAAAAACATAAAAAGAGGAAAAACAAAAAGCTGAAAAGAAACCCTAGGGTCTGAAGTAGCTGGATATGCAGGAATATGAAAATCGACAACGGTCGTAATTGAAAACCCGTGTGGAGTCGCCAATTGTTAGTATGAATCTTTTGTCGAAGTGTACGAAAAAAGACCACTTTAGCTACACATAACTTATAGCCCTAACATCAAATATGTCTGCCAATATCTTCAGATCTGTAGTTAGTTGATCAAGACAAGTGCTGCAGAAAACTAGATCTATGCATAAAGAGACATTAAGCAGTAAAAATAAGGTTTTGCTCCATACATCCAATAGACAAGGCAAGAACAATATTTTTGAAAGAATTTTTGTATTAAGGGCACCTGGGAGGAAAACAAGAAGGTGTTTCCAATTCTCCTCAATGGGATGGGTTCTTGGAAGTCCTCAGCACTTCAGATCTAGCATTTCTCTCTCCTGTTGGTGTAGAAAACCCGGACAAAGATAGAACTCAAAGGGAGCTCACACAGCAAATAATGGAAAATATGACAATGATAATGGCTCAAAGTCAGACCAAGAGTATAGATCCAGAGTGATCTAATAGGCAACAAAAGGTGAAGAATGGTAGGAGAAACCCTCCTATTTATAACAAAATATTGGGTCATTCTAGATCTTGGTGCATGATTAAAATAACATTAACGAAATCTAGATCCACCTTTTATGGAATATTTTATTATATTTGTTGGAGGGAAAAAGTATTTGACTTGGGTCAAATCCCTTTATTTGTGAATAATAAATAAATAAATGATTTATTTATCATTTTAAGAAAGTGGTTGAAGGATAATCAAATAAATAATGATTTATTTAATTATTTATGGGTGATTTAGTCATATTTAACAAGGAATATTATTTAAATAAGATTTAAATAATTATTCCTAGAAAATAATAAGATAAATAAAGATTTATCTAATTAATTTCTTTGTTTTGGGTTAAACATGACCAGGAAAATCAAACAAATATAGGTTTGTTTAATATTTCCTTTTGGGGTTTCCTGTTTAGACCATAAACAACCTAATGAATGCGTTTTATTAAGTTATTTTACATAGTGAAAGCAATTTTACTTAGGGTAAAATTGGTCTTATGTGGTATACTTGGGTCCATCTAATGATAGTAGGTTAGATGACCAAAAAATGGTGTAACACACCATGAAAACAAGTATCACTTGTTCAAATATGGTATTGAGTACATTGTTAGAGCACATCGATAGAAACTAAATCTGTCACTTGTAAATTCCGGACAAATGAATATATTCATTAAATCTAGCAAGAATTTTGTGATTGATCAAACAAAGAATGATGTTGAGAATGAATACTTTCAAGGTTGTGACTCAATATTTAAATCTGATTTGGTTGAGGTTGTTAACCAATATGATGAGATGTTCCAGGAGCCAAAAGGATTGCCTCCCAAGAGGGGAATCCAACATGAAATGCAATTGCAGCAAGATTGTCCTCTTCCTAAAATTGGCATGTACAAGATATTAGTGATGGAAAGTACATAAATTAAAAATCAAATTCAAGAGTTGTTGGACAAAGGGATCATCAGACCAAGTACTTTGCCATGCAGGTCACCTATTGTTTTGGTGCCAAAGAAGGATAAAACATGGCAAATGTGTGTGGACTTCCGTGCATTGAAAAAAATTACGGTAAAGAACCTTACCCACTTCCTAGAATAGATGATTTACTTGATCAATTGAAAGATAAAAAATATTTTACTAATTTGGACTTAAGGAGTGGATATCATCAAATTAGAATTGCTGAAGGTGATATATGGAATACAACATTCAAAACAATACAAGGTTTGTTTGAATGGCTAGTTATGCCTTTTGGTCTTTGCAATGCTCCTGCTACCTTCATGCTTGTGATGAATGATGTATTGAGGCCATTTCTAGATTGTTTTTTGATAGGCTACTTAGATGAAACTTTATTTTCAGTAAATCTCATGAAGAACATTTCATACATGTCAAAAAGGTACTTTATGTCTTGAAGAAATAACATTTTTTTTAAAATATGTCAGAGTGTGATTTTGGGAAAACTTCCTTAGTGTATTTGGGTCATATTGTTGGAGGAGGCGAATTGAAAATAGATCACTCCAAGGTTGATGTGATCTTGAATTGGACAAAGCCAAAAACAATTACGGAGGTAAGAAGCTTTTTGGGAGAAACCTAATATTGGAGTAAGTTTATTGCTAACTTATATTCTATTGCAGCTCCATTACATTGACAACTGTGAAGCAGGTCTTCCAGTGGGGAGATAAAAAACAAAATGAATTTGATGCATTGAAGGAAAATATCATTTTAGCTCCATTACTTGCACTTCCAAACTTGAGACAGAAATTTGAGATTTAGACTAATTCTAGTGACTATGCCATGGGTGGGGTCCTCATGCAACATGGTAAGCCCATCTGTTTTCATTTAGAAACTTTTAATGGTGCAGTGATTAATTATCCTAAATAGGACAAGGAATTGTATGCATTGGTGAAGAGTGTGAAAAAGTGGAAACACTACTTGATGGGTAAGGAAACAATCATTCACATTGATCATCAACCATTGCAATACTTTCAATCACAAACAAAGTTGCAACAATCAAGGCATTTTCGATGGATGGGTTTTCTTCAACAATTCCATTTGGTGATAAGGTATAAGAAAGGTATCTACAATAAAGTTGCTCACATGCTTTCTAGGCCTATTGTTAGTGTTACCACTATTCTTAAGCATAATTCTTTTTTACATGAGAGTTATGTTGATCAATATGCTTTAAATAGTGATTTTCAAGATGTATATGCAGCTTTGAGTCAAGGGAACCAAGTAGAAGAGTTGGATTATCACATGCATGATAAATTGTTGTACCATCTTGGTAAGGTTTATATTCCACGGGGAGAAAGAGTCAACATTATAAGAGAGGCACATACTTCTCTTATTGCTGGTAATTTTGGTTAAGACGGTGGCACATCTATAGAGGTATTGTTATTGACCTCGTATGCTAGAAAGTGTGTCACATTTTATTAGAGGATATTCGTTATGTGCTGTTAGTAAGCATAGCAATAGAAAGTTAGGATTATACACAACACTCCAATACCTTCTCGTCCATGGGAGAGTGTCTATATGGATTTTTTTGGATGTCTTCCTATGTCAAAAAGGAGTTATGATTATATTTATGTAGTTGTGGATAGGTTCAGAAAAATGTGTATTTTGATGCCATGTAGAAACAAATTACAGCTGAAAAAACTGCTCAGTTATTCTTTCAGAATGTATGGGTGCATTTTGGATTCCCCACATCCATTGTTAGTGATCGAGATTCTCGCTTTGTTGGGAACCTTTGGTCAATATTGTGGGGATTCATGGACACCAAATTGAAAAAGAGTATGACATTTCATCTGCAAATAGATGGTAAAACAAAGGTGGTGAACAAGACGATAATACATCTTCTTCGCGGTTATTGCAACAAGCATCCTAAGTTGTGGGATGAACATTTGCACTATATTCATCATGCTTGCAACTGGGCCAAGCATTCTTCAACTCAAACATCGCCATTTGAGGCATGTTTGGGATACTTTCCCAAGTCTCCTTTGGATTTAATTTTTGGAAAGGATGTTGCTATTGGTGTTCATAGTGACATAGAAAAAGCTAAAAGGTTCATTGAACAAATCCAATTGGTACATCAAGCAGTTCAAGAACAACTGGAAAAGAGCCAAGTTAAGTACAAAACAAGGCATGATAAGCATCGTGTATATCAAAATTTCCAAGTCGGTGATGAAGTTTGGATTCACATTAGCAAAGAAAGGCTTCAAGGAGAAGGTAAAAAACTGAAACCAATTCAATATGGTCCATTCAGAATTTTATAAAAGATTGGTGATAATGCATTTAGGTTGGATTTTCCTTCATATATGAAAATTTATGTTGTTGTTAATGTTGAGAACTTAAGGTTGTATGAGCTTCCTTTGATTGAAGATCAAGGAGAGAATGTTTAGATTCCTTCTATTGACGATTTCTCTCTCGAATACCTTGAAGAAGTACAACAAGACCCCATTCTTGACAAAATAAAAAGGACTTAAAAACAAGGGAATGTGGAGTACCTTCATGTGGGGCTCAAAGGAAAAAATCTAAGAAAATCCAAATGGATCGAGATTGGAAAGGTGAGGGAACTATACCTTCATCTACTGAACAACTGAAAGTGATATTTTTGGGTCCAAAAGCTTCCAGTGGAGATGAGTGATCAGGTGCTAAAAAATATTCTAAAAAATGAAAGTTTTCAGAATGGTGTGGAACCTAAACGACTGCGTAGATCTTGTCGTTTTGAATCCGGTGCAACTTGTTCCGCGGAAACCGACACCGTATGCTCTCGAAAACGAGTTCTATTAGTTTTCCAAAATGGAAAAACTTTGCAAAAAGGACACATGACTCGGAAAATTTTGGCCCAGTGGCAGGCTGCCACGTGGCCTCTTATGATTGGTTGAAATCAATTTTTTTTGGGCCTACCACTGGCTGAGACTTGGGAACCCCTGAATGGTGTTGGTGTGGGAGAATTTCATTGGTTGGATGGTGGCCAACCACATGTTGCCACGTGGCCCCACTAAAGGCTGCCACGTGGCAGCACGGGGGCGGTCACAACTTAGCAAAACTGATATGGGCGGCCTCGAACGAAACGGCCTGACCCGACCCAAACGCGCCCGGTCCAGCGACCTCACACGGCGTGATACGGCGCCCCCGACCGAACGATGCCACAAGGGAGCAATCGGAAAACGGGCCGCCCGAACGTGCACAAGGCACCCAAGAAATCACAACTTAGCAAAAATGATATGGGCGCCCTCGAACGAAACGACCCGACCCGAACGCACCTGGTCGAGCGACCTCACATGGCGTGACACGAAACGAACCAACAAACGATGCCACAAGGGAAAAAATAGAAAATGGACCACCCAAACGTGCATAAGGCACCGAGCGGTCACAACTTAGCGAAACTGATACAGGCGCCCTCGAACTAAACGACCCGACCTAAACACGCTCGGTCGGGTGACCTCACACGGCGCAACACGGCGCACCCGAACGAACGATGCCACAATGGAGCAAACGGAAAACGAGCCACCCAAACATGCACAAGGCACCCGAGCGATGATCACAACTTAGCAAAACTGATACGGGCGCCTTCGAACGAAACGGCCTGACCTGAACGTGCTCGGTCGGGAGACCTCACACGACGCGACACGGCGCGCCCAAATGAACGATGCCATAAGGGATAAAACGGAAAACGGGCCACCCGAATGTGCACAAGATGGCACTTGGGTAGTCACAACTTAGCAAAACTGATACGAGCGCCCTCGAACGAAACGGCCCAACCTGAACGCGCCCGGCCGGGCGACCTCACACGGCGGGACACGGCGCGCCCAAACGAATGATGCCACAAGGGATCAAATGGAAAACGGGCCACCCAAACGTGCACAAGGAAAACGGAAAACAAAAAACGGGTCACCCGAACATGCACAAGGCACCCGAGCAGTCACAACTTAGCAAAACTGATACAGGCGCCCTCGAACGAAATGGCCCGACCCGACCCGAACGTGCCTAGTCGGGCGACCTCACACGGCGCGACACGGCGCACCAGACCGAACGATGCCACAAGGGAGAAAACTGCAAACAGACCGCCCAAACATGCACAAGGCACCCGGGCGGTCACAACTTAGCAAAACTGATACGGGCACCCTCGAACAAAAAGACTCCGATCGAGCGACCTCACACGGCATGACACGAAACGGACCGAAAAATAATGCCACAAGGGAGAAAACAGCAAACAGGGCACACGAACGTGCACAAGGCACTCGAGTGATCACAACTTAGAAAAACGGATACGGGCGCCCTCGAACGAAACGACCCGACCTGAACGCGCCCAGTCGGGAGACCTCACACGGCGCACCTGAAAAAATGATGCCATAAGGGAGAAAATGGAAAACGGGCCACCCGAACATGCATAAGGCACCCGGGCTGTGATCACAACTTAGCAAAACTGATACGGGCACCCTCAAACGAAACGACCCGACTCGAACGGGCCCGATCGGGGGACCTCACACGGCGCGACACGGCGCGCCCAAACGAACGATGCCACAAGGGATCAAATGGCCAACAAGACACTCGAATGTGCACAAGCTGGCACCCGAGTGGTCACAACTTAGAAAAACTGATACGGGTGCCCTCGAACGAAACAGCCCGACCCGAACGCACCCGGTAAGGCAACCTCACACGGTGCGACACGGCGCGCCCAAACGAACGATGCCACAAGGTATCAAACGGAAAATGGACCACTCGAACGTGCAGAAGGCAAATGGAAAACGGAAAATGGGCCACCCGAATGTGCACAAGGCACCCAGGCAGTCACAACTTAGAAAAATTGATACGGGCACCCTCAAACGAAACGGCCCGACCCGAACGCCCCCAATCGGGCGACCTCGCATGACGCGACACGGTGCGCCCGACCGAACGATGCCACAAGGGAGAAAATGGAAAACAGGCCACTTGAACATGCACAAGGCACTCGGGCGGTCACAACTTAGTAAAACTAATACAGGCGCCCTCAAACGAAACAGCCCGACCGAACGAAGGCACAAGGGGGAAAACAGAAAACGGGTTGCACGAACGTGCACAAGGAAACCGTGCAGTCACAACTTAGCAATTTTGATACAGCCTCCCTTAAACGAAACAACCCGACCCAAATGCATTTGGGCGGGTGCCCTCACACGGCTCAACATGACATGCACGACCGAACGAAGGCACAAGGGAGCAACAGGCAAACGGGACACACGAACGTGCACAGGGCACCAATGCAGTCACAACTTAGCATATTTGATATGAGTACTGCCCTCAACTGAAACGACCAGACCCAAACGTGTTTGGGCCGGCAGGCACCCTCAACCAAGACGACCCGACCCGAACGTGTTTGGGCAGGCGCCCTCAACCAAAATGACCCGAACCAAATAGGTTTGGGCGGGCGCCCTCAGACGAAACGGTAAACAAGCCGCACGAACGTGCACAAGGCACCCATGCAGTCACAACTTAGCAAATGGGTTAGAGTAGGGGGTTAAATGGGTTAGGGTTTAGGGGTTTAAATGGGTTAGGGTTTTAGGGGGTTAAATGGGTTAGGGTTTGGAAATAGGGTTTAAGGGGTTAGGGGTTAAGGGTTTAGAGGTTTAGGGTTTATGGGGTTAAATCGGTTAGGGGTTTAGGGGTTTAGGGGGTTAAATGGGTTAGGGGTTAAGGGTTTAAGGGTTAGTGGTTAAGGGTTTAGAGGTTTAGGGTTTAGGGGTTAAATGGGTTAAGGGTTTAGAGGTTTATAGTTTAGGGGGTTAAATGGGTTAGGGATTTGGAATTAGGGGTTAAATGGGTTAGGGGTTTAGGGGTTATAGGTTTAGGGGTTTAGGGGTTAAATGGGTTAGGGGTTTAGGGGGTTAGGGGCTTTAGTAGTTAAGGATTTTAGGGGTTAGAAGTTAGGGGCTAATGGGGTTAGGTTTTAGGGGGTTAGACTGGTTAGGGGTCGAGAATTAGGGTTTAAGGGGTTAGGGTTAAGGTTTTAATGGTTTAGGGTTTAAGGGGTTAGGGGTTAAGGGTTAATAGGTTTAGGGTTTAGGGGGTTAAATGGGTTAGGAGTTTAGGGGGTTAGGGGATTTAGCAGTTAAGGATTTTAGGGGTTAGAAGTTAGGGGCTAATGGGGTTAGGTTTTACGGGGTTAGATGGGTTAGGGTTCAGGAATTGGGGTTTAAGGGTTTAGGGTTAAGGCCGGTTTAATGGTTTAGGGTTTAAGTGGTTAGGGGTTAAGGGTTTATAGGTTTAGGGTTTAGGGGGTTAAATGGGTTAGGGTTTTACTAGGTGTTTAGGGGGTTAAATGGGTTAGGGGTTAGGGGTTAAGGGTTTAGAGGTTTATGGTTTAGGGGTTAAATGGGTTAGGGGTTTAGAGGTTTAGGGGTTAAATGGGTAAGGGGTTGGGAATTAGTGTTTAAGGGGTTAGGGGTTAAGATGATAGTTTCATTGCTCTCTGTTTGTGCACATTAGTTGCTTATTATTTGTGTCTCAATGTAACAATTTTGTAATTATTGTTGCTTGTTGCCATGTCTTCTTTATTTATTAATTTATAGTATTTGTTAGCCATTGCTTTACATTTATTGATGAAAATGTCTATTGCAATCAAACCAAATGTATGTTCAATCTCCAATTTCAAACACAGCCACAATGTTGTCACACAATTTAAGTCCAGAGAATGGCCATCTGATGAAGTCTTAATAACCAGACTGCACCTCATGACTACTCCAGAAAATCTTAAGTTCGAGTGTCCTACATTTATGAGAAATTTGGCTCTAATTATACTCTTGCTCCACCTGACTATGTCCTGGAAATACCCTTGTTTATTGCAAAAACATCCTAATGTTGTCGACCTTGTCCCTTAACAAACCAAGGAAACATATGTGACTAAGAGGAATGGAAAGCACTACAAAGTTGAAGAGAGTAAAAAAGACTAAGATGGTTTAAATGATAAGCTTGAAGAATCTAGCAGTGTTGAAACAACTAAAAGTTGTCCCAAACAAATAGTTGATAATGCAAAACCTTCTTCTGTACCAGTCAAGAAATACTACATTCATGTGAGAGCAAGAAGAGGCCAAGCGACTGATAAGCATAGCCTAGAAGATAGGGTATGGTTCCCTCTTTTTGATGAAATATTTGATCTACATTTTGTCTATCGAAGATTAGCCATTTTAACCTTGCCAACAAGGCGGACAAGAGGAGTCACAAGGGAGAGATGGAGATAAACTGAAGGACAGGGGAGAGAAGGAATGGAGAGAGAGAGAGAGAGGGAGATAAGTGAGAGAGGTAGATCAGAAGGGTAAGAGAGGGAGATAGTGACACAAAGATGGAAGGGGGGTAGAAAGAAGGATAGAGGGAGGGATATAGTGAGAGGATTGGAGGGTAGAGAGAGAGAGAGAGAGAGAGGGAGATTGGGGAAGAGAGAGGGAGGCCCGAACATGTTTCCTTGGGCGGCCTCATGACACGACACACCTAACCAGACGTGCACAAGGCACCCAAACGTGCACAAGGAACCCACGCGGTCACAACTTAGCAAAACTGATATGGGTGCCCTCGAACAAAACGGCCTGACCCGAATGCGCCCGGTCGGGCGACCTCACACGGCGCGACTCGACGCGCCCTACCGAATGATGCCACAAGGGATAAAATGACAAACGGGCCACCTGAACATGCACAAGGCACCTAGGTGGTCACAACTTAGCAAAATTAATACGGGCGCCCTCAATCGAAACGGCCCGACCTGGCCCGAACACACCCGGTCGGGCGACCTCACACGGCGCGACACGGCGTGCCCGACCGAATGACGCCATAAGGGAGAAAATTGTAAATGGGCCACCCAAACGTGCATAAGGGACCTAGGCAGTCACAATTTAGCAAAACTGATACGGGCGCCCTCGAACGAAACGGCCTGTCCCGAACGCACCCGGTCAGGCGACCTCACACGGCGTGACACGACGCGCCCGAACGAACGATGCCATAAGGGAGAAAATGGAAAACAGGCCACCTAAACGTGCACAAGACACCTGGGCGATCACAGCTTAGCAAAACTGATACGGGTGCCCTCGAACGAAATGGCCCGACCCGACCGGAACGCGCCCGGTCGGGTAACCTCACACGGCCCGAAACGACGCGCCCAAATGAGCGATGCCACAAGGGAGAAAACAGAAAACGGGCCACCAAAATGTGCACAAGGCACCCGGGTGGTCACAACTTAGCAAAACTGATATGGGCGCCCTCGAACGAAACGGCCCGACCCGACCCGAACGTGCCTAGTCGGGCGACCTGACACGGCGTGCCCGACCGAATGATGCCACAAGTTAGAAAATAGCAAACAGGCCGCCCGAATGTGCACAAGGCACCCGGGCGGTCATAACTTAGCAAAACTGATACGGGTTCCCTCGAACAAAACGGCCCGACCCAACCCGAACGCGCCCGGTCGGGCGACCTCACACGGCGCAACATGACGTGCCCGAACGAACGATGCCACAAGGGAGAAAACGAAAAATGGGCCACTCGAATGTGCAGAAGGGACCCGGGTGGTCACAACTTATCAAAATTGATACGGGTGCCCTCGAGCGAAATGGCCCGACCCGAACGCGCCCAGTTGGGTGACCTCACACGGCGCGACACGGCACGCTCGAACGAACGATGCCACAAGGGAGAAAATAGAAAATGGGCCACCTGAACGTGCACAAGGCACCCGGGCGGTCACAACTTAGCAAAATTGATACCGGCGCCCTCGAACAAAACGGCCCAACCTGAACGCGCCCAGTCGGGCGACCTCACACGGCACGACACGGCGCGCCCGAACAAACGATGCCACAAGGGACAAAATGGAAAATAGATCACTTGAATGTGCACAAGACACCCGGGTGGTCACAACTTAGCAAAACTGATACGGGCGCCCTGAAACGAAACGGCCCGAGATGACCCGAACGCGCCCGATCGGGCGACCTCACACGGCGTGACACGGCTCGCCCGACCGAACGAATCCACAAGGGATAAAATGGCAAACGGGCTGCCCAAATGTGCACAAGGCACTCGGGTGGTAACAACTTAGCAAAACTGATACGGGCGCCCTCGAACGAAACGGCCTGACCCAACTCGAACGCGCCCGGTCAAGCGACCTCACACGGTGTGACATGACATCGCGCCTGAATGAACGATGCCACAAGGGCGCAAATAGAAAACAGGCCACCCGAACATGCACAAGGCACCTGGGCGGTCACAACTTAGCAAAACTAATACGGGTGCCCTCGAATGAAACAGCCCGACCCGAACGCGCTCGATCGGGCGACCTCACACAGCGTGACACGGCGTGCCCAAACGAATGATGCCACAAGGTAGCAAATGGAAAATAGGCCACCCAAACGTGCACAAGACACCCAGGCGGTCACAACTTAGAAAAACTGATATGGGCGCCCTCGAACGAAACAGCCCGACCCGACCCGAACACGCCCGGTCGGGCGACCTCACACAGCGCGACACGACACGCCCGAACGAACGATGCCACAAGGGAGAAAACGGAAAACGGGCTACCTGAACGTGCACAATGCACCCGAGTGGTCACAACTTAGCAAAACTGACACGAGTGGCCTCAAACGAAACGACCCGACCCGACTCGAACATGCCCGGTCAGGCGACCTCACACGGCGAGACACAGTGCGCCCGACCAAACGATGCCATAAGGGAACAAACAGCAAACGGGACACCCGAACGTGCACAAGGCACTCGAGCGATCACAACTTAGAAAAACTGATACAGGCGCCCTCGAACGAAACGGCCCGACCCAACCCAAACGCGCCCAGTCAGGCAACCTCACACGATGTGACACAATGCGCCCAAACGAATGATGCCACAAGGGATCAAATGGAAAACGGACCACCCGAACATGCACAAGGCACCCAAGTGGTCACAACTTAGCAAAACTGATACAGGCGCCCTCGAACGAAACGGCCCGACCCGAACCGAACGCGCCCGGTTGGGCGACCTCACACGGCACGACACGACGCGCCCGACCGAACGATGCCACAAGGGAGAAAACAGAAAACGGGCCACCCGAACGTGTACAAGGCACCTAGGCGGTCACAACTTACCAAAACTGATACGGGCGCCCTCGAAAGAAACGGCCCGACCCAACCTAAACGCGCCCGGTGGGGCAACCTCACATGGCGCGACATGACGCACCCGAACGAATGATGCCATAAGGGAGAAAATAGCAAACGGGCCACCCGAACGTGCACAAGGCACCCAGGTGGTCACAACTTAGCAAAACTGATACGAGCGCCCTCAAACGAAACGGCTCGACCCGAACGCGCCCGGTCGGGTGACCTCACACGGCGCGACACGACTCGCCCGACCAAACGATGCCACAAGGGAGAAAATGACAAACGGGCCACCTAAACGTGCACAAGGCACCCGAGTGGTCACAACTTAGAAAAACTGATATAGGCGCCCTCGAACGAAACGGCCCGACCCGACCCAAACGCACTCGGTCGAGCAACCTCACACGGCGCGACACGACGCGCCCAACGGAATGATGCCACAAAGGAGCAAACGGAAAATGGGCCACCCAAACGTGCACAAGGCACCTGGGCGGTCACAACTTAACAAAACTGATATGGGCAGCCTTGAACGCAATGGCCCGACCCGAACGCGCCCGGTCGGGTAACCTCACACGGCCCGAAACGACGCGCCCAAACGAGCAATGCCACAAGGGAGAAAACAGAAAACGGGCCACCCAAATGTGCACAAGGCACCCGGGTGGTCACAACTTAGCAAAACTGATATGGGCGCCCTCGAACGAAACGGCCCAACCCGACCCGAACGTGCCCAGTCGGGCGACCTGACACGGCGCGACACGGCATGCCCGACCGAACGATGCCACAAGTGAGAAAACAACAAACGGGCCGCCCGAATGTGCACAAGGCACCCGGGCGGTCATAACTTAGCAAAACTGATACGGGTTCCCTCGAACGAAACGGCCCGACCCAACCCGAACGCGCCCGGTCGGGCGACCTCACACGGTGCGACATGACGCACTCGAACGAACGATGCCACAAGGGAGAAAACAGAAAATGGGCCACTCGAATGTGCAGAAGGGACCCGGGTGGTCACAACTTATCAAAATTGATACGGGCACCCTCGAACGAAACGGTCAGACCCGAACGCGCCCAGTTGGGCGACCTCACACGGCGCAACACAGCGCGCCCGAACGAATGATGCCACAAGGAAGAAAATAGAAAACGGGCCACCTGAACGTGCACAAGGCACCCGGGCGGTCACAACTTAGCAAAATTGATACCGGCGCCCTCGAACAAAACGGCCCAACGCGAACGCACCTGGTCAGGCGACCTCACACGGTGCGACACGGCGGGCCCGAACAAACGATGCCACAAGGGAAAAAATGGAAAATAGATCACTTGAATGTGCACAAGACACCCGGGTGGTCACAACTTAGCAAAACTGATATGGGCGCCCTGAAACGAAACGGCCCGAGATGACCCGAACGCGCCAGATCGGGCGACCTCACACGGCGCGACACGGCTCGCCCGACCGAATGAAGCCACAAGGGAGAAAATAGCAAACGGGCTGCCCGAATGTGCACAAGGCACCCGGGTGGTAACAACTTAGCAAAATTGATACGGGCGCCCTCGAACGAAACGGCCTGACCCAACTCGAACGCGCCCGGTCAAGCGACCTCACACGGTGCGACATGACATCGCGCCTGAATGAACGATGCCACAAGGGCGCAAACAGTAAACAAGCCACCCGAACATGCACAAGGCACCTGGGCGGTCACAATTTAGCAAAACTAATACGGGTGCCCTCGAATGAAACAGCCCGACCCGAACGCACTCGATCGGGCGACCTCACACAGCGCGACACGGCGCGCCCAAACGAATGATGCCACAAGGTAGCAAACGGAAAATAGGCCACCCAAACATGCACAAGACACCCAGGCAGTCACAACTTAGAAAAACTAATACGGGCACCCTAGAACGAAACGGCCCGAGCCGACCCGAACACGCCCGGTCGGGCGACCTCACACGGCGCGACACGACACGCCCGAACGAACGATGCCACAAGGGAGAAAACGGAAAACGGGCTACCTGAACGTGCACAATGCACCTAGGCGGTCACAACTTAGCAAAACTGATACGGGCGGCCTCGAACGAAACGGCCCGACCCGACTCGAACATGCCCGGTCAGGCGACCTCACACGGCGAGACACAGCGCGCCCGACCAAACGATGCCATAAGGGAACAAACAGAAAATAGGACACCTAAACGTGCACAAGGCACTTGAGCGATCACAACCTAGCAAAACTGATACAGGCGCCCTCGAACGAAACGGCCCGACCCAACCCGAACGCGCCCGGTCAGGCAACCTCACACGATGTGACACAATGCGCCCAAACGAATGACGCCACAAGGGATCAAATGGAAAACGGACCACCCGAACATGCACAAGGCACCCGAGTGGTCACAACTTAGCAAAACTGATACAGGCGCCCTCGAACGAAACGGCCCGACCCGAACCGAACACGCCCGGTTGGGCGACCTCACACGGCACGACACGGCGCGCCCGACCCAACGATGCCACAAGGGAGAAAACAGAAAACGGGCCACCCGAATGTGTACAAGGCACCTAGGCAGTCACAACTTAGCAAAACTGATACGGGCGCCCTCGAAAGAAACGGCCCGACCCAACCTAAACGCGCCCAGTCGAGCAACCTCACATGGCGCGACATGACGCGCCCGAACGAATGATGCCATAAGGGAGAAAATAGCAAACGGGCCACCCGAACGTGCACAAGGCACCCAGGTGGTCACAACTTCACAAAACTGATACGAGCGCCCTCAAACGAAACGGCTCGACCCGAACGCGCCCGGTCGGGTGACCTCACACGGCGCGACACGACTCGCCCGACCGAACAATGCCACAAGGGAGAAAATGACAAACGGGCCACCTAAACATGCACAAGGCACCCGAACGGTCACAACTTAGCAAAACTGATATGGGCGCCCTCGAACGAAACGGCTCGACACGACCCAAACGCACTCGGTCGAGCGACCTCACACGGCGCGACATGACGCGCCCAACCGAATGATGCCACAAGGGAGCAAACGGAAAATGGGCCACCCAAACGTGCACAAGGCACCTGGGCGGTCACAAATTAACAAAACTGATATGGGCAGCCTTGAACGCAATGGCTCGACCCAAACGCGCCCGGTCGGGCGACCTCACACGACGAGACACGACGCGCCTGACCAAACGAAAATGCCACAAGGGACCAAACAACAAACGGGCTGCTCGAACATGCACAAGGCACCCGGGTGGTCACAGCTTAGCAAAACTGATACAGGTGCCCTTGAACAAAACAGCCTGACCCGAACGCGCTTGGTCGGGCGACCTCACATGGCGCGACATGGCGCGCCCGACCGAATGATGCCACAAGGGAGCAAATGGCAAACGGCCTGCTCGAACGTGCACACGGCACTCAGGTGGTCACAACTTAGAAAAAATGATACGGGTGCCCTCGAATGAAACAACCTGACCCGAACGCGCCCACCTTGCATAGCACGACACGATGTGCCCGACCGAATGATGCCACAAGGGAGAAAACAGCAAACGGGCCGCCCGAACATGCACAAGGCACCTTGGCAGTCACAACCTAGCAAAACTGATACGGGCGCCCTTGAAAGAAACAGCGCGAACCGAACATGTCCAGTGGGGCGACCTCACATGGCGTGACACCGCACGCCCGACTGAACAATGCCAAAAGGGAGAAAATGGAAAATGGACCACCTAAACTTGCACAAGGCACCCGAGTGGTCACAACTTAGCAAAACTGATACGGGCGCCCTTGAACGAAATGTCCCAACCCGAACGCGCCCGGTTGTGTGACCTCACACGGCACGACACGACGCGCCTGACCAAACGAATATGCCACAAGGGAGAAAATGGAAAACGGGCCTATGGTGTATGACTGCGAGTGAAGCCACCCAATGGTGTATGACTGCAGGTGTTTTGTGGTCGGTAGGCCTAGCTTATTCACAACCTCTGCTGAAATGAGGTTCTTTTGGCTATTGTTTTCGACAATGAACTGCAGCAGAGAACCCTTCACCCACATCTATGAGTGGAAGAGGCCATCCCCCTCCTCTGGATCTTCGGGCTCATCCTTATGGATCTTGGTGGTGGTAACAGTGGCACTGGGCTCTGCATCAATCATATGCTTCCCTTTGTCATTCCCCTTATTGGGTTCTGACTTAGAATCATAGCATGCATCTTGTTAGCACTCATTTTTTCACCCTCGAAAGTTATCTTTCATGATCATTTTTTGGCTATGATTCCTTATGCCTTCACTATATTCACCATTTTCCATCGTTATCATATACCTTGATTTTTGTAAAAAGACATAAATTACCCCAATCTGGCCATTTTCATGCTAAAATATATGAAATCCTATTTTTCCTAAACTACCTTAATGATTGTCCTATCTATTTCCCTCTTTTGCCATTTTTGTAAAAAATATCAAAATGCCCTAATCCTATCGTATTCTAGCTTATTTTATTGGGCAAATAAAAAAGTGTATATCAATTTTATATTTAATATAAAAAAAATTATATTTTTAATAAAATTGTGGGCTTTTTACTCCCAATAAAAAAGTGTATATCAATTTTATATTTAATATATAAAAAATTATATTTTTAATAAAATTGTGGGTTTTTTACAAATTTTTTATATAATTTAATAAAATTGTGGGCTTTTTACTCCATCGAGCACCTGGCTCAGCCCAAGCACCTACACTAATCACCACAGGACCGAGGCCAAGAACCACAAGCTAAACCACAACCAAATCCAAGTCATGAGGGGAGGAGCCGAGTGCATGCGCTGAGTCCCAATTGATTGTATGAGTGTGCATAGCCTTTGGCTCGTAGTCGAAACATGTAAAACCTCAACATGTATATAAACACCAATATCGCTTATACACCCGGTGAATGTGGGATTATCCCACCGAACACCTTTGCCACCAACCGTCGCAAGAGCGACACTCTGCCACCAACCGTCGCAAGAGTGACACTCTTCCACCAACCGTCGCAAGAGAGACACTTTGCCACCAACCGTCGCAAGAGCGACACTTTGCCACCAACCGTCGCAATAGCGACGCCTTCCTCTAAACGTCACAATAGCGACACCTTCCTCTAAATGTCGCAATAGCGACACCTTGTCTCTGTAACATCGCAATAACGACATATTTCACAAATCCATCGCAATTACGACACTTTTTTGCAAACATCGCAAGACCGACACTTACCTCTAAGTGTCGCAATACTGACACTTGTGGCAGGATTTGAAAATTTGATAAAATTTGGGGAAATTTTCGACATTTCGTCAGAAGTGTCGGAATTTCCGCCAAATTTACTATTTAAGGGTTCAAGAGAAACAGCAGAACCCTATGCGAAATGTGCAGAGGATGAAAATAGAACCCCTTGAGGCAGGCTCAGTCCAATAAGGGTCAATAAAAGAATTTGCGATAGAGGACGGACATCCCCCAAAAGAACTCAACCCCGCGATCAGGATGGGTGGTGATCAAGGCAGAAGAGGAATGTATGACACTGAACGAAGGGAGGAGATCAAACCATTCTTACAAGCGTGTATGAAACTACTGTGCAACCAACAAGCCATGGAAAGTCTTCAGGAGTTGATTGATGGGTGTGCAACAAAGACCCCTTCTAGCATGCAAATACACAACGTGCACCAGCTATACAGACAAAAGAAACAAACAGGACAGGAAATGTGGCTAACAACGCAGATTGGAGGCTTTGAAATAGATCAAGTTATTCTTGATATAGGAACAAATGCAAACGTGCTCCCTAAGCAAACTTGGCAGCGGATGGGTGAGCCTAAGCTCGAATGGTCTGTTGTACAGCTATGCATGGCTAATCAATAGAAGATAGTACCGTTGGGAAGATTATCAAAAGTAGTGGTGGACATTGCAGGAGTCAGGTTATGAGCTTATTTTGAAGTTATCCAGACAGTAGAAGATATGAACCCCTACCCAGCCCTTCTAGGCTTGGATTGGGCGATCGACATGGGAGGTATCATCAACTTAAAAAAATGAAATATGATGTTCGAGAATAATGGAATACACGTAATCATCCCATTAGACCCTACCGAGGGGGAAAGGTATACAGAAATAGTCCACGGGAACGAAGAAATAGATAACCTCTACAGATTCTCCACGCGGGATGGCAAACGAATCAATCCTGCGACCAGGGGTACCATCGTTGGAAATCAATATAATGAGGACCCTTCTGATTCAGATGAGGAGTTGGAACATTGGCAATGCCAATTACAAAATGCCTCCATGTTATGATGCCTCCAAACTACCGAAAATATCAGGTGCATGTAAGCTAAGGTAAGAGATCTGCCCCGGTTTGATGGTTCAAGATATGTGGAGGACTTCCTGCAAGACTATGAAGCCATGGTTCTGAGGGAATGCAGGTTGGGAGCCCTTAAAATGACACTACGGGGCACGTCCTAACAGTGGTGGGGACTACAAGGGCAAACCTTCCAGGTATGGGAAGAATGTCGAACTATGTTGGTCTTATGATTTGCAATGCCAGATTATCAGGATGACACAAGTATGACATACAGATCCTTGACCCTAGAACCCTGAGGGAACAAACCTGTGTTGGGGGAGGATGCACCATCGCTCAAGATGATTAAGTCAGAAGAAGTGCCAAACACACTGGGGTTGCGCAAACTAGCCATTAGCATTATAATGTCTGGTAAAAAGAAAAATTTACTGTTGGAGGCAACAGTCACCCGATAATTAATAGTGCAAATTAGGGAAAGTCCTAAGCCCTATGTAGATTTTGCCCAGCTGTTGGACAACGAAAGACGCTATAAAACCACTAGGACGGCCCAGAGCCAATTATATCTCTGTTGCATAACTTATACCCCATAGTCATAAACTATCAGAGCATATCGGTCTACACTGCGTCAATCATGTCTGCCCAAAACCCCCCTGCAAGTAGCAAACCAGAGGCTGAATTCGTCTTCTAGGCAAGAGCAACAGCTACCAGGCCCTCGAAATCTTCGGTACCCACGGAGGAAGCAAGTGATGAAGTCATGGAGATTGAGTCTAAGGAAGAAGACGTACCCATAACCCTAGTTACTAGAAAAGGCAAAGAACCATCCCAAAGCTCAGAAAAGCCTCCGAAGACTGCAAAATGGGCCACGGGAAAGCTGAGGACATCGCCAAGAACACCCAAGTCGTCTCATGCCCTGCCTGGGCTAGAAGAGGTCCTCTCAGCTAATCCAATCAATTGGTTACCCCCATTTATCTGGCCACAGAGAACATCGACCCGAACGCCACAAAATTTAGATGGCCTGATCACTTACTTACAAACACCGCTAACCCCTATGGGAGTCCCGGTCATTGGTGAACCTTGTGGAAAGCTCCATGAGGTTAAATTTGATGATCATGACTTGACAAATTCCACAACATTCCCTGATCTGGCTCCTGCATTGTATTTCAAGACAGTCCATGCACCTAATAGAGTCACAATCATCCCTCAGTAATGGGTATCTGGATTGGCCAAATCTGAGATCCTAAACCTATTACGAATGCCCCACTTTGGCCATTACAATGTCACATATCAGTTAGCCCAGCAGTTGCTCGCCTTGATTCATGACGATTGTTTATGGATTCGTGAAAGATTCCCCATTGATGTTGCATTAATCCACAGAATAACTGGTCTCCCCATGCAAGGAACACACCCCATAGAGAAACTAGGTAAGAAATATGAGGGGGGAATCGTGACCAAAATACGGCAGGCATACCATGTAAATAACAATAAGAGGGGTTTTATCATTAATTCCATCAGTGATCTAGTTACGCGAATGGGTACCCCGATATTAGCCTGTAAATTAATTCAAAAATGCGAGGTTGCAACGGTCCTTGCGTATGTCATACGGGTGGTAGGTCAATGTGCCAAAGGGGGTTGCTTCAATTGGGCACAACACTTGTGGGACGAATTTCTGTCCAATGTCCGTGAATCACAAGAACAAGGAAAAGCCTTTTGCTACTCCTGGTTTTTGTTTCTTATCGCCCTCGTCGCATGGGAAGCACCTAAGGAATCAGTCATCCCCCCGCTCAATCTGGGCATGTGTGAAGGAGCCTGGTACGCTCACTTATGGGATTCCAAAGATGCACAGCGATTGGAGGATAACCAATTCCTCTGGTTTCTTTTCCAAGGTAATGTAGCAGCAGCCATCAATTCCCACCCATGGCTATCTCCTATAATATACAACAGATACAAGGGTATAGCCAACTTCCAGGTCACAATGCACCATATTCAAATTTGTATTCTTAAGAATAAAACCTGGACGACTCTTCCTTATATGGTAATAGAGCGGGAGATTGATGAGGTAATTGCACGATGGCCACCTGCCTGGAAGATCAGCTTCAAAACCCCTGTGAAGAGTACTGTGGATACAAGCACCACTGTTACAGGCCCAAGCGGACATATGGGAATGGATGTTGGTGCAGCAGTCCCAACGACTATTCCTTCCACGCAGCGTCCCAACAAGGATACTACAGCTTCCAACTAGATCGCGCTGTAGGATATCAGTGCTGGGGGTACCAAGCAGATAAGAGAGCCGGTACAAGGAACTCGGAAGAAGCAACGGCCCCAACGACCAGAGAAAGATGAAACAGTCACCTTGAATGACCGGGATCTCGAGTAGATTGTGGATGCTGTTACATTGGCCACAGAAGAGAAATGGGTAGCTTTAGCAGAGCAAAAAAAAAATGCAGTCGACACCATTCAAGCGGAGCTGCGCACTCTACAATTAAAAACCGATACTTTGCAGACAAGCATCACCCAACGAAGAAACCCTTCACCTCCGAGCGAACCTGCACTAGTTACAGAGGAAAGGTGTCTCTGCGTGATCCCCAATGCTGCTCTTATCATGGATCCGTCGGACTCGGAAATGCATCTCCCAGCAGGATCAGGCATACAGCTGAATCTTGCACAGCTGTCACATGAATCAGTAAGGGATATCCACACGGCGGTTTGCCATGAAATTTACCATCAAGACCAACTCGTACATCATCAACTATGTACGGCCGAGCAGACGATAGCACAATAAAACTCCGACGTGCTTCTCGCAGCCTCCCAGCAAGCCAAACTGGAAACAGCGATACACCAGGTGTATACGAACATAGCAGCAGACGTATCACTCGATGCCACCTCGCGAGCTAAAATCGAAGCACTGGTGACCGCATTGAAGGCTTCCTGAACAGAGCTGCAGGCCTTCCAGACACAAATGGAGCAACAAAACTGAGATCTTCAAGCCAAGTTGCACCCTGAGACGCCTCCAGAGGTAAGGACTCAACGGGCTGCATTAGTCACGGCTGCCACGAACACCATTACGGGACACATTTCTCAGGGTACATAGTTACTGGAGACAACCTTGCAGCTCTTGACGAAGTTTCAACATAATCTGAGCCTGTGACAAGTTAATCAGGAGCTCTGTCAAAAGGAAGAAGAATGTGAACAGATCAAGGCTACTATCGCCACTCTAATCCCATCACAGCGCATCGCCCGTCTAAGGACCAGCGAGGTCGTCCAAGCTGGGATTGAGGAACTTCAGCACAAGAATGATGCCATCGGGAAGAGATTGAAGCCATGGTCTACCGCGGCCCTTCAATTCTCTCAGGACGCAGATGCTACGGTAAAAAGACTCAATCAAACAGGAGAGTGTCACCGCTGCAACAGAAGGTCCAACATCGCAAAAGTTAGTAGATATTGCACAGAATGCTGCAGCGCAGAGCCTAGAAGTCTTGGCCCCACTGGTTGTAGCTATTGAGGCATTACGCGCACAGATGGAGGCTCCACCACCACACTGACTCGGAACGAGTCACAATATTGTGTTGGGGGACTGTTGGAGCAGGGTCTCCCACACTAATGAAAGCTGGTCCAATTTTGTATTATTTTGATTATGTTTAGTCTAGCGCAGGGGTGATAGGGTGGATCAAAGCCCCAATGTGTTGTAAAGCAGGCAAGTAGGTAAAACCAGGAGTCCGCAAACCAAGGTTTGCGGACCATGGTAAGTCTAGGCTAAATTGGTATAAATAGTAAGTCTTTTTGAGTCGATAGGTAGAAGATGAATCGAAGTGAATGCTAAGTGCGGATTATTAGTTCTGGGTTTTGGGGTATTTGGGTCAGACTCCTGTTGGCTGTGTGCGCGAAGATCCTTTGTCCTATTGTGTGTGGACCCTGTTGGCTGTGTGCGCAGGTGGGATTTGGGGTTATGTAAGTCTCTACTAATAATATATGAGAAGTATTATTGGTATTTGGTTTTGGATCTATCTGTTATATGAATCTGCACTCTATGTTAAGTCTATGATAAGGTACGAATGATCTGTGTTATCTGTTGTGCTTATCTATAATATATGCTATCTAGTCTGTTGCGTGTATTGTAATTTATATCCTTGCTATTTGAACGCACGTGGATGCGGACCTAAGATCTAGATCTGTAATACTGTGTACATTGGTTATCTATTTAAGCCTATGAACTAGCTTTGTTTCCATAGATATTTGTGTTGAGCGAGGCTTGGCTTACCTTCTCTCTTTCCGGGTGCGGAAACCTGGTTCTAGCACCCTCCCATACTTCTTCGGATGAGACTTTGACCTACGCAAGTAGGTCACTGCCGAAAGGGCCAGTAGTATAGGGGTTTGTTGGCAAACCTTAACGTGCAAACCTAGGTCAGGACCCCCAAATCCAACAGGTTTGTTGGATGTTGGCACCCTATTTGTACTTAAGGTTCTGCTACTTAATAATACAAACCCTCAGATCTGCTGCACTGGTTTTCCCAAGTTGGGCTTTTCCAGGGACTTAGTCCAAAAATAACTGTGTCAATGTGCTTGCTTTTTCATTGAGTTTTTCCAGATTGTTTCAGCACTTAGATTTATTCCGCAGCATTATTTTTTTAGACTGCTTCAGTAATTACTTCATTATTTCAATGTAATGAAATAATTATCAAATAATAGGAGAAGTAATTAAGATTTGTTGCAATAGGAATTCAGATCTAGGATTTTTCACATGGTATCAGAGCATATTTAAGCTGAAGTGTAGGAGAAACGAAGAGAACCAACAGATCAACGCTGTAGAGTCTAGGATCTGCGTAAGCAGCAGCAGATCCTCCCAGAAAATTATGTTTTCCATGCCAAGAGGTCATTCCAATGCAGAAAAGGCTCCCTCTGAGAGACTTGACATAGGGGTAAGCTTTTTCAGTTGCAGAAGAGGCATCGTAGTAGAGTAGTGTAGCTAAAGGATGCAGTTACTGCACAGCAGTAAGAGCGGTCACAACTTAGCAAAACTGATATGGGCGCCCTCGAACGAAACGGCCTGACCCGACCCAAACGCACCCGGTCGGACGACCTCACACGGCGCGACACGACGCGCCCAACCGAATGATGCCACAAGGGAGCAAACAGAAAATGGGCCACCCAAACGTGCACAAGGCACCTGGGCGGTCACAACTTAGAAAAACTGATATGGGCAGCCTTGAACGAAATGGCCCGACCCGAACGCGCCCGGTCGAGCGACCTCACACGACGAGACACGACGTGCCTGACCAAACGAATATGCCACAAGGGACCAAACAACAAACGGGTTGCTCGAACGTGCACAAGGCACCCGGGTGGTCACAGCTTAGCAAAACTGATACAGGTGCCCTTGAACAAAACAGCCTGACCCGAACGCGCTTGGTCGGGCGACCTCACATGGCGCGACATGGCGCGCCCGACCGAATGATGCCACAAGGGAGAAAATGGAAAACGGCCTGCCCAAACGTGCACACGGCACTCAGGGGGTCACAACTTAGAAAAAATGATACGGGTGCCCTCGAATGAAACAACCTGACCCGAACGCGCCCACCTTGCACAGCACGACACGATGTGCCTGACCGAATGATGCCACAAGGGAGAAAATAGAAAACGGGCCGCCCGAACGTGCACAAGGCACCTTGGCAGTCACAACCTAGAAAAACTGATACAGGCACCCTTGAAAGAAACAACGCGAACCGAACATGTCTAGTGGGGCGACCTCACATGGTGCAACACCGCGCACCCGACTGAACAATGCCACAAGGGAGAAAATGGAAAACAGGCCGCCTGAATGTGCACAAGGCACCCGAGTGGTCACAACTTAGCAAAACTGATACGGGCACCCTCGAACGAAATGTCCCAACCCGAACGTGCCCGGTTGGGTGACCTCACACGGCACGACATGACGCGCCTGACCGAACGAATATGACACAAGGGAGCAAATGGAAAACGGGCCTATGGTGTATGACTGCGGGTGAAGCCACCCAATGGTGTATGATTGCGGGTGTTTTGTAGTCGGTAGGCCTAGCTGATTCACAACCTCTGCTGAAATGAGGTTCTTTTGGCTCTTGTTTTCGACAATGAACTGCAGCAGAGAACCCTTCACCCACATCTATGAGTGGAAGAGGCGATCCCCCTCCTCTGGATCTTCGGGCTCATCCTTATGGATCTTGGTGGTGGTAACAGTGGCACTGGGCTCTGCATCAATCATATGCTTCCCTTTGTCATTCCCCTTATTGGGTTCTGACTTAGAATCAGAGCATGCATCTTGTTAGCACTCATTTTTTCACCCTCGAAAGCTGTCTTTCATGATCATTTTTTGGCTATGCTTCCTTATGCCTTCACTATATTCACCATTTTCCGTCGTTATCATATACCTTGATTTTTCTAAAAAGCCCTAAATTACCCCAATCTGGCCATTTTCATGCTAAAATATATGAAATCCTATTTTTCCTAAACTACCTTAATGATTGTCCTATCTATTTCCCTCTTTTGCCATTTTTGTAAAAAATCTCAAAATGCCCTAATCCTATCGTATTCTAGCTTATTTTATTGGGCAAATAAAAAAGTGTATATCAATTTTATATTTAATATAAAATTGTTTATATTTTTAATAAAATTGTGGGCTTTTTACTCCCAATAAAAAAGTGTATATCAATTTTATATTTAATATAAAAAAATTTATATTTTTAATAAAACTGTGGATTTTTTACAAATTTTTTATATAATCTAATAAAATTGTGGGCTTTTTACTCCATCGAGCACCTGGCTCAGCCCAAGCACCTACACTAATCACCACAGGACCGAAGCCAAGAACCACAAGCTAAACCACAACCAAATCCAATTCATGAGGGGAGGGGCCGAGTGCATGCGTTGAGTCCCAATTGATTGTATGAGTGTGCATAGCCTTCGGCTCGTAGTCAAAACATGTAAAACCTCAACATGTATATAAACACCAATATCGCTTATACACCCGGTGAATGTGGGATTATCCCACCGAACACCTTTGCCACCAACCGTCGCAAGAGCGACACTCTGCCACCAACCGTCGCAAGAGTGACACTCTTCCACCAACCGTCGCAAGAGCGACACTTTGCCACCAACCGTCACAAGAGCGACACTTTGCCACCAATCGTCGCAATAGCGACACCTTCCTCTAAACGTCGCAATAGCGACACCTTCCTCTAAACGTCGCAATAGCGACACCTTCCTCTAAACGTCGCAATAGCGACACCTTGTCTCTGTAACATCGCAATAACGACATATTTCACAAATCCATTGCAATTACGACACTTTTTTGCAAACTTCGCAAGACCGACACTTACCTCTAAGTGTCGCAATACTGACACTTGTCTCCAAACGTTGGTATAGTGACACTTTGTGGCAGGATTTGAAAAGTTGATAAAATTTGGGGAAATTTCCGACGTTTCGTCAAAAGTGTCGGAATTTCCGCCAAATTTACTATTGAAGGGTTCAGGAGAAGCAGCAGAACCCTATGCAAAATGTGTAGAGGATGAAAATAGAACCTCGTGAGGCAGGATCAGTCCAAGCAGGGTCAATAAAATAATTTGCGATAGAGGACGAACATCCCCCAAAAGAACTCAACCCCGCGATCAGGATGGGTGGTGATCACGGCAGAAGAGGAATGTATGACACTGAACAACGGGAGGAAATCAAACCATTCTTACAAGCGTGTATGAAACTACTGTGCAACCAACAAGCCATGGAAAGTCTTCAGGAGTTGATCGATGGGTGCGCAACAAAGACCCCTTCTAGCACGCAAATACACAATGTGCACCAGCTATACAGACAAAAGAAACGAACAGGACGGGAAATGCGGCTAACAACGAAGATTGGAGACTTTGAAATATATCAAGTTATTCTTGATCTAGGAACAGATGCAAACGTGCTCCCTAAGAAAAATTGGCAGCGGATGGGTGAGCCTAAGCTCGAATGGTCCACTGTACAGCTATGCATGGCTAATCAACATAAGATAGTACCGTTGGGAAGATTATCAAAAGTAGTGGTGGACATTGCGGGAGTCAGGTTATGAGCTGATTTTGAAGTTATCCAGACAGTAGAAGATACGAACCCCTACCCAGCCCTTCTGGGCTTGGATTGGGTGATCGACATGGGAGGTATCATCAACTTAAAAAAACGAAATATGATGTTCGAGAATAACGGAATACACGTCATCATCCCATTAGACCCTACCGAGGGGGACAGGTATACAGAAACAGTCCACAGGAACGAAGAAATAGATAACCTCTACAGATTCTCCACGCGGGATGGCAAACGAATCAATCATGCGACCAGGGGTACCATCGTTGGAAATCAATATAATAAGGACCCTTCTGATTCAGACGAGGAGTTGGAACATTGGCAATGCCGATTACAAAATGCCTCCACGTTATGATGCCTCCAAACTACCAAAAATATCAGGTGCATGTAAGCTAAGGTAAGAGATCTGCCCCGGTTTGATGGTTCAAGATATGTGGAGGACTTCCTGCAAGACTCTGAAGCCATGGTTCCGAGGGAATGCAGGTTGGGAGCCCTTAAAATGACACTACGGGGCACGTCCTGACAGTGGTGGGGACTACAAGGGCAAACCTTCCAGGTATGGGAAGAATGTCGAACTATGTTGGTCTTACGATTTGCAATGCCAGCTTATCAGGATGACACAAGTATGACATACAGATCCTTGACCCTAGAACCCCGAGGGAACAAACCTGTGTTGGGGGAGGATGCACCATCGCTCAAGATGATTAAGTCAGTAGAAGTGCCAAACACACTGGGGTTGCGCAAACTAGCCGTTAGCATTATAATGTCTGGTAAAAAGAAAAATTTACTGTTGGAGGCAACAGTCACCCGACAATTAATAGTGCAAATTAGGGAAAGTCCTAAGCCCTATGTAGATTTTGCCCAGCCGTTGGACAACGAAAGACGCTATAAAACCACTAGGACGGCTCAGAGCCAATTATATCTTTGTTGCATAACTTATACCCCATAGTCATAAACTATCAGAGCATATCGGTCTACACTGCGTCAATCATGTCTGCCCAAAACCCCCCTGCAAGTAGCAAACCAGAAGCTGAATTCGTCTTCTAGGCAAGAGCAACAGCTACCAGCCCCTCGAAATCTTCGGTACCCACGGAGGAAGCAAGTGATGAAGTCATGGAGATTGAGTCTAAGGAAGAAGACGTACCCATAACCCTAGTTACTGGAAAAGGAAAAGAACCCTCCCAAAGCTCAGAAAAGCCTCCGAAGACTGCAAAATGGGCCACGGGAAAGCTGAGGACATCGCCAAGAACACCCAAGTCGTCTCATGCCCTGCCTGGGCCAGAAGAGGTCCTCTCAGCTAATCCAATCAACTGGTTACCCCCATTTATCTGGCCACAGAGAACATCGACCCGAACGCCACAAAATTTAGATGGCCTGATCACTTACTTACAAACACCGCTAACCCCTATGGGAGTCCCGGTCATTGGTGAACCTTGTGGAAAGCTCCATGAGTTTAAATTTGATGATCATGACTTGAAAAATTCTGCAGCATTCCCTGATCTGGCTCCTGCATTGTATTTCGAGACAGTCCATGCACCTAACAGAGTCACAGTCATCCCTCAGTAATGGGTATCTAGATTGGCCAAATCTGGGATCCTGAACCTATTACGAATGCCCCACTTTGGCCATTACAATGTCACATATCAGTTAGCCCAGCAGTTTCTCGCCTTGATTCATGACGACTGTTTATGGATTCGTGAAAGATTCCCCATTGATGTTGCATTAATCCACAGAATAACTGGTCTCCCCATGCAAGGACCACACCCCATAGAGAAACTGGGTAAGAAATATGAGGGGGAAATCGTGACCAAAGTACGGCAGGCATACCATGTAAAGAAAAATAAGAGGGGTTTTATCATTAATTCCATCAGTGATCTAGCTACGCAAATGGGTACTCGGATATTAGCCTGTAAATTAATTCAAAAATGTGAGGTTGCAACGGTCCCTGTGTATGTCATACGGGTGGTAGGTCAATGTGCCAAAGGGGGCTGCTTCAATTGGGCACAACACTTGTGGGACGAATTTCTGTCCAATGTCCGTGAATCACAAGAACAAGGAAAAGCAATTTGCTACTCCTAGTTTTTTTTTCTTATCGCCCTCGTCGCATGGGAAGCACCTAAGGAATCAGTCATCCCCCCACTCAATCTGGGCATGTGTGAAAGAGCCTGGTACGCTCACTTATGGGATTCCAAAGATGCACAACGATTGGAGGATAACCAATTCCTCTGGGTTCTTTTCCAAGGTAATGTAGCAGCAGCCATCAATTCGCACCCACGGCTATCTCCTATAATATACGACAGATACAAGGGTATCGCCAAGTTCCAGGTCACAATGCACCATATTCAAATCTATAGTCTTAAGAATAAAACCTGGACGACTCTTCCTTATATGGTAATAGAGCGGGAGATTGATGAGGTGATTGCACGATGGTCACCTGCCTGGAAGATCGGCTTCAAAACCCCTGCGAAGATTACTGCGGATACAAGCACCACTGTTACAGGCCCAAGCGGACAGATGGGAATGGATGTTGGCGCAGCAGTCCCAACGACTATTCCTTCCACGCAGCGTCCCAACAAGGATACTACAGCTTCCGCACCGTAGGATATCAGTGCTGGGGGTACCAAGCAGATAAGAGAGCCGGTACAAGGAACTCGGAAGAAGCAATGGCCCCAGCGACCAGAGAAAGATGAAACAGTCACCTTGAATGACCGGGATCTCGAGTAGATTGCGGATGCTGTTACATTGGCCACAGAAGAGAAATGGGTAGCTTTAGCAGAGCAAAAAAAAAATGCAGTCGACACCATTCAAGCGGAGCTGCGCACTCTACAATTAAAAACCGATACTTTGCAGACAAGCATCACCCAACGAAGAAACCCTTCACCTCCGAGCGAACCTGCACTAGTTAAAGAGAAAAGGTGTCTCTGCGCGATCCCCAATGCTGCTCTTATCATGGATCCGTCGGACTCGAAAATGCATCTCCCAGCAGGATCAGGCATACAGCTGAACCTCGCCCAGTTGTCACACGAATCAGTAAGGGATATCCACACGGCGGTTTGCCATGAAATTTACCATCAAGACCAACTCGTACATCAGCAACTATGTACGGCCAAGCAGATGATAGCACAATAAAACTCCGACGTGCTTCTCGCGGCCTCCCAGCAAGCCAAACTGGAAACAGCGATACACCAGGTGTATACGAACATAGCAGCAGACGTATCACCCGATGCCACCTCGCAAGCTAAAATCAAAGCACTGGTGACCGCATTGAAGGCTTCCTGAACAGAGCTGCAGGCCTTCCAGACACAAATGGAGCAACAAAACTGAGATCTTCAAGCCAAGTTGCACCCTGAGACGCCTCCGGAGGTAAGGACTCAACGGGCTGCATTAGTCACGGCTGCCACGAACACCATTACGGGACACATTTCTCAGGGTACATAGTTACTGGAGACAACCTTGCAGCTCTTGACGAAGGTTCAACATAATCTGAGCCTGTGACAAGTTAATCAAGAGCTCTGTCAAAAGGAAGAGGAATGTGAACAGATCAAGGCTACTATCGCCACTCTAATCCCAGCACAGCGCATCGCCCGTATAAGGACCAGTGAGGTCGTCCAAGCTGGGATTGAGGAACTTCGGCACAAGAATGACGCCATCGAGAAGAGATTGAAGCCATGGTCTACCGCGGCCCTTCAATTCTCTCAGGACGCAGATGCTGCGGTAAAAAGACTCAATCAGACAGGAGAGTGTCATTGCTGCAACAAAAGGTCCAACATCGCAAAAGTTAGTAGATATTGCACAAAATGCTGCAGCGCAGAGCCTAGAAGTCTTGGCCCCACTGGTTGTAGCTATTGAGGCATTACACGCGTAGATGGAGGCTCCACCACCGCACTGACTCGGAACGAGTCACAATATTGTGTTGGGGGACTGTTGGAGCAGGGTCTCCCACACTAATGAAAGCTGGTCCAATTTTGTATTATTTTGATTATGTTTATTCTAGCGCAGGGGTGATAGGGTGGATCAAAGCCCCAATGTGTTGTAAAGCAGGCAAGTAGGTAAAACCAGGAGTCCGCAAACCAAGGTTTGCGGACCATGGTAAGTCTAGGCTAAATTGTTATAAATAGTAAGTCTTTTTGAGTCGATAGGTAGAAGATGAATCAAAGTGAATGCTAAGTGCGGATTATTAGTTCTGGGTTTCGAGTATTTGGGTCAGACTCCTGTTGGCTGTGTGCATGAAGATCCTTTGTCTTGTTGTGTGTGGACCCTGCTGGCTGTGTGTGCAGGTGGGATTTGGGGTTATGTAAGACTCTACTAATAATATATGAGAAGTATTATTGGTATTTGGTTTTGGATCTATCTGTTATATGAATCTGCACTTTGTGTTAAGTCTGTGATAAGGTACGAATGATCTGTGTTATCTGTTGTGCTTATCTATAATATATGCTATCTAGTCTGTTGCGCGTATTGTAATTTATATCCTTGCTAGTTGAACGCACGTGGATGTGGACCTAAGATCTAGATCTGTAATACTGTGTACACTGGTTATCTATTTAATCTTGCAAACTAGCTCTGTTTCCATAGATCTTTGTGTTGTGCGAGGCTTGGCTTACCTGCTCTCTTTCCGGGTGTGGAAACCTGGTTCTAGCACCCTCCCATACTGCTTCGGATGAGACTTTGACCTACGCGAGTAGGTCACTGCCGAAAGGGCCAGTAGTATAGGGGTTTGTTGGCAAACCTTAACGTGCAAACCTGGGTTAGGACCCCTAAATCCAACAGGTTTGTTGGATGTTGGCACCCTATTTGTACTTAAGGTTCTGCTACTTAATAATACAAACCCTCAGATCTGCTGCATTGGTTTTCCCAAGTTGGGATTTTCCAGGGACTTAGTCCAAAAATAACTGTGTCAATGTGCTTGCTTTTTCATTGAGTTTTTCCAGATTGTTTCAGCACTTAGATTTATTCCGCAGCATTATTTTTGTAGACTGCTTCAGTAATTACTTCGGTATTTCAATGTAATGAAATAATTATCAAACAATAGGAGAAGTAATTAAGATTTGTTGCAGTAGGAATTCAGATCTAGGATTTTTCACATGCTATCAGAGCATATTTAAGCTGAAGTGCAGGAGAAACGAAGAGAACCAGCAGATCAACGCTGTAGAGTCTAGGATCTGCGTAAGCAGCAGCAGATCCTCCCAGAAAATTGTGTTGTCCATGCCAAGAGGTCATTCCAGTGCAGAAAAGGCTCCCTCTGAGAGACTTGACATAGGGGTAAGCTTTTTCAGTTGCAGAAGAGGCATCGTAGTAGAGTAGTGTAGCTAAAGGATGCAGTTACTGCACAGTAGTAAGAGCTGATGCATAAGCATCAGAAATTTCTGATTAAAAAAAAAAAAAAAAAACATTGTTGGGGATTTCTTGATCTCAGAGGGTTTCTTACTCAAATAAACTTAGTTTTTTCCCATGCATCATTAGAGGAAGTGACTTACTCCACAAGGAGTGCATAAGTCAAGCTGTGCAGAGGGTTAGAGCAAGGCATCGACAGTTGAGGAGATGGATAGCAACGGACTACGTGACCAAGATAGATTGGAGGGTGCCTCCAACTATGTTATCTGGAAATCAAGGATAGAATTTCTCCTTGATGAACATGATCTGAAAGCCCTCATAGACAGCGTAGTTGCAGAACCCCTTGATGCATCACACCTGAGGCAGTTCAAAAATAATATGGCTAGAGCCAAGATATTGATCCTAGATGGAGTGAAGGATCACATCATACCTCACATAGTAGCCGAAAACACTGCTAGAGAAATGTGGGTAGGTCTAGAAAAGTTGTGCCAAGGATCTTCCGAGTAGCGGAAGATGTATTTTGAAGAGAAGATGCCTAATATGAGGATGAAGAAGGGAGAGATTTTTGACTCCTTCTTGTCTCGAATTCAGGAGAACCGAGATCAACTGTCTGAATTAGGATCTTCTCCTAAAGACTCAGAGCTAGTAAGGCTCACGTTGAACTCTATTTCAGAAGATTATCAAGCCTTCATCCAAAGTATATTGGGCAGAGAAAGGCTTCCAGGATGGGAAGCAATGTGGGCAGCGTTACAACAAGAGGATTTGAGGAGAGATCTCCTAAAAAATCACTTGGAGGATGCCAGTAGCAGTTCAAATGTCAAGAAGGAGGAAGAAGACAACACTGCCCTTGCATCAAAAGGGCAACAGAAGCAGAAGAAGAAATATCTATCCAAGATCAAGCGCTTCCAGTGTGGGGAAATGGGGCATTATGCCACACAATGTCCTCTTAATAAAAAGGATAAAGAGGAGAAGGAAGATCCACATGCAGGAGCTGCCAAGATTGAGGCAGAGAAAGATTGTGCTATGTTAGCTTATATTCCAAAAGGAGAGAAGTGGGCTAACTTGGATTTATAGATCCAAAATCTATAAGGAGGCGGGATCCTTGAGTATTTTCGAACTCTTGGATCACATGTGAGCTACGACAGCCTAAAGACAATAGCAGGATGGAAAGTTGCTGCAGAATATGATCAGATGATGTAGTGGCTAGTAGTACTAGAGCCTAATCAGTGCAAAGAAGAGGCAGCAGTAGTAGCAGCGCAGTGCACACTGGTACAGCACAGTGTTCATGCAATGTAGAGCCGCAACAGCGTAGTATTTTCATAGAGCTAGTGCAGAAACTAGCAACAATCAGTCTTATTTTTCAGTTGCAGAGTTACTTTTCCAATTTCAGATGTTTTTCTCTTGCAAGTAGCAACATTGCAGCAGCAGTGCAGTGCACAAGAGATGCAATGCAGTGCAGAGTAGTTCTCACGCAGTGCAGAGAAGTGCTCACACAATGCAGCAGCATGGTTGCAAAATTTAGAGGAATTTGCAGTACAGTAGCAGTTGGCAGCAACATCTAGAGTCAATAGTAGTATAGTTGTAGAATTTTTTTGTGCAGTCTTGGTAAGCAGTATCAACAGCACAGCAGCATATGTTCCAGAAGTCAGATTAGCAACACATTGAAGTGTTTTGCTAGAGCACTTTCCTCGCTAAGAGGGAGTGTTGATTTATGGTAGCATCAGATGTGCTCTAGCCTTGTAATTTTTCATATAGGCTAAGACACATGTATTCCATAAAACCTAGAAATGGTTTTGGAAAATTCCACTTAGATATGATTTAATTAAATTAATTAATCATTTTTTAAAGTTTTCCTAAGTCTAAACTTAGGGAATTTTATTAATTAAAGTGTATTAATTAAATCAAGTGAGAATCTTCTAGATAAAGTCATGGATCACCTCCAAGTTAATCTTAGCCCTTGATTATGTTTTAATCTAGACCATTGAAGAGTCGATGGAATATTATAAGAAGGAGGGTGAGGGGCCTATGGAAAATACACTTTGACATTTTACACTTGAGCCATTGGGCATTTTCGAGTTTGTGTGAGGAGACACAGCTTTTGATCAAGGATAAAATCACTAGGGCAGGGTTTGCTAAGTGATGTTGATTCAGTGATCAGATTCAGAGAGGGGAAGATGAAAAAAATGGTCAGGAGGACCAAGAGTGCATTTCAAAGAGAGATAGTAGAGATTTAGAGAGAGACAACGTAGTCACCTAGAGGGGTGACGCAGTTCCTGAATGAACTCACGCAGAAGTGACGCAGTGTTTCTTTGATCCGGTCCAGAGATAGCTGGGAGATGGGGTTTTTGAGCCAAGATGGCCAAAACCCAGTTCTGGATTAGCTTAGATCAGTTGTTGAGTAGAGGTGACACAGTTCCAAAGCTTTCCCACGCAGGCTTACGCAATTCCGACATAGGCATCACGCAGAGGCATAGAGGGGCTTCACCAACGTTGTTCATATCAGCGGGTATTTGCAAAGTGAGGTATATCTCACGAGTATATTGGTTGTCTAGATTTGTCTGAAGGGTTTGTCGGATGTTGGCACCCTAGTTGTACTTAAGATTTTGCTGCTTAAAAATACAAACCCTCAGATTTTCTGCACCGGTTTTCCCAAGTTGGGTTTTTCCGGGGACTTATTCCAAAAATAATTGTGTCAATGTGGTTGATTTTTCATTGAATTTTGTTCAGATTGTTTCAGCACTTAGATTTATTCCGCAGCATTATTTGTGTAGATTGCTTCAGTAATTACTTCAGTATTTCAATGTAATGAAATAATTATCAAATAATAGGAGAATTAATTCAGATTTTTTGCAGTAGGAATTCATATATAGGTTTTTTCACATCTTTGACATGGGGGGCGATTTTGAGGAGTGAAAAAATAATATTTTCTCTGTCGGAGAAATCATGGACAGAGAAATACCCCTCTAGAAAATTTGACCATCTATCTACAGCATCTGCATCTATCTGGCCTTCAAATACAGGAATTTTGAAGTTGAATTGTACCTTGAAAGGAGTGGTGGCTCGAGAGTGGTTGCTGGATGCAAATGTGTCGTTGGTGGGCAGTCGTTGAAGGATCTAGGAAAAGTTATCCATCATCGTGTTCCTTTATTTCTCGAGGGCCTCCTTGAGCAATATTTTTATGCGATCTCCTTCTCCCTCATCTTTCTTTTCTTACACCATGGGCGATCGTCAGGGTTTTCGAGGTTGATCTTGCAAAGTTTCAACCAGATCGAACCCTAACTCCTTACACTCTAACCTCGTTGGGGACATGCAAAGAATGATCGAGAAAGAGAATACTGCTCTGATACCACTGATCTGGATTTATGCGGGAACGCAATAAAATACAGTACTAAACATAAAGGTAGAGATGCAACTAAAATAAAACTTCATTTCATTAATATTAAATAACTGAAATATGCTTACAAATAGAATGGACATAAACTAGCTAGGATGATGGTAGCTTATCTCTGAGAAGAGATGTGGAGGCTACATGCCTTTGAATTGTGTTACAATGAGGCTTGAAAGCCTATTTATTATTTAGAAACAATGGAAAACCTTAAACATCCAAAATCCTAACCCTAGGAGATGAAACGCCAAACTATGGGCCTCGTTGGAGTAAATTGGTACATCAATTTCTTGGGGCCATAACTTTGGCATACAATCTTTGTTTGACGCACACGATACCTCATTAGAAATGTCTATCTGAGGACTATAATTGCTGACAGCGAATGTTGAGTTGAAGACTCACATTCACTATTGATGATTTTCCAAAAAAAAAAGTCATTTAGGGCCTCAAAATGGCTCCGGAAGTTCAGGACCCAAAAAAACGCCAAAACTAGTAAATTGTGCTACAATTAAGGAAACTAAAAAACTGAAAGAAACAATGGTGGGGGTCCAAGTGGAATAATCGGGTGGCCACCAATATCCACCTGGATCATTCCCAATCCAACTTCCAGTGTCCCTGACTGTCTCTACAACATAGTAAATGATCCTTTGCCTTTATTCACTAGGATTGCAAATTATTAAAAATTTAGCAATCGGAAACTAGTATAAGAGGGTTTTAACAACATTCCAAAACAAGGGTACTATGTCTCATTGTTGTAACAACACTCCAATCACTAAACGAAAGCCATGCAACCATTATTAGAGGACACGAAAACACATTCCTCCTACATACAATAATACTAATACAATAGGAATCTGAAAATAAAGATGGACAAATCACACAGCGATTGAAGCCACAATGTAAAAATTCTTAATGTAAATGAATTCAACAAGTTACAATCTCTCAAAATGACCAGTATTAGTAGGAATGAAACTAAAAATAATAATGGTTCACAAAGAGAAATTGATTCATTATATCCACAGGGTTTCGATTATTTTAACAATCACATAACTTACAGCCCAATTGTTGTTAAGTATGCCATTCACACAAAAATACCTTTTGGTTCACACATATTTGAAGATATAAGCATCTGCAAAAATTTAGAACTGTAGTTACACAAAGAAACAGTGATTTCCTATCTTCTCATCTCTCTCCTCTCTAGTCCATTTTTTCTCCTCACCTCAGGAACTTCCCAAACACTATTTTCTTATTGTTTCCCAAAAGAAACAGATTATGACAACCAATAGTCACAAAAATGTGAATATTCTCCTCTTCTCCACAAAATAAGGGAAACTGAAAACTATATTTACATTTAAAAATGACTTCTCCAACTTATTTCTAAAAAATCAAAACTCACTCCTAAATTAAACATTTATAAACTTTCTTAGAAAAACATTTTAAAACAAAAATATCATCATTACCATGTGACCATCGCATCAAATTAGTAAGTTCTTGTCCAATCTTCATCAAATTTTGTGCTCAGCTTATGCACCTACATCATACATATTCCATGACATCGTTCTCTTCAAGAATGAGATCTATTCTCATTTTACAACATCTAAAATTGATTGCATCTTCTAGCCTATATTCAAGATTGATGTAGGGATCCATTTGGTCAAGAGTCTGGTAACAGATCATATTGAAAAATAGGTGTCTTTAGGGGTGATATTTACTGGTCTTTCTTCACTAAAGCTCTTATACTAGGTTGATTTTCTAGTGCTAATTTAAACAAGCACATTTTTCTGCCACTAATAATTATTTCCAATGATATACAGTCTTAATTTAGCATATTTTATAATATCATTAAGCAATTACACTCGGAAAGTTCAATAGTAGATGTGTTGCAAGTAGTAAATATCACAATATAAAGACAATGCACATTAGACACAAAAATTTCACCTGGCAGAAAAATACTATATTAAATTAATATTTAAGTAAATTATTTTTGGAGAGTCTTGGTGAGAGGGTGACACATGGGTGGGTGAATAATCAAATTTTAGATTAATAAAAATAATTATTTATGCATGAAATGCAAAGTGTCACCGATGAAGCCTTCTATAACAGAATGGGAAAGTCAAGGGAAAAGGAATTTTTGCTTACCCTATGGTTGGATGAAGGATATTATGTCGTTGTGAGTGGCTAAGAGCTATAGTTGATTTTGTGAGGTAGATGACTTTAGAGAGGGGACTCTCGAGCCAAGGAGTGCTCACCTCTATCAGCTAGCACATTCATTCATTGTACAACCCCATTGCATCTTGCAGGTCCATGGGGAAGGAGAGTACCCAAGGAGTAGGTTGGGAGGTCAATCGTTAGGTCATTATATTCGGATTAAGCATGGTAACATTCACGCTTGGAGGTAGATTACAACAAAGGAGTTCAAGTAGCAGCAAGTCAAGTTGAATCTCATCTCCGGGTGAACGGTACTTGTGTTATTTATAATGTTTTTTTATGACTTCATTATGCCTATAATTAACATGTTAAATAGATGTATGTGTAATGAAGTTAAATTCATAGATGTTTGATCTAAGTGATTAATTTTTCTGAGTTTTCAACTTTGTATGCTTATGGTTTAATTCCTAGTTTACTGTATTATCCCAACAACAACAAAAAATTAAGCATAAGGTTGGTCCAGTAAAGTATGGGGTTGGTCCCTACACTTGGTATTAGAGCCTAGGTTCAACCTCTCGGACCTATGGACCCTTTTAAATTTACGTTTCATGAGTGTTGCTGTGAATTATCGTTAAAACCAAAATTCTCGTTAAGACAAAAAAAAATAAAAGAAATTTCATATTCAAAAGATTTATCCTTACAGTAAAAAGTAATTCTATCTAAATGTTTATGCTTGATAACACAAAAGCAAAAAAAAAAAAAAAAAAACCAAGGATTACTTTCTTTCAAATTCTGTTGAAAACATTCTACATTTAAACAATCAAATTGTATATATTTAAACCTAAAACTAATCCACAAGATAGCTTGATTTAACCTAGTATATAGAGAGAAAACTTCGGCCCAAAGGATATATCAATCTCAATTATTTCCATGCTATCAAGATGTTCCGGCCCCTCCAAATTCCCATAATCGCATTGCATGTCTACTATTTTGAGAGAAATTTGCAAAGGAGACAACATTTCTTTTGAATTCTTTCATTTTTAGCATCACATCTAAAAGCAACACCATAAATACTTGAGCAAAATCAAATATACATACCACTAATATATCGCACAATTTTTGTATATGCAAATTTTCATAAGAGCTCAATTGTATTTTCTAACTTTAAAGAGAACATAACCTCAGTGTCTTCATCTATAGCAATATTGATCAGTCTACCTCTCGGAAGCCCAAAAACAACAAAAGGATAGACATTTAAGAAAGGGACAGACATTGAAAACTGAAAATAAGAAATTAATTAAGAATATCCCATCTTATATAATGGATTTTTTTCATAAACGCTAATATATATATATATATATATATATACAAACACTTTCATTTCATGACTTTTAATGTAGAGAGAAAAATAAGAACAGGCTTGGCCATTCCTATATTGGAGACTCATGTTTCAACTCTTATTTAAAGAAGTTTACAATGAGAATTAGAGTCATTCTATGAATTCCTTTATGATTCAGCCAAAGAGGCATCTGTTGATGGCAGTGCATCATCAGTGATTTGAAAGGTTTGTTATGGTATTTCAGTTGTCTTTTCTAGTGCTTCAGCTCTCACTTTTGATGAATCAACCATTTCTGTAGAAAGCTCAGCATTATTTATAGGGCCCGGCTGAACCTTTCTTTCACAGGGTTGGATGCTCCTTTGTTACTCCCGCTAATGCACTCCCACAGCGAAGCCAGTTGTTGTTCGCAGGGCCTGACGAAGTTGCCAAAATTCTGTAGTTTCCTCACGCATAACTGCTTCATGGAGCCTTCCCTGAAATTGCCGAAGTTTGCATTGAGACGAAGGAACCATTCCTTTTCAATTGCCAACTCTTCTCTTAAACACACTGCTTGTTGTGACAAAGTATTCCTCTCATCTTCAATAAACTGAAGGTGAGTCTCTACCTCTGCAATTTTTCTTTCATCATTAACTGCAATGGCTTGCTTGTAGGATTGTTTCAACGTTTGAATAAGTGACTGAATTTCTCGTTCAACATCTGCATCATCAGAGATATCAGCATCATTTTCCTCAATCTCTTCATCATTATTTTCCACCTCTGACCAATCAGAAGGTCGGTAGCACACTATAGATCATAGATTGTTGATAAGAAAAACTGAAGTAAAGAAATTATTAAATCAACAGTGGTCAAAATAACTAGTAAAAAATATTTGAGCATATATAAAGTTCTTGAGTTTTATTGAGTGGCTCTACAAAAAACCTAATCACTATGTGTTCCATCGCCTTCGGATCATCGGCCTTGGTGGGTGCTGCAGCCGCCGGTACCAAGGCAGAGAGCGCAGGCTCTGTGAATCTCCATGCCGTGAACCCCTGGGATCTGTACGCTCGGAAGATGAACAACTCGCTGCAGCGTTTCTCCCACTTGGAAACATTCTTGGCTCTGGTTGCAGCGACAAGGTTTTCTCCCGCCTGCGTAGCTGAGAAGGCTGACTGTTCTGACGCGCTTCTTAAGAAGGTCCATTGCGGGTATACCACCAACGCTCTAGCCGCCGTCATCAGCGTTCCGGCTGAGGCTCAGAACTGGGATTACCCCCCACCTCTACGGGCAGCTGCCGTCACAGCTGAGGGCAAAGGATTGAAGGCTTTCTCTGGAATCAAGTTTTTTGTCCCCTTTCAGATTCAAATCTCACGGCTTTCTGGCAAGACCATTCTGCATTGGGTCCGCCTTTCAGATCTGGTGCAGAACCTCAAGGTAAATTTGGAACGTCGATTCGGGATTCCCTCAGCCCTACAAAGACTTCTATTTCAAGGTAATACCTTCTTCCACTCTCTTCTTACGGCATAAAAAGCAATAGCTCTTTAGTGTTTTCCCTTCGTCTGAGAGGTGGCGCTGCAGGACAATCTTCTTCTGTTCCTCCCTTCTCCTACAAAGATGCAGTACACTCTAAGAATCCCAAACCCCCTGAGGCCCCCAAACCCCAGCCTTTTTTGGTTGACAAACTGGAGGAGGTTCCCTCTGTTGAGATCTCCCACCCTGGCCTCGCAGATGACCTTCAAAAATTTGCCGAAAGGGCCATCATATGCAGATTCAATGGGCTTTGGCCGCGCTCTAAGGACCTCTATAACTGGGTCCATGCAAACTGGACTCACCATTGCAAGGTCAGCTTCTGTTCAAAAGGTTATTTTATAGTTCTATTCAAAAATCCTAAGCACTATGAACAGGCCTTAGAAGAAGGTCCTTGGTTTATGGGAACCGCTGGGCTCTTCTTAACTCCATGGTTCCCAGATTTTGACCCAGCAATTGCAGTTATCACCAGAACTCCTGTCTGGATCCGGCTTCCAAACTTACCAGCTCACCTATGGCATATTGCAGTCTACAGAGGCATAGGCAACACCTTGGGCCGCTTTTTAATGGGAGATTACTCGCGGGAAATTCAAGGCCTTTACACATATGCCAGAATATGTGTGGAATTAGATTAAGCAAGGGACTTCCAGACCAAATCAATCTCAAGATCAATGACTTTGTTTGGTCTCAGAACCTGGATTAAGAGAATACTGCCTTCCGTTGCCGTCATTGTCACCTAACAGGGCACCTGCAAAATTCTTGCCCATCTCTTCCTGCAAAAACGAAAAAGGATAACATTGCAAAAACCAAGCCCAAGCGTTGGACCCCTTGTTCTCTGCCACCAGTAGTGAGCTCGGATTCCTCAAGCTCTGAAGATGAAGGGAGCGACGCAGAACCAGACCAAGTGCCTCAGACGATGGATCCGCCCACTACCACTCATGCGCATTCCTCTGTCATTGGGATCACCCAGAAACGCGTCCATGAGACCTCCTCTTCTGAATCAGATAAGGAGATCCCCCAGTTGGAGAAATCCAGTCTTCAAGTTGTTCTAGCACATACACCCCAGGACGGCTGGAAAAAAGTCAATAAAAAGAAAGGGAAAAAACTTCGTGTTGAGACCTCTGCCCATGTAGGGTAGAAGTCGGTCTTTTTGTTTTCAAGTCATTTGTTGTAGCTCCGTGCATGGTTCATTCCTTCTCCGAGACCGAGGTTGATAGTTACATCATTTACGGTCGATCGGTTTCTTGTCTCTCCTGATTGTACTATATTTTGCTTAATAGAAAATAGTTTAATTTTACTTAGAAAAAAAAAATAACTAGTAAAAAAAAAAAATCAGAAGAAAAAAAATGTCCAACGTGGTCGGCTCATATTCATAATATATTCAAAAGGTTACATACATAAATGTTCATAAAGTGTAACCCAATTCAGAAACTAGGATGATAATGTTTCCAGAAAAGACATAGTAAGGATACCCCAAGTCAAAAACAGTCGATAAGGTCACTGTCACAATATCAAAAGAAGAAAATGCTCGCAAAGAAGCCGGCCAAAAGTATCTGAAAGTTTTAATGAAAAAACCAATCAGCAATCCCCGTAAAATGTTAAATTTGTTGACTTCAGTTAACTACAGATTGATCTAGAGTAATTGGTCGTTTACATGATCTTAATAATTTAATTCAAATCAAAATTTTAACCAGCTACATACGGCATTCCATAAGAAATGGGCAGATTCGTTTAAAATTGATGTATGCAAATCAAATTTAAATGCACATGGAGAAAATTAAATTTTGGTTGTTACCATCTGCCTTTCAGGTGATCTGTATTGTTAGGTAACTAAACTAATACAATGCCCGTTAATCTATCTGGTATTCTCTTGGTTGTAGATTAGTGAATTATCTCATCCTTTTCTTTTAATGTTTTTTTTTTATATCCCATGCTTTTGATTGAGATTTATTTTTGTTAAGAAAAAATCACGATGGGTAATTTTTGTATTTTCGTATTGACTGGTAATTATAATTTGCAGTCAAAGTATTGATTTGTGCAACTTAAATTGCAGTTATCCTGGAAAAAAAAGCACAATATTCATTTCAGTTTTGAAGGATTATGTATGCATTAATTTTGAACTTAACACACAAAGTAATGTCGAATTGGAATGTGTAAATCATACATGCTATTTTATTAAAAGTATTTCTTGTTTTATTTTTACATTGTCTTTTCATTTATCTTTTATGTTTTATATTTAAGATACATATATAATTTTTTGTATTTTATTTATACACGTAACAATAAAACTAACAATATATATAATTCTATATATATTACAAAAGTATGATACAAAAATTAATGCATAACACAAATTTTGATACCTCTTTATCAAATACATGTAATTTATTTAAATTTTAATATTTATAATATATGTCATGATTGTAGGATATGTGGGGACAATGCTCTATTAAAACATAGAAGCTTGAATATGTTTGAGAACATGATTAGACTGCCCTACAAAACCATTGAAAATTAAACATGTATATGTCTCGAGTATGTTGTTTGCTGGGAAATATTATGTTTGAAATGATAACAATGATTTTGCACTTTACACATTGCCAACTAACTGTGGATTTGACTCTTTTTAATTATTTATTATTATGGTATACAGGATTGATTTTGGTATTTTCGATGACACTGGGTTTGGATACTAGATCAAAATCTGAAAATCGGAGAATCCTATTCAAATAAATAAACATAAAGCTGCTAAGCCTACATAGAACATCATGAAAATACAAAATCATGGGGCTAAGAAATAAACATGTAGCATGAAATCAACTTCGTCAAAAAAAAAAAAAAAGGCAACATGAGGAGAAAAATTTAAAGATAAAATATGAACACAATCTCAATAAGATTTCGTAAATTTCGATATTCTTGCTCATTTCCCATTAAAATTGAAGAAAACAACAGTTAGTTATAAATCATGAAAATTTAAAATTATGAAAGGAGAACAAGGGATTTGATAACGTTTTAATCTTACCTACCATACTTTGCCAACAACTATGTTAAATCTACATTTTTACATTTTTACTCATAGAGTTAATTTATGCAAAGAATTGCAAAAAAATGGTGGGCAGTAACTCTTGGTAGATTTGTTCATTTACCAGAAGGGAAAATGTCCCAAGTAACTCTTGTGCTAATTCCTATGACATTATATTTTTTTTATTATTAACACTTGTCCTTACACTTGGTATTTATCTGTGCATATTATTAATAGTAATATTAGAGTTGTACTTCAATTTTTGAAATCATAAAACAATTAGAAACTTATTTTCTCTCTCTTTACTAATGACAATCTCAGTTTATGTTATGATAATGCTACCAACCACCTCTATAATTTATATGACATAATGTAGTCTAAGTCTACTATGATAGGTTATATTAATTGTATCCTTATGATTAATTCTTATAGGAAGGGTTGAAATAAATAGGTGAATGAAATCATCAAGAACATGTAAATGCATAAATTGTTCCTTTGGAAATATATAATAATAACAATAAATTATAGAACCGCTCAAATTGGTTATAAATTTTATTGATTGGCTTTATCTTATAAGAAAAATCATGTTAAATTGTGACAAGATTCATTGGTGAACCATGGTTAGAAGAAGTACAAGAAGGATTGGGGAAACTAGAGGGCACAACATGACGCCACCACAAAAACCAACCACTGCCACCCCACCCAATGATGAGGAAAATATCACAACACAAGGACAAATATCAGTCGGGGAAATGTTAAACTTAATGAGATCATTCCATCACATGTCTTAGGCATTAATAAACCGTCTGGAATGGGAGAATGGAGGATCAATCATACAAAATGAATCACCTCGAAACACTACAAGAAATATGTACGTCGAGATTTGGAAAAGGTAAATTTTCCAGAGTTTTGGGGGTCCACAGATAGTCAATATGCAGAGGCATGGTTATAAAACATGGCTATGTGCTTTACCCTGAGAGATTACACCTCAAACATGAAGGCCAAGATGGGTTTATTCCAGCTAAAGGGAAACACCCTACTTTGGTGGAAGACATTATTACCCTAATTAGGGATGGATATCTTACAAGTAAATTGGGAATTGTTTGAAGAAAGGTTTAAAGAACACTACCAGTCAGAGGAATTCCTGGAGAGGAAAATAAATGAATTCAATGCATTAAATTAGGGGAGTCGCTCATTACCGAAGTATGAGGCTCGTTTCATAGAATTACTTTGTTATGCCCCTCACTTAAACACGAAAAGTCTCAAGGTGAACAAATTTGTGTATGGACTAAATGGTAACATTCAGGCTAAGGTTAGGATCTTAACAACTTGCACCTTGCACAAAGCAGTTTAGCGGGCGATTATTGCAGAGGAGCAGATCATGAATAGTGGACCTAGTAAGACAACTAGGCCCACAATATTATGAGTAACCAATGGAAATAGTATAAAACGTAGAAATTTTCAAAGGGCTCCTATGCTCAATCATCGAAAGTGGTCTACAGGAAATCAAATAACACCATATAGGCATCCAGCTCAATAGTTGCACAGGGTACCTCAGCAAACTCGTCAACAACAACATCATCGTCCCATTCGACAATGCCAAGTCACACCACCTAAACATCGATCCCAACAATCTATCTCTTTCCAACAAAGTTCCAGGCCAACTCCCAGTCAGTCAGTAGTAGGAGCCAAGCTCCTAAGAGGGGGTGTTGGACTTATGTAGGTCCTCACTACGAGAGGGATTTCCCTCAAAAGACAGGTAATACCAACTCAACTCAGAAAGTAGCTATGGTGGGGGATATGGGGAAGGATCATCGCATCCATGTAGTGGTGAACAACCGCTAGGCCGAACACCAGTCCACTGTGTTGGAAAACTTAGGTAATATTGATGGTATGAGTTTTGTAATTTTAATAGATCCAGGAGCTACTTATTCTTTTATTTATTTAAATGCATTATAAAGGACTAGACATAAACCAATTGCACAACATGATTTTAGACATGTAGAAATGGCATGTGGTATGAAAATAAATGTAGGAAAGATGGTAAAGGATTGTGAGATAGATGTGAGTGTATGTAAAACCAAGGTATCCTTGTACTCTATGATATTATAAGTCTATGACATAGTTATAGGAATGGATTGGTTGGAACGACATGAGGCACTCTTAGACTACAAAGACAAGGTATTATATTTCACAGATGATGATGGACAAAGAAAATCATTGAGGGGAAAGAACTTACGGGTGTCCCTAAGGTTCATCTCCTCCATGCGACTGATGAAATTTAGAGGAAGGGGTGTCAAATGTTCACAGTGGTAGCTCTAAATGATCAGGGTGATTCTGAAAAACCTTGATAAACATCCAATTCTTGTTGAATTCATGGATTTATTTCCCGAAGAACTACCTAGGTTAGCCCCAAAAAGGGAAATTGATTTCACCATCGACCTTAAACCAGGCACTGAGCCTATTGCAAAGGCACCCTATCATATGTCAGCTCCATAACTAAAGGAATTGCAAATACAATTAATGGAATTTTTGGACTTGGGGTTCATATGACCCAGAATATCTCTGTTGGGAGATCCTATGACTTTCGTTAAGAAGAAGGATGGGTCTTGGCGACTGTGCATTGACTATCGCCAGTTGAACAAAGTGACGATAAAAAATCAATATCCTTTACCAAGGATAGATGACTTGTTTGATCAAATGAAGGGGGAAACTGTGTTTTCAAAAATATATCTAAGGTCGGGATATCATCAGTGGAGAATCAAGGAAGAAGATATCCTGAAAATATCCTTTAAGACAAGATTTGGGCATTATGAATTTGTAGTTTTATCCTTCGAACTAACAAATTCCCTGGGTGCTTTCATGAGTTTGATAAATGAAATATTTAGGGATTACTTAGACAATTTTGTACAAGTATTTATCATTTACATTTTTATTTACTCAAATACCCCAGAAGATCATGACGAACATTTGAGGATAGTTCTTCAATGTCTTAGAGAAAACCAATTGTACGGAAAGTTGTCAAAGTTTTCCTTTTACCAATCAAAGATTCATTATCTTGGGCACATTATCTATGGAGATGGTATCATGGTAGACCCGAAAAATATCGAGGCCATCATGGAATGGCCAGCACCAACCAATGTTCATGAAATACTAATTTCATGGGCATGGTAGGGTATTATCATATATTTGTCTAAGGGTTTTTGAAGGTATCAAGCCCCATTACCGAAATCCAAAGAAAGAACAAGAAATTCATTTGGACTGAAAAATGTGAAGAAGCATTCCAAATTTTAAGGTTGTTATTAACGACAGCACCAATTTTGAAAGTGCCAGATATGGAACAAGAATTTTTGGTTTGCGCTGATGCCTCCAAGCAAGGGTTGGGTTGTGTATTGATGCAGGAAAGAAGAGTAATAGCATATGCATCATGAAAACTTAGAACCCACAAAGAGAACTATGCAACCCATGATCTAAAAATGGCAACAATTCTTTATGCACTAAAGATTTGGAGACACTACCTTCTAGGAAGGAATTTTGAACTTAGGACTGACCATTGTGGGCTACAACACATATTCACTCAGGACCACTTAAATGCAAGGGAAAGATGGTGGTCTGATCTAATCAGTGAATATGATTTTTATATTACTTACATAAAAGGAATGGTAAATAGGTTGGTTGATTCTTTAAGTAGGAGAGCACGGATATTTTCATTGATTCGCTTAAAGACAAATTTGAGGGAGAAGTTGCTTGATTTCCAATCTAAGGACACCTGGTACAAGGAGGTTAGCAAGACTTTGAGGGAGGACGAAATGAGGATCCCAAAATATGAAGAATACCCCCTTGATGGTGATGGACTTATACGATTTCGGGGAAGGATATATGTGCTACTGAATGAAGATATACACCAATTGATCTTGAATGAAGAACATTATGCAATATAATGGAACACCCTAGTCTTAAGAAGATGAGTGCAGACCTGAAACCACTCTTCTTTTGGAAAGGAATGAAGAAGGACATTGTAAATTTTTTAGCAAGATTCTTAGAGTTTCAGCGAGTAAAAGTTGAACACAGACATCTAGCAAGATTATTGCAACCCCATGAGATACCAGAATATAAATGGGAATTTATATCAATGGATTTCATTGTGGCACTACCAATGACCTCAAGACGACATGATTCCATATTTGTAGTGGTGGACACATTGACCAAGAGCGCCCATTTTATACCAGTTAAGACTACATATAACGCACCATATATAGTGAGAGTGTTTATTTATGAGATTATGAGATTACATGGAGTTCCTAGGAAGATCATATCAGATAGGGGAGCAGTGTTTATAGGAAGGTTTTGGACAAGTTTCTAAGAAGCCTTAGGAACCCAATTGAACTTCAGCATTGCATACCACCCTGAGACAGATGGTCAGACAGAGAGGACTAATCAAATCCTCGAAGACATGCTACAGATGTACGTGATGGACCAACAAAATATATGGGAGAATTTTTTAACCCTAGTGGAATTTTCTTACAATAACAGTTATCAAAGTTCCATCAAGATGGCACCATTTGAGTTCTTGTGTGGAAGACCGTGCAGAACACCTCTCATTTGGGACCGACTATAGGACCGAGTATTAATAGGGCCAGAAGTGGTGCAAGAGATGGAAGAACAAATGACTATCATTAAAGGGAGGCTAAAAGAAGCCCAATATCGACAAAAGAGTTATGCTGACACTCATCGAATAAACTGAAGTTATGAAGTGGGAGATAGGGTGTTCCTAAGGGTAAGGCCCCAAAATATCTCTATAAGATTTGGAAAGGGATAAAAATTGTCTCCACGATTTGTGGGAACTTTTGAAATCTTATAAAGAAAATGGTCGGTAGCATATAGGATTGCCTTACCTCCATCCCTAGCGTGTATGCATGATGTGTTTCATGCTTTTGTTTTGCATCATTATATTTCATATCCTTCACATGTTATTGACTTAGGTCATTTGCAAGTTTCGGACGAGGGCATGGTGATGGCCGAACCAATTCGCATATTGGACCAGTGAACTTTGCAGCTTAGAAGATGGTTATTGGACCAGGTTAAGGTCCAATGGGACAATTATAGTCCTAGTTCAGCCACTTGGGAGGACGTCGAGGAGATGCATCATCGTTTTCCTTATCTATTCCAAGGACTTCGAGACGAAGTCTATTATTAAGAGGGCGTGTATGTAGTGCCCTACTTTAGTTGACAGACACTGATATGAAATTTTAACATTATTTATCCCTAATTCTTGCACTTTATTCTTTGAGGACCTCAGGTTGAGGATCTGGACATATGACTATTATTAGTTTATTTGATGGTTATGTACGTTCTTTATTGATACTATGATGATGATATAATTAATGGTTATGTACATTCTCTATTGATATGATTGTAGCATTAATGGATATGCATGTTCTCTATTGATATCATGATGATGATAGATTTTATGGATAGGTATGTTTTCTATTGATGTTATGATGATGATGGCTTTGATGGATATGTTATTTTCCCACTAATGTTATGATTATGATAACCATGATGGATTTGTCCCCCATTTTAGATACTTACATTAGTTCTGATTCAAAATTAACAACGATGTGAATGACTATGTCATGTCAATGTTTCTATTATGATAATGACTAAAACTGAGAAACTTTGTTACTGGTGATTATTGAGTATGACGTGAAACCACCAGAGGCACTCGCATATGATGAGTTGAGGACATCTGGTTTGATAGAAATTAATATTTTTCCTTTGAAATTCTAAGTCTATTTTGAAACTTTATATATATATATATATATATATATATATATATATATATATACTCTGATGATATGTCAGTCGTTCCAAGAACATGTTAGTTTCTTGGACGAATGACTCACATATGGGGTATGGGGTTGTACAATTGGATGGAAAAACATGGGAGGGGTGGGACAGTGCCCCTAATCACACCCGCTAGCACTCCCACCGTGAATTAGGCTGGAAAGGTTGAAACACCTTTGTCTTGAAGATCATGATCTCATGGGGGCAAGTCCCAAATTTGGGTCACTCACGAGGATTTTCTAGGGGGCGCGCATCAAGGCGGATTTTCTAGGGGGCGCGCATCAAGGCAGATTCCTTGATCTGCAACACCATTAGTCTCAACTATAGCAGGCAACATACGAGATGATAGTGGTCTCTGTCATTGCACCTGTACTTTCCCCTCGTAACCATTGGATGCTTGAAGGGCAAGCGGCACGGCTCCCTTGGAACTTCAAGAGAAATTCTTGAAGAGTAGAACCAACTTGGCACCCTTGGCATCACAAATAAAATGTTAGGAATGACACCCTTGGAACATCGAAGAGAAGTTCTTGAAGGGCATGACCAACTTGACACCCTCGAAATCATTAAATAAACTAATAAATATAATCAATAAATGAAAACCCTACTAATTCATATAAAGTGATATATGATGTTAGAACCAAGGAAATTAAATCAAGAATCAAACATAGGGTAAGGGAAGAATAGGAAGAAATAAAATATTTTACCCTGAGAACTCTACCCCTTTCTATGTTGAAATATATATATATATATATATATATATATATTAAGTGGATAATTTACATAAGTAACTTAATTAGGCAAGAGGGGGAAAGAGGGACAAAGAGTTAATTATAAATATTAATCATAAAATAGTTAAAAACTTCATTAATAGAAGAGAGTGGTGAATTAAAATAAGATTAATAGATTAAAATTGGAGAAATTTAGAGAACCACCATGTGGCAAGAGCCAACATAATAATATCCATCTAAGAGGCAAATTGAGTTAAATTAGGAGGTATTTAGGGGACCAAATATGAGACGTATCAGTTAACTTCAGTAATAAACACAAATTAAGGAGTAGGAAAGGGGGTATCAAGAGACAACTAGGAGAATAAATAGCAAGTCCTGTTGGGGTGAGGAAAATATTATTTTAAATTAATATTCAAGTAAATGATTTTTGGAGAGTCTTGGTGAGAGGGTGACAAATGGGTGGGTGAATAATTAAATTTTGGATTAATAAAAATAATTATTTATGCATAAAATTCCAAGTGTCACCTATGAAGCCTTCTATAAAAGAATGGGAAAGCTAAGGGAAAATGACTTTTTTCTTACCCTATGGTTGGATGGAGGATATTATGTCGTTAAAAGTGGTTGTGAGCTATAGTTTATTTTGTTGAGGTAGAGGACTTTAGAGAGGGGACCCTTGAGCCAAGGAGTGCTCACCTCTATCAGCTAGCGCAATCCCTCATTTACAACCACATTGCAACTTGAGGGTCCGCGGAGAAGGAGTGTACCCAAGGAGTAGGCTGGGAGGTCAAATGGTGGGTCATTATATTCAGATTAAGCACGGAAATATTCACGCTTGGGGGTAGATGACAACAAAGGAGTTCAAGTAGCGCCAAGTCAAGTTGAATCTTGTCTCCGGGTGAATGGTACTTGTGTTATTTATAATGTTTTTTTTATGAATTCATTTTGCCTATAATTAACATGTAAAATAGATTTATGTGTAATGAAGTTAAATTCATGGATGCTTGATATAAGTGATTAATTTTTCTGAGTTTCCAACTTTGTATGCTTATGGTTTAATTCCTAGTTTACTGTATTATCCAAAAAAAAAATTAAGCATAAGGTTGGTCTAGTAAAGTATGGGTTTGTTCCCTACACAAAACCTAACCCTAGTATACCATAAAGCAAATAAAAATAGAAAAATCAAGTTGATCGACACACATAAACTAGTTCCCTCAATCAATTCGACAATGGAATCAATAGGATGAGGTCAATGCAAGAGAAGCTTGGACAGAGAAGGTAGAATAAAAGTTTGGTTCGCTTCCAAAACCCTAGCGACTTTTTTCTTTAGGATATTTAAGGTCAAAGGGTGCAAATCTAGTCCCTTTCATGGATACTTGATGACAATTTTTTCATGAATGAATAGTAAACAAGAGTTCATAGTTGCACATTTTAATATGGTACAGTGACAAACCCGAATTTTAGCAATTTCATGCAACATGGAAGAAAATAACAGTAAACTCACACTATTCAAACAAGTATCACTTCATCAATTCATAGAAATATTTCTCCATGCGAAACATATCCTCCCCAAAGACAATTCATACTCTTACTTAGCCATTATGTTCAAGATAAAGGAATATAACCAATATGCACTCTTTGCAAGAGAGATAAATGAGTTTATGTGATAATGATCCAAGGGCTCCCCTTTATTTATATGAGGGAAACCAAGTCGAATTTCCCTTAATTTAAAATCAAAATCCCTAAAAAATTATGTTAAGTCCTCAACAAGGATAATAGGTCACAAAGCCAACCTAGAGATAGCTTCACATAATAATAAAACATAATAAAATGGCATCATTTATCCACAGATGTGGGAGAAAAAGTTCTCCAACGTGACGACATCCTCATATAATGAGAAAATCTATCAAGCAAGGTGCAAAAATGGTCCAAGAGTGCTCTTCGCTCCAATATATCACATTAAAGTGAACAGGTGCATCTCCAGGCCATAACCCCCCATCCAAGATGTCATCTTCAAAAAGAAATGTGTCATCATGCTAAGGCTTGCATGGGCGATGTGGAAACCCGAGAGCATGACATCGTCATCAATAAGATGTGTTCCAGGCCTCTCAAAGTGTCTCAAGTGATCACCATCCTCATATGGGCTCTAGAAAAAGGCAATGCCCATTAAGTTGATACAAGGCTAGTCTGGGGGAATTTTGGGTCCTTTAGGGAAGGTCACAAATCCTACCAATTACCTAACTTCTTAGCTCAGTATTTCATCATCTGGAAGCGTGAACAGGGCCATGCATCCATGTGTAGGCTCCTCAAGGGCCAACACTAATCTATGAGTGCACTAATCTATGAGTGGGAAGCATCACAAATGCTCCCATGTTGGAATAGAGGTCTTTTTTATGGTGTTATAGAAGGGCCAAGTCATCCCTTATATCTAATGCATTAGTGAGAAACCACCAAAAACATATGCTTAATATCAAGTGAGATCAACATAATTATGTAAAGAAATTGTTAAAGTATTATAGTGGACCATATTCAATGCTAGGGGCACAAAAATACTTCACACAAGACTTGCCTTCAAATGTCTTTCTATTTGATGATTTGTAAGGAAGTTACCTCATTTGTGTTAGGGATGATTATACAATTATCCCTAGAATTAGGTGCTTCCATCCCCCAAGGGAAGGACATTCCTAAGTAGGTCCATCAGTCCATAGGTGCATATGATAAATGTGTACAAGAAATGGGAAATACTTCAAGTAATATGGCATTGCCTTGGTGCCAATTTAAATAGCTCCAACATCTTGAGTGTAATGATGATAAGAGGGCGAAATTGTGGAATCTTGAGTTACCTATTTCCTTGGCCTATTTTTACCACCCCTCTAGTGTGCCTTTTACTTCAATGATATTTATTTTGTTTCTCACATAGATTGGGTGACTAGCTTAATTAATGTTTTTCCAATACCCCTTAAAAATAACTTCCTTTTAGTTGGAGAGAGCATCATATGCTTAAGATCTATATGATGGCTAATGAGGTGTGTAGAGCTCGGGCTAATATTTTTCCTGTGTGCTTATTATTATTCATGTCCATATTTTTCATTTTTCATTTGTGGTTATTATATTATTTTATCTTTCTTTTAACAACATCAACCTCTGAAAACCCTAAGTATGGCGGAACCTTGCAGTTTCTGCAGGTTGTACACAGGGCTCTGGGCAGGCACGTGCGGGGGACCCAAGATTGACACCAAGTGTTTCGTGTCAAGAACCAACGAGCAGTGGGCATTGCAGGCGGAAAACATGAGCGGTACGGAAGTCATTAGATGCGTTCAAGGATAAGCAAGGTTAGTAATGGAGTTACCTTGCAAAAATCCTAATTTTTTTACTTGACGTCGTTCCGGGATAGGATTTCAGTGCATTCGTTGTCTCTACGTTGTCACGGTCTAGGGTTAAAGCTGGGAAGTTGTCTTAGCAATGGGTTTCGAAAACTATCACATGGACGTTGAGCCAGCGCCAGAGGACTTGCTCACTTCTTGGGGGCATGAGGTTTTGGAGAAGAACCTGCATTTGTTTTTTCCTGTCATTGCAGAAGCAGAGTCGAAACGTTCAGACTCAGGAGGTCAGAGGAGTCTTGTAAATGGGGCCGCTATGTTAGAGGAAATCTTGTAGAGCACGTTCAACTATGTCTGGAAGGTGGAAGAGTAAGAGGAGTGGCATCAACAACGAAGCCAAGGACCAATGGTGGAGGTGGAAGTTTCGAATTAGGTCTGCAAGCTCAGACGTTTTCTTCAGCACCAGGTATTCCCTCTTTTCCGATTTACACAAGAGGGCTAGAAGAAATCGTAGCGAATATTTGGTTTTCGAGATTTGTAGGTTTAAAAGCGTTGGGGGTGGAAAGCACTGAAGGGTTGGATCAGGATAGAGGAAGAACCAAGGTAGACTCTGGTGTGGTAAGAAACTTATCTCAAGGACAGGGTTTTGCTTTTCTGGAGAAATTCATTCTTTCACAAGGGAGCGAAGTGGCTAGTACAGATATGTTTATAGTTGAGGGTGGTTGGGGTCCCTCGAAGACCCAGGGGCAGGTTAGCAGAAGTCAAGAGAGGCCATCAGAGGGGCCGGTAGTCCAAGGGGGAGCTGGCGTATCCTCAAACATCCAAGTGAGAGTTATCCAAGAAGCCTCACAAGAACAGGGCACCAGGGTTTTGGAAAGGGAACTTCAAAACTTAGCAAGTGTAAGGCGACCTATGTCACCTGTAGCAGATGCTACAAATTTTTTAGAAAGCCCAGTGGAAGGAGCGGAAGGTGGAGGAAGTGGGTCACCGGGATCCAAGCGGAAGAAGAACAAAGCTGTTAGGAAGAAGGAGGAACAGCCGTGTTGTGTGCTCGGAGTAGACATTAGCATAGATGAAGTCATGGAAGCTACTGAGACAATCCTTGTGGGAAGAGTAAGGGGAAGAAAATTTTCAGCAAATTACATCTCTGAGTGGACCAATAAAGAATGGAAGGAAGCCCATGGAAATACAAGCTCTGGCAAAGGGCTGGTTTAGCCTAAAATTTGAAAATAAAGAACACCTAGAATGGGTTTTGGCAAGAAATTGGTGCTTTGGAAAGAGTCCAGTTCTTTTCTGAAGATGGACACCACTCTTTGACGCTTAGAGGGAAAATATGGAGGAGTCCCCTGTGTGGGTAAAGCTTCCAGGACTTCCACTTCCTTTTTGGATGAACTCTGCTTTTAGATCCATTGGGAATACCCTAGGGAAATTTATAGAAGTTGATTCATCTTTCAAGCTCACAAGGGGCCTGAGTGTGGCCAGGATCTTGGTAAACTTAAATCCCCGTGAAGGACTTGTAGATGAAATGCGCTTAAAATACAGAGATTTTGAGTATATCCAGATATTGGACTACGAACACCTGCCTTTTCATTGTCACAGGTGTCACAAGTATGGGCAGCTTGCAAAATATTTTCATCTTGGCCACCGTCGCAGAGGAATGCAAAAAAAGGTGAACAAGGAGGCACACCCCTCTATGGAAGCAGAAGAAAATGAGGACCCTGAGAAGGATTTGATGGAAGAAACAGAAGAATTAGACACTACAATGGAGGATTCAATGCCATCAGGAAAATAAGAAACTCTCCCAAGTCAACAAGCTTCCGAACAAGTCGTGTAGCTATCACAAGCTTTGATTCCTCTAAGAGATGAAGAGGTTTAAGCCACACCTCCGGAGGGTATGCGCCCTGACTCTAATCCTCCCTCTATTTCTTTCAAGTGCTCTTCTTTTATTGATCTTTCAAAGCCCGGTCCCTCCAGGAAAAATGACATGGAATTTATTAAAATGCATGAAATTTTTGAGTCTCTGGATAGTATAATTACTTCACTCCCCTCCCCATCTGTGCCACCCCCTAGTGGCAGTGTCCCAGGGCCTGTGTCTCCCCTATCGAGTCTCCTTGGATTGCCTCCCTATAATCTTAGATCCTTGGTGAATAAACCTTGGAAAAGTAAAGTCATTGGAGGACTAGAATCAAATCCTATCCCGGTTGGGCCTAGAAAGTTGAGAGGTAGGAAATCAAGCCTATCCAAGGCACAAGTAAAAGATAAACTTGATATATCAAAAAGAAAGAAAAGGTCCCTCTCTGGGGTGCTTAGAGCAACGCAATCACCCCCCCATGGTTACCGATGATTATTCTCTCCTACAATTGTAGAGGCCTGGCTAGTCTGCCTAAAAAACTAGCCTTAAAGGATCTAATGAAGCTGCATAAACTGGATGTCTTATTCCTTCAAGAAACTTTGGGCTAGGGAGAAGAGGTAAAAGACACTCTCAAAAGAATGTTCCCTGGTTGGGAGTTCAAATCCTTGGACGCCCAAGGAAGATCAGGGGGATTAGCATCAGGGTTCAACTCAGAAAAATTGAAGGGTTTGTCTTCTTGGTGTTCGGAAAATTCGTTGGCACTGGAGGTATACTCTAATGAGCTATTTACCCCTCTTTTGTTGCTCAATGTATATGGGCCCTGTGTGGAGAGAGTGCAGTTTTGGGACGACCTGTTTTCAAAATATTTTCTGAAGAATCCTAACCTAATCCTGGGAGGGGATCTAAATTTTTCCCTAGGCCTTTCTGAATCCTGGGGACCCTCGGTAAGGGCTGATCAGCTTACAGATTTCTTTCTTAATAAGTTGGCCATTTCACAGCTAGTGGATGCCACCCTAACTAAAGCTAGACCTACTTGGAGGCACAGAAGTGTGGGAGTAGATTGGTTGGGGAAAAAATTGGACATGTTCCTTCTTGGTGAAGATCTGGTGGCTAGGTCCTCTGTGTTCAGACACTAGGTTGGGGAAGGAGGTCTCTCTGATCATCTCCCAATATTCCTCGAAATAAAAGGACAGCAGAAAAATTTAGGTTCCCCTTTCAAATTCAACTCCTCTTGGCTAAAATATGAGACTTATATCAAACTGTTTCATGACACCTGGAGGAAACATTTACCCAGGGATACTGGGAATATGGGCAAGTTGTTTATGGAGAATCTGAAAAACATGAAACAAGCAACTCAACAGTGGGCAACTCAAAAATCAATAAAAGAGGAGGAGGAGTTGAGGAAGTTCAATGAAGAACTTGATTATCTTGAAAGCCCGGAAGGAGCAGGTTATTCATCTTTAGAGCTAAGAAATCGGATCAGGGAGCTGGAATCTATAAAGAAAAAAATCTTGCTGAAAAAGGAAGAGAGGTGGCGCCCAAAGAGCAGGGCAATATGGCTCCAAGCGGGCGACGAAAATACAAAGTTCTTTCAGAACTATGCCAAGGGAAGAAAAAGTACAAATATTATTTGGGAACTCCAAAAGGAGAACGGAGAATGGGCTCATTCATTTGAAGACCTCTCTACTCTAGGAATAAGTCATTTTAAAGACCTTTTCAGAGCTCCTGCAGAAATCTCTATTACGGAAGTAATAAGGGTGGCCCAGTTTTTCCCCAGCTTCATTGACGAAGAAGGGAATGACAGCGTTATTGAACCGGTTTCAAAGGAGGAAGTGGAAGATATCTTAATAGCCATGCAAAAGGAAAAAATCCCTGGGCCAAATGGATGGACAGTTGAATTCTATCAGCACTTCTTTGAATTTCTGGGGGATGATTTAGTCAAAGTGGTGGAAGACTCTCGCAGACTGGGGACAATCTATTAGCCTTTCAATGCTACGTTTTTGGCCCTAATACCTAAAAAATACCACCACCTATCTTTTGTTGACTTCTGTCCCATCTCCCTCTGCTCCTGTATATATAAAATCATCTCAAAAGTGATAGCCACCCGTCTAAAACCTTTCCTCTCTAGAAACATCTCACCAGAACAATTTGGCTTCCTGAATGGAAGACAGGTCCACGAGGTTGTTGGGGTAGCTTAGGAAACTCTCCACAACCTTAAGAGGAGCAAAAAAAAAAGAGGAGCTATTGTAAAAATTGACCTGTCGAAGGCCTATGATAAAATTAGTTGGATGTTTTTAAGGTTGCTAATGACTCATCTTGGTTTCAGGATCAACTTTATCAATTAGGTTATGAGCTGTATCTCTGCTTCAAGTATATTTGTTCTGATAAATGGTGCAGCAACAAATTTCTTCAACCCTCAAATAGGTCTCCATCAAGGTTGTACTCTATCCCCTTTACTATTCTTATTGGCAGCTGTAGGACTGAGCCTGATGATCCACAGAGAAAAAATAAGGGGGGAATTAAAAGAAATTGAAGTCACTGTGAATTTATTCGTCACACATTTGCTGTTTTTTTATGACATCTTGTTGTTCAGTGATGGTAGCTTGGAAGATTGTAGGTAGATAAAGGAGCTACTGGCCCTCTTCTTGAAAGCCACGGGCCTTAGTATAAATTGTCAGAAATCCTCTATGACAACAGTTGGCCTCTCAAGGAATGAAGTGAATAGAATTGAAGGAATTCTCCAGTTTGAAGCTAAATCCCTTGAGGACACATTTAAATATCTGGGTTTCCTCCTAAAGCCAGACTCATATCAAATACAGGACTGGAAATGGCTCATAAAAAAAATCGAGGAAAGAATGAAGCATTGGAGCTTTAAATGGTTATCAAGAGCAGGAAGACTTGTCTTAATAAAATTGGTGGCTATGGCTATTCCAGTATACTGGGTTGGTCGATCATAGGTACCTAAAAGTATTGTCAATTCCATCAATAAATTTTGCAGTAGATTCTTATGGGAAGGATCAAAATAGGACCACGTGACTGCCTGTGTGGCCTAGGAGAAAATAGTTAGATCGAAAGCTTGGGGAGGCTGGGGAATAAAAGAGTTAACCTCCTTCTCGAAGTATCTGGCAACAAAGCTTACTTGGCGTCTTATTACTCTATATAACCTCTAGACTGTTGTTATAAAGAGGAAATATATTGACCCTTTGTTAATTATGGATTGGCTGAGATTACCTCAAAAAATAGGCAAAAACAATTGTATGGAAAGCTACTATTGCTTCGGTAAATATTATTGAGAAAGGCTTAGCTTGGCAGGTAGGAGAGGGGACTAGGGTAAGGTTGGTCCGGGACCCTTGGGTGGGCTACTCATGGAATTACTCACTCTCTAGAGATCTCATAGAGCTGCTGAATGCTAGAGGCTTCACCAGTTTGAATCATGTTGCAAATCATGAAAGAATGACATTGTGGAGACAAGGTTGGAAACCTAGGATAGACCTTCAGCTTGAAGAAAGGTGGATGGAGGAATGGGAGAATTTCATGAGGGATCTTCAAAACTCAAATATCAGGCTACACGAGAAGAGGGATGAACTCAGGTGGGTCCATTCCCCAACGGCGACATACACTCTGAAGTTTGGATATAGTTGGCTTATGACACAGAAAGGTTGGGGGGGCCAGGTTTGGTGGCATAAACCGTTGTGGGATCTGAAAGGGCCGGAAAAAGCAAGGTCATTTTTCTGGTGTATTCTCTAGAAAAAGGTACCTACTTGGGATTTTCTCCAAAAAAGGGGGAAGATAGGCCCGAGGTGGTGTATTCTGTGTAAGAATAGTTGTGAAACAGCACATCATCTTTTTCTTACATGTCCTTTCACTATCAGCCTGTGGAATGAAACTCTCAGGATGCTAAAAATCCCTAAAATATGGGAAGGAGGTGAGATTTAGGAAGCACGGCAGAAGTGGTGGCAATATGCGCCAAATGATAAGGTCAAAACATTCCCCTGTTGATAGAATGGGGATCTTGGATTGCAAGGAACCATGCTATATTCAAAGACTCTATTTTTCCCATCAGCAAATTGGCAGCGGAAGGAGTTACCATATATGAATGCATTCCAAACCCCCAACAGGAACGCCTTATTAGAGTCATCCAACCGGAAATAATCAAAGGAACTATCCCTTGGGCCTATTTTGATGGTGCCTCGGACCCACAGGATAGATGCGGAGCGGGGCTGGTCATTCTCTTCCCTTCAGGAAAAACTCTCAAATCTTCTATTGGACTGGGATAGGGGACAAACAATTTTGTTGAATTAAAAGCTTTACATCTTCTCTTATGATGGCTTACTCTCTTAAACTGTAGAGAGGTCCAGATCTTTGGCGATTCGTTAAACATTATCAAATGGTTTAATGGGACTCAACGTTGCATAAATTATATCTTGCATCCATTTCTTAATGAGGTATCTAGATTAAAAATTCTTTTTAACGAGATATATGTTTGCCACATTTACAGGGAGCAGAACCATGAAGCAGGCCTTCTTTCTAAAGAGGGCATTCAACATGATCTGGGGCTCTGGATAGCTATAGAAGTAGAATATGGGCTGGTTCGAAATCTCGAACAACCTATTTTCAACTGAAGAGTTATTAATATATTTGTAATTTTCTTTATATATTTCAGACTTATGGACACACTGCATTGGTCTCTTATACCTCTAAATAACTATTTTCTATCTGTCTCTATTTTGGGATGTTTTCCTCTATGAGGAGGTCCGGGAGACAGGGAGAAAAAATAAAAAATCTGTTGGAAAAACTCAAAGTTTCTTGTTTATTTTGTCGAAAAATTGGACTGGTGCCTACCACCCAATTTCACAAAACGAAAGGAGCTCAAATATGGCTCAGTCCTAAGTTTACCTCCTGTTTCAGGTGATAACCCTAGAAAGGGAACTCGGGGGGGAAACATGGACGTTGAGTTCACACTCAATTGGATATATTAGCTGTGAATCTTACTCACCAGCAATAACTCCATCTCTTTCCTGAAAAGGAAGGAAATGAAGTTTTTTGAATGCATCATGCATATACTATGTAACTCTCTATGATATTAATAGATAGTTCGATTTTTTTCTTCTAGAAAGAAAACAACATCAACCTCTAAAGGAATATTTTTTAGGCCCTAACTTACAAATGTGGATAAAGGCTTCCAATACCAGTGACAAATGACAATCAACCCAAATAATGGAAGTGGATATGAGAGCCAGAAGGAAAGTGACAAGTATGGGTTAACTTGGGTAAGTTATATCAATTAGTACCTCCTATTTGTGCCCCTTCTGAATAATGGAAAGAAAAGGCCTTGGGGAAGATCACATTGGAGTAGCCGCAAAGGATAATCTCCCAAGTGAAGTATGGGAACAAGTACACAATCAATAGAAGTCAATCATCCAACTCAACCTATGATCTATATTAGAATTCCCTTAACATTCAATGAAAGAACATGATTACAAAAATGGTTAGTGTACCTTTTGATAGATGATTCAGCTTCCTTCAAAAAGTATACTAGATGGGAGAAAGAATTGGTTGGAGCATAAGTGGAGAGCTCTAAAGAAAATTTATTTATGGATCATCATAGGGATATTTGTTAGCTATTTGAAAAAAAAAGGATAAAAAATTTCTCCTTTGGGTTACCCAATTGGGTGGGTAACATCTAGCTCCAACTCGGGGACATGTGCTCACTGTAGAGTGCAAGATCTATGTTGTCAAACTGGAAATGCATGACAATCCCATCAATCCTTGGTGCTTTCATACATGTTACATATACACTCAAAGAAACTTATTTATAGCAACTAGGCAAGGTGTTGATCATCACCTTGAAATATAGGAGAATAATAAATAAAGTGTCAACTAAAATAAAATTTTAAATCTATTTAAATATGCAAGGAGAATCAGCATGCACATAATCAAAGAAGGATGCAAAAACAATAATTCAAGGCACACAATATTAACCTAACTACCTATTGCTACATGCATCAAGATTCATGAAGGAAAAATGCCTATACGAGTTGCTCATTTTCAAATAAAGGGAGGCATTCTCATTCAAGGCTCCCTAGACAATAAGAATTAACTCCCACTTGTTTCTGAATTTTATATGGCCCTTGCCAAAATTTATCAAATTGTGTGCATGCCGAACTTTTCTTTCCTCTTGTCCCATAACAAAACCATACTTCCAACCTCAAACTCACTTTGTCTTGCCTTTGATCAAACGTGGACTTAAATTTCTCTTGATTCTTAGTAATTTTATTATAATAAAAATGTGTAGGTTCATTTAGTTCATGCAATTGGTCTATTACAACCTGCATTGCATCTCTTTCATTAGTATTATACTGCAAGCATTGGAGGATATGTATCTGCAAGTGGATTGACAACTTGATTTCAAGCCCGTACACTAACTCAAAATGGCTTTCCTAGTAGATGCCTTAATAGTAGTACAATCAGCCCAAAGTCGATATTTGATTTTACCATCCCAACTCTTCATATTCTCCCTTGTGTTCTCCTTAATAATAGTTATGAGTTTCTTATTGTTGGACTTGGCTAGGTCATTCCCTTGGGGGTGCTAATTGGAATAACGGGCTAACACAATTCCATATTTACAAATGGGCAATAAAGCTGAAATCCTTAGCATTATTTATCATGATTTTGGAAGAAATTCCAAACCTAGTAATAAGGTATTATATTACTATGTCTTTGTTATCCTATTTGGTTGGTATAGTTTACTCAATTGGTGAAATAATTAATAGAAAATAGAATCCATTTATGCCCATTATTGAAGTCATCCTTAAATTATTCGATAAATTCCAAACCCCATAGTTGAAATGGCGCTTTGATTATCATATATTTCAAAGGGAAAGGAGTTGCTCTTTCCCAGCAAAAAAATGACATGGTTGGCAAGATTTGACACAATTTTGTGCATACATAAAAAATTTGGGCCAATAATTTCTTTCCCTCGAGATCTTATGGGCGATAGTTCTCGTAGAAAAATTCCCTCCACAAAATCTTGCATGAAAGTCCAAAATTATCTTCTCCACCTCATGTTTATTCACACATCTAAGAATCACGATTTCTCCATCCAACACCATCTTGAGTTAAATAAAATTTCATTATCTTAATGCCCTTCTCTTATTATCAACAATGAGTGGTGATGGAGATAAATTTCTTAAGTAATAAACTATATCAAATAGCAATCATCATATTCCAACTCACTCAAGGTGGCACATGTTTAGTAATTTTATCCCACCTCAAAGGATTTGTATTCCCCTCAATCAAAATTTATGCCAATCCTTGGTATTTAATTTTTTTCTTCAATCTAATGTCAATACCATATTCTTGGATTTTGGAGACCCACTTTCCCTTATATATTAAACAATCCCACTGTGTTAAGACATCCCTAACCACCTGATAAGGAACATATGAAACAATATTATTGTATTCTACATAGGTCCTAAAATGCTTTAGATACTTGACCAAAGCATGTGTTTTCTATTTAGTAATGTTATGCCTCACCTCAACATCGCTAAGAGTGTCGCTCATGAAATTAATTGGTATTTCATTTCCTTCATTATCCCTTTGCATTAGGATCTATGTGATCATGTCCTTGGATGAAAAACAATAAATAATGAAAACTTTTTAATAATATAGGCTAATAAAATAGTGGTTGTTGTGACTTTATCCTTGCTTTCTTCAAAATTTCTCCTGTTGTTTTCATCCCACATAAAAGGAACATCCTTTTTTAGCAAGTTATTCATGGATTTAAAAATTTCAATGAAATTTGGGACAAACCTCATTATGAAATTTATCTTGCCAAAGAAATATCTCTAAGCTTTCTTGTCCTTTGGGAGGGAATGGCCTAAATCACTTCAGTCATTTTTAAATCAATGTTTATATCCTCTTCGAACACAACATGTCCAAGGAGTTTTCCTTGACCAACCCCAAAAATAGATTTCTTAGGATTTATTAAAATCCCATATTTTTTGCATCGTTCAAAAGCTCTTCTTAAATGTTGGCAATGATATTTTCTTTCTTTAGAAGCCACAAAGAAATCATCTTGGTATCTATCCATGATTTTCCCAGTCAAATCTCTAAAAGAAAATTTTTTGGCTCGCTAGAAGGTAGATCCAACATTTAAAAGGCCAAATGGCACTCATAAATACTTGTAGGTTCCCTAGGGTTTCGTAGAAGTGAATTTTTATTAATATTCTTATTTTACCAAGACTTGATTATACCCAAAAAAATCCATCAAACATGGGCATCATTCATGTTCCTGTGACTCTTTGCAAAAGGTTTTCTATGTTAGATAGAGTGTAATTGTATTTGAGGCATGCTTGGTTGAATTCCCTAAAGTCCACACACATTCTAATATCATTGATTTTATTTATGGTGATTACAAGGTTAGATAACCAAGAGGAGTGCCTAATTGGATCTATTATTTTTTCTTCAAGCATCTTTCGTAATTCCTTTTAGATGATGGGGGCCAATTTTATGTTTATGTGTCTAACCTTTTCTTGACTAGATTTTCCCCTACCTTCAGGGGAATAGTGTGTTGAATGATATATTTAAATATTAGTATGACCAAGCAAATACATCCTTAAATTCACGAAATTGGGTTTCAAGTTTGTATCACTCTCGTTAGGTTTTTCCCTTCCCCACTTTGATCATTAAAGGGTTTGAATTGAACCTTATGTTTATTTAGATTACATCCTACAACGATTCTATTACCCATTCAAGTTTGAATCCATCATTTCGGTCAAAAAAAAAATTTCTAAGGGAATCACTTTTTTTAGTCACAAAAATTTCATGGACATCTAAAGTAAGCTCCACATAGCTTTGATTTCCAAGTTGGTCAATATTATGTATGAAACTATGGATTTGAGCATCACTGTCAAAAAATTGCCAGTGATTGTAGTTATTAGGTATCGTCGATATAAAAGTTACATCCATGGTAAAATTCCCTAGATTGAATATGGTTTCATCAAGCGGGTTCAAGGTGGTGGCAGCAACAGCCAAGGCATATGCTGAAACATTCTTATCTCTAGGGATCGCTTCTATATCAAAAGATTCAAATCATCCAATTGTGTTTCACACCAAATCTTTCTAAGTTTTGTTCTTGGTATTGAAAATCCCCTTAACATGGGATACAAATAGATCCAAGTCTCACATAACCTTTAGGTATCTTATTTCTTTACTCAAGGTTGTATCTAATCATAAGGATACAGTATTTGGGATTGTTATTATTACGATTTGTAGGAAAACATGATGTACTTTTCAGAAGGTGATACAAACATAATCCAAGACCCAGAATTAGATTTAAGACAGATTCCAATGAATTACATGGTCCATACATTCTCTACATCTGCCTCAGGAGAAGAGGCTTCAACCGATACCCGCCAATTTCCAAATTCATAGTGTTTTCCGTCCTCATCATAAAAAATGACACATTGTTCCTCCACTTCAAGATATAATGAAGGTTGTCTAAATATTAGGGAAAAAAGTCCCTCCCTTATTAGGACTTGTATGTAAGACATTTCCATTTTAATTGTGCCACCTATATCAACTTCCCATTTTCTAGACAATAACAAATTCCATGAGTTAGTAATATCTATGATAACTACATTCATGAGGATTTATCTTTCAAGATGCCCATCATGCATGTTTTAAAGTCCTCAATAACCCTACATACCATTATATCCCTTAAATAAATTCCACATACATTTTTATATGGCCTAGTAATATATAAACCCAATTGTTTCATGATTCTTACAGGCATGACAATAGTAGATGCTCTTAAATATAATGTGTAGTTGTGTAGGATAAAGCCATTGACTTCTAATGAAAGAGGATGTTCTACATTTCACTTTCTAGTATACAAGATGATAGGGGGACCCATATCATAAGTCACGTCAAACCTTTGGATTCCTAAGTTTTGGGTAGTAATTTTCTACTCAATTATAATTTCTTGCTCTAATTTATTAATATGGGCAGTGATAACATTATAGTTCTGGAAAAATATAGGCATCCACTTAATTAAAATGTTGTTGGCATCAATTAAAAAGTCACTTGAGAAGAAACATGTCATGTGTGTGCCTAAAGAGTCTGATGGTAGATTATCATGGATTTCGACATCATTGCCTTTGGATCGTTTAATTTTAGGGAGAGCCTGTTGATAGTGTTGGACCTGCCAACATTCAGGGGATCTCCCCTATATGAAGTCCCAATTAAACCTCACATCATTTGGTGTAGGAGTCCCATCTAGTATAGAGCCCTGGTTTCCAGGTTATTAATTATTTTCCTTGGCTCTAACTGACAGCAAGAGAGAGGGGTGCAATGGTGCCTTCGAAAAGAAAGAAGGTATGTTTGGTGAGTGTTCAGTTGTAAATGTGTCAAATTTCTTCTACTACGGAGAGGGGAGAAAATTGAGCCTCTAAGAGAGAGGTAATAGTACCGCCCAAGAAGAGACACACATGAACTAGAAGGATCCGTCTAACATCCAGTGAAATAGTCCACAAGGGATGTGACGGTCATTGCAACCAACAAATGAGAAAGGTTTGTCTAATATATTACAGAGTAGACCACAAGGATGGGACAACAATAACAACCACTACAACACATTCTCAACAAGATAAGTACTAAAACAACTGAAATAGTTCAACTATCTTAGCACATGTGAAAGAAAACATGAAATACAAACATCCGCCAAATAGTCTTACAAACATTCATAATCCATGCATGAAGAATGTGTTGGCCTTGAAGTCTTATGTTATTAAGTAAAAGTTCCAAGACACGTGTATAAAATGAACATCACTAGATCCACTATAGTGGAGCATTAGAGCCACTCATTTCTCCCCAAAAGAACTAGATTATCTCTCTTATTCTTTGCGAGAGGAGCCAAGGTGAAAAGTCCTTTACTCTTACAATGAGGGAGTATATATGACAATGAGGAGGTGATGCTTCACCTTCCTTGTGGCTCTTTATCTACCCTCATGATTGTTTGACTTCCTATGAATTTTAAACTTTACATGACTCTTCGTATTCCACACATGTCCTTTGGATTCTCACTTTACAATACATTTATGAAACATATGTTACATCAATGGCCACAAGGTGTGGCATGTGAACACTTATGACATGACATTACATGACACTGCTGACATGGATTTCTTGATTACGTGGCAATGTCGAGCCAGTATTGTTGTTGAGTATTGAATGTCTTCTTGAGAATGCTTTTCTTTTCACCTCTTCATAGCTTGGTGATAAGGAATCTTCAATGATCTTGAGTCTTGAATAGTGGTCGCAAACTAGTGTCCCTTTGTTTTTTATTAATTGATTGTCTTGTGTGTTCAGCTACAAGTGTGTCTTTTATAATTCTTCCCTCCTTCATCTCCTTCTTCATCATCTTGCCATGGCATGATAGAGTACATGTTCTTGCAATTCACTCATGACAAGAGGACATCAATTCAAAAACACCCTAGTCTAAGATTGAGCATATTGATCCTTTAACTAAGCCAGAACTGGATGGAGAGTTGGGGAAAAAATTTAGTGACTGCGTAGTTCAAGCACGCAAGGGGAATCCTTGAGCATTGAGAATGTGCAATGCGCAGTTTAGGATGGAATAAGGGGAAAATTTGTGCAGTTCCAGGAGACAGTGGGACAGGTTGAGGGGATGGACACTCGGTGAACATACTGCTCAGTTCTTGGAGACAAGGGAGGTTGGGCTATTATGCAGTTGTGCGTTCTAGGTATTAGGGAGTGAGCTTAAGGCTAGAGACTGCACAATGTGCAATTAAGGCCAGGTTGGGAGGAAGGGTTGTGCAATTACGGAGGTCAGCGTCATAGCTTGAGCACAAACATTGCGTAGTGCAGCATCCCTGGGAGGTAGGAATTGCGCATTACACAGTGCCAAGAGGCAAGGTCACGGCTCGAGGATTGATACTACACAATGCGTATCTCGAGAAGGTCGGGTGAAGCTAGGTTGATTGGTCGAGAAGTTTTTCAAAAAATGGCTAAGTGTGGGATCGGTGAAACTAGTGTGAACAGTGATAAGACTTTGACTGTGATCACACACTTATAATATCTTGATGACTCAACAACATAGATACCCATAACATAAAAACAAGGCATTTCCCTCTATGTGACAGCTTCACGACAAGTTAGGACAAGTGTGACACTAAATATACACTTTGCAATGACTGTGACGACACTTGTGCGATAATGCTCAAAACTTTGGAAATGAGTGTGACAGAAGCTTACATGGTTAGAACTACTCATTTTCACAAAGATTACCTCTTGAAACCACCAGAACAAGCTTATGTACACATTGTGATGGCGAACATGCGAAAAGGCGACATTTTTCCTAACTTTGCGGAAGGGAACAAAACACTTTAAGAAAACACATGAAGTGAGTTTCAAAGTTTTTGACGACGATAAACAAGACTAAATAAGGATATAAAATTGGGTGTAGGCCAAAATTTTGGTGGGTGTTGTAGCAGGTACAACACTTGGCGAAACCTTGGTAGAATTCCAACTTCTCCGTCTTGGTTAATTTCTTTCATGCAGGGCCTTAGTTCTTCAGGGAATATCGATTCATCGTGAAAATTACTTTGGTCTCCCCACTTACCCTATGAATAGATGCAATCCCCTTCATTCCTTCTTGGTTAAACTCAACATAAAATTCAACATTATCACACTATTTCAAGTTGGAAGGGTAGTGAAGTTTGCGAGCTAGATATTTTCAAAGTATAATTTTTCATCTCTGGTGTTGTTCAGCTGTCAACAAAGCTTGGATAGTACCCCGACAGAGTCACTACAAGAACCAAAACATTTCTCCGCTTTCAATGAGCCTGGACAGTATCCTGACAGAGTTGCTTGCTTCATCTTTTTTCGTAGGAAGACTTTCTCTTCTTTCACCTTTATTTATTTATTTTTTTATAGGACTATGCATTGGCACTTTTTCATATTTGGGCGGAAGAGGGATCATGACTTATTGAGAGAAAGAGAGGTTGTTCTTTCAGAGAAGCATGTAAATCCTCTGATTTAGTTTTTCTCGTTTAGATTTTTCCTGTTCTCCTCTTCTACTAATTAGATAAGCGTGGAAACACCAAAACATAAAGAATGGAATGTCGGCGCAAGGTTTTTCGAATAGACATGATTTCATGGTTTGAACAAAACTCTCCTTACAGATGGATCGTATATTCTATCGAAACTTCATCGGCCAAAATACATCACCAATGCAAGGAAGGCGGACTGAAGGTTTATCCAAGTATTGAAGTGTCACAAGAATCTTTTAGACTTCAGCCACACACATACTCAGAAGCCAAAACATGTACAAGCAAGACACTTATTCACATAACGAAAACAAACAAAAAGAAAGACTATGTACATAGTGTAGGGCACAGACCCTGATTATCATTGAAAATAATGTTTCAAGTCTTCTTCCTGTCAAGTGATTGAAGACAAAAAGCATGTTGGCCAAGTTTTTTGTGAACTGCAAAAAGTCAAATCCACAGGGATTGAAACTTAATGTGTTTTCCTTTGTCCTCGTGGGCTTTATCCAACTTTAAGACTAAGTCACCCACACTGAAGTTGTTCTTCCCTACAGACTTCTTGTAAAACAATCTCTTGATACAGTTTTCATGAAGTGAAAATCTTTCTTTGATTTCAACATTTCTTCTTGTAACTTATGAAGAGTTTCCATCCTACGTTGCACTAATAAACATGGTTTTCCTTGGGATTCTTGTGAGATTTTAAGAGAAGGAAAGTAGATTTTGGGCAGGAGGATGGTTTCTTTTCCATATACTAGGTAGTAATGGGCGGTGTTCAAAAAGGGTTTTGGCGTGACTCGGTTAGCCCATAAGGCATTCAAAAAAGTGGAGTGTCAGTTTCGTTGTTTAGATAATATGGTATTTTTTATGATACAATTGAGGTTTGTATCCATCGATTCAACAAGACCATTCCCCTGTGGATAATAATTAGCTTAATGTTTCAATACAATCTCATTTTCCAATGCAATATCGTAAATTCTTAGCGATGAAAAGTAAGTTGCATTATCAAAAACAAGTGAAGTAGGAATGTATAACTTGGAAATAATGTTCTACTGAAGGAAATTAATGACTTCCTGATCATTCACATGTTTGAGAGGAACTTATTCTGTCCACCACGTAAAACAATTTGTGGAAGTGATAATATAGTGGTGTTGCTTCGATGAATGCATAAATATTTCTCCAATAAAATCCAATCCCCACTGTTGAAAAGGTTCTTCCACTGTGAAAAGTTGCAATGGAGCAGTTGATTTCTTGTTTATGTTGGCACACCTCTTACAGACCGGACACTTGCGGGCGTAAGCGTGAGCTTATTTGAATAATGTTGGCCAATAAAAACTGGCACACATGACTTTATGCACAGTTATGTTACCTGTGAAATTTCTCCTAGATGGTTTGTCGTGGAGATCGGGCAGTACTTTCTCTGAATCGTGCGCTTCCAAACACCTGAGCAGTACTCCATTATGGTGCTTTCGGAAAAGCACCTCATGCAGCCACTGGTAAGATAATGCTTTGAGTCTAAGTGCCCTCTTTTTCCATGCAGATATATGGGAGGGAACGGTTTTTTGCTCAAGGTATTGACGCACAACTATGTACCAAGAGTTCATGATAGTAGTGGGGGAGGCTTGCTCAAAATTGTACATTTCGATTTCTTGCTCCCATCCTAAGAGATATTCTTCTTCCTTTGTGTCCACTGCTTTTCTTGCTAGTCGACATACACCATGGCCCTTGATTGTGTGAACTGGTTTGAACTCTAAGTCATATTCCTGTAAACCATTCATCCAATTCGCTCTTCTCTCACCCATATCTTGTTGAACAAACAGTGATCTGACTGTTGGGTGGGGAACAAAGATAATACAGTTATTTTTCAAGAGATAGGGCCGAAAGTGCTTCACCGTCTATATACTACATAAGCATATTTTTCAATGGTTGGATAATTTAGTTTGGGTCCTTAAAGACTAGCACTCATAAAAGATGTAGGTTGCTCATTGTTCTGATCATCCTTTTGTGTGATCACAATGGCGAGAAAAGTGTCAAAAGAAAATGTGTAGAGCATGAAATCCTTGCTGAAATTCAGGTTGTAAAGAGAAGGTGATTTTGTGATAGCTTGCTTGATATGGGAGAATGCGTCCTTTTCCCTTTTGTCCCATATATATATTGCACCCTTCTTTATCATCTCCTATATTGGCCTAACAATCTGAGCACAAAACTTACGAAGGAAAAATATTTTTCCCAAGAAGGACAGCATAGCTTTCTTATTTACCACGAAGGGAATATGTGTAATTTCTTTAACCCTATTAAGGTCCACTTTAATCCCACTTTTGGAAATTATGTGGCCCAAGAGGTTAGCCTCAGAAACTACAAAAATACTCTTTTTTAGATTGAGAGATATTGTGTATTTGCAACATCACTCAAAAAGTTTCTTCTGATGGCGTATGTGATCAGATCTTTGTCTGGAGAAGATTGTGACATCATCAAGATAGACCACTACACTCTGTTTGATAAGCCTGTGGAATGCAATGTCCATAGCGCGTTGGAATGTGGCACCGACATTAATAAACCCAAATGGAATTCTTTTGAATGCGAACATGCCCCACTTTTTGCGGAAAGTCGTTTTAAGTCTATCATGCTCTGAGACTAGAACCTGGTTGTATCTTGAATATCCATCCAACAGAGAAAAAATTTCTGACCCTTATATTGTTTGCAGCATTTTTTCCATAGACAGCACAAGGTAGTTATCTTTACCTGAGGGGCAGTTCAGATTTTGGAAATTGACACATAAGAAGATTTGCCCATACTTCTTCCTTATCGGGACTAGGTTTGACACCCAGGTAGAATGTTGCACTTTTTATATGATCCGAGCATCCATCAGTTTTCTTAATTCTTTCTGAATGAGAGGATCAAGCATCAGATGTACTTTAGCATCGAATGTACTTTTATCATATTTTTTTAAAATGGCTTGGCCCCTTCTTTTATCGAAATCACATTCTGGATAATTCGTGTGTCATAAGTCTTAAGTTCATCATATTTCCATGTGAATACATCTCAATACTATTTGAAAAAGTGGATAAACGCTTGTCACACCTATGGTGTACAACAAGTACCAATATTTACAAACTTCAAATCCTTTTTTGTTCCCAAATTAATATGCTCGTGGGATAGCATTGAACTATGGGTTTTAGCATTGACAGGTCCCTGGAAGCGGTTTTGCAGGTCATACAACTTTTCTAATGACACCATGCCTTTTGGCATGAGGTTTCCTTTTCTTCTGCTAAATGCATCCTGCAATGCCCTTTCGTGTTCCTCTTCATTGATTGTTTCATCTTTGAAAACATCAGTGTTCGCCATGAATTGCAGTATATGTTGGTCATCATTGAAAATGTGTAAATTAGTAACATTATCAGCGATGGATGACAACCTAGCAGCAACATTTTCCAATGCATCCACAGTTGTGTTACACATTCTAGGAACGTAAATAATGTTAAAAGCTTGGAATTGTGAAATCAAATTCCATAACTCTTGTTGATAAATTTTGAGATGAGTTGAAACACAGTGTATGGTATCACGTACCTGTCGCACCACAATTTTTGAATCACCTACTTCTTTTAGGATCGCAACGTTGAGGTCAATGGTTCTTTGAAAGCCCAAGATGAGTGCCTCGTATTCTACAATGTTGTTTGTGCACTTGAATTCCAAGAAGCTAGAGATCAGATGTTTTCTCTATAGCGGGTCTATTAAAGCGCAACCAACTCTAGAGCCCTCTTGCATTTTTGAACCATCAAAATACAAAGTCCACATATCATATGTACAAGGACTAGGAACTACACTAGTACTATTATTATTACTACTGCTAACTGTACAAATATCATTTTCACCAATTGAACTAGGAAGGAGCTCCAACTGTGTATCTGGTGGGACTAGAGATGGTTGAGCAAGATATCACCCCAATTGAGTTTCCAGGAAGCAAAATTCATAGATAAGTTCTGTGAAATCCATTGGTTCATTTTTTCCATTCAAGGGAGTAACATTATGTTTCATGTATTTCTATGAGGTCACTCGGATCTAATTATTTATGCCCTTGTGCGAAAGCCATAAATGTGACCAGTCTGTAGAAAAGTACCCTTGTACCTTGTGGACCAATCTCTACTCAAAAATACTTCATATTCCTATGGTATTTCCACCATTAGTATGTTTATACATTAGTGAAATCGATCATGGGATGATAAACGAATAATCACATCTCTGTGTTCACAAACTCTATGGACAAGAGTCTTGTCCAGTTGAATAATTTGTGCATATGTTTTGTCCCATTTTGAATTTATTTTCTTGACAACAGATAATGGCGTTACGTTTACCGATGCACCAGAATCAACTCAAAAATTGTGTACATTGAAATTGAAATTTTCGAAATTTAATAGAAACGGAGGGCAGAGTGTATTTGCATCCATTGTTAAAGCATTAAGTACGGATTTGAGGGAACCAGAGGACGTACCAGATCCCTTATCTGAAGAAGCATCATTACTTGATATGGATTGTCCAAGTGTGCGTAGGAGGATGTCCCGTTGGCTCGTGATCTTTGTTAGCTCGAACATTGAGATATTTTCAAGAACCTTCTTCATGTCATTGACTATTTTGTAATCTACAGTGGGAAGGATTTCCAAAGTGTCTAGGGGCGTGACTTGGTTTGTGACTTCTGAAATGATGGTCTTGCTCTTATTGTTTATAGAAGTACTTTTCGTTAGGACCACATTTCCAAACTTGCTCTGAGTGATATGTGCTAAGTTGACGGGTGGACTAACTTTTCTTAACAAGTTTTCTTTGAGTTTCTGCTTCGTCAACTCTGGTTCAGTGATCGGCCCTTCGCTTCTCAGATTGTACCATTTGGTCTGCTTCTGGGTCGGACAATCACTCGAAGGTTATTTCTCTTCCATGCCCGACACTTGGAGTCTCTTCGGTTGCAGCAGTTTCTTCTTTTTCTTATGTAGGCTCAGTTTGCTCATCAGGAAGTACTACATCAACAAGATGAGTAGCAAGAACGTTCATGGTGTGATTCCATTGTGGGCATGTTTTCTCAAAGTGATACTCTTGATTATATGAACAGTATTAATACATGCTCATACTTTCGATATTCAGTACGACATTCGAGCTTTGCGCAAACTTCATCGATTGGTTACTGCTAATGTCTAAGTTTGTAGTCCTTTTGAACAGGTTGATTCTGGGAGGCTTGTTTCTCATGGTGGTCTTGCTTGACCTTTGTTTCAACTCTGCTAGCTCATTTGACAGAGTCTTGGCGGTATGGGTCAAGATCTCAATATTAAGAGTTTATTTCTCTTTGGCCTAGGCTTCCAGAGGCCTGAGACCTTTTACCCATGTCTTTTTAGTATTTTTTTGGTTCATCATCTACAATGACCCCAATCGCACACAAGTCATTTTCAACCGTGATCGCCTCTTGATAATTCGCAGTTAGTGTTTATTTTGCAGTTCTCTTTATGAACTATGAAATTTTGGTTGGCAATGTAGAAGTGTAGTAATCGATGGTGATGGAGTCATGAAAGTGTTTGTTGGGAACTTATTCAAAATATAGTTAATCCTTTAAATGAAATATTTTATCTTTTCTTTGTGCTCCATCTTAAGATTTCCCAGCTCTTTCAACAACATGGTGTGGGTCTTGTCATCAGCAAATTTCTCAAGGAAAAAAATCCTAAACCCCCTCCATTTCTGCGTGGAATTCGGAGGAATAAGGCGATACCATACAGTTTCTCTGCCATCTAAGGTACATGGAAAAATTATACATGCAACATCATCATAGTGTACCTAAAGTATTTGCATATGTAGGTAGAATTTTTCCAAGTGGTCCTCCGCCTTTACTGTTTTATCAGGGTCATACTTTGTTAGAAGCTTTTCCAGATGCTTGGGAATCTTGTGTAAAACACCTGAGTGGGCCCTGAGACATCCAATCCAGAACAGGGTCTACCATGTCGTCATCATCGTCCTCTTCTTCTTTCTCAGAATATGATGGATTTTCTTCTTCCTCTTCACCACCTAATCTGCAGAACATATCGTCCGAGAATACCACGCTATCACTGTTACCACCATTGAAAGTTGAAGGTTGTTCTAGATTTTATGTGTTTTCCTCAAAGTATGCTAACTCTTCAAGGGTGGTGAGAACAAAATCTTCAACTGTTGAAACTACTATCCCGATGGGAGTAGTTGGGTTCTTCTTTGTAAAATATGGAAGTGTGTGTACTCCGGGTATCAATCTAATAGCTTTCACAAACTTGCGAGTGATGGGGCAGAGTGCCTGGATCTGTTCATATGTGAATTTGTAAGGTTGTGCAATCTTGGGCTGAGAAGGACCACCAGTTTCAGGAACGTGAGCAGCGAAGTGTTGGGAATATTACTACCTTGACCAAATAAGGTATAATTTGGGTTGGTGAGGTTATCAACCATAAAAATCTAGTTGTCCTCCTCCTAACGCCAGAAATATTGACGGTGTTGGACTAGCCAACATTCAAGGGATCTCCCAGATATGAAGTCTCAATTAGACCTCACACAGTGTGGTGTAGGAGTCCCATCCAGTATAAAGGCTCGGTTTCCAAGTTATTAAATATTTTCCTTGTCTCTAATTGTCAGCAAGAGAGAGGGGTGCAATGCTGCTTTCGAAAATCAAGACGGTATGTCTAGTGAGTATTAAGTTGTAAATGTGTAAAATTTCTTCTACTACAGAGAGGGGAGAAAAGTGAGCCTCTAAGAGAGAGATAATAGTACCACCAAGAAGAGACACACATGAACCAGAAGGATATGTCTAACATCCAGCAGAATAGTCGACAAGGGATGCGACAATTGTTACAACCAAAAAATGAGAAAGGTTTGTCTAATATCTTGCGGAGTAGTCGACAAGGATGGGACAGCAATAACAACCATTACAACACATTTTCAACAAGATAAGTACTAAAATAACCTAAATAATTCAACTATCTTAGCACATGTGAAAGAAAACATGAAATACAAACATCTCCATAATAGTCTTACAAAAATTCATAATCCCTACATGAAGAACATGTTGGCCTTAAAGGCTTCTAATATTAAGTAAAATTTCCAAGACACGTGTATATTATGAACATCACGATCTCCAATAGTGGAGTGTTGGAGCCACTCCTTGCTCCCCAAAAGAACTAGCTTATCTCTCTAATGCTTTGCAGGAGGAGCCAAGGTGAAAATTATTTTTCTCTTACAATGAGGGAGCATATATAACCATGAGGAGGTGATGCTTAACCTTCCTTGTGACTCTTCATCTACCCTCATGATTGTTTGACTACCTATAAATTTTCAACTTTACATGAATCTTAGTATTCTGCACATGTCCTTTGGACTCTCACTTTACAATAAATTTCCAAAACATATGTTACATCGTTGGCCACAAGGTGTGGCATGTGACTACTCATGACATGACATGACATGACACTACTGACATGGCCTGCCTGATTATTTCGAAATTTCAAGCCACTACTTCTGCTAAGTGTTGAATCTCTTATTGAGAATGTTTTTCTTTTCACCTCTGCATGGCTTGGTGATAAGGAGTCTTCAATGATCTCGAGTCTTAAATAGTGGTCGCAAACTCGTGTCCCTTCGCTTTTTCTTGATTGTGCTAGAAACTTATATACTACAGAGCAATGCAACACATAAAATATGCGGAAAACTCAAGCACACAAAACACATAAAACTAGAGAGACATAGATATATGTGGTTCACCCAGTTTGGGCTACGTCCACCCTGAACAGCCAGTCCTTCCTTTCTATTATCCAGCAAAATTAAGAGACACAACCTACAGCAGATCCACTGTAATATCCTCTGTTCTCTCTCACAGTCTCCCTATCTGTTTCTCGCTCTGAGAATACACATACAAAACACATCCGCAATATAATGCCCTCATAAAAACGAGGGGTTGCCTTCTAGGGGGAAAAACACTAAAATAAACATAACTTCTACCATCAGATCATTTATCTAATGAACATCCGAGATTGACTAGAAATTACTATACTTTTACAAGGCAATTTTACATATGTTTTTAGCTTCTAGGGCGCTGCCCTCGAAACCCCTCGCCAGGAGGGGGCTCCATAAAGTCGCAGTAGCCCCCCCTAGACCCCCTAAGCAGCATTTAATTATGGGCAGCGTTGCCTCCCCATTAAGGTACAGGAGTCCAACGTTGTGATACAAAATAAACAAGATAATCAGGCTCCACACCCAACAATCTCCCACTTGGAGACCGATTGTAGCAACTCCACTGCTGCTTTATTTGCTGGACAATGACTCCTCTTTGGACCTGGTTGTTTCTCATTTTCATCATCATCCTTGAAGACCAATTGAAACTGAGCATAATCTCAGTTTCTCCCTAGTTACAACTTTTGTTAGCATATCTGCAAGATTCTGGCTAGTGTGTATCTTTTCCATCTTCAATTGTCCATCTTCCAATACTGACCGTATGAAATGGTACTTGATTTGTATGTGTTTAGTCTTGGAATGAAATGTTGAGTTCTTTGCAAGATGAATGGCACTTTGGCTATCCCTGTATAACGTGCCCATACCATGCTTCTTACCCAATTCATCCATAAACCTTTGTAACCAAATCATTTCTTTAATAGCCTCTGTAACAGCAACATACTCTGCTTCTGTTGTTGAAAGTGCAACAACACTTTGGATTTTTGAAACCCAACTGACAGTTGTTCCACCTACACTAAATACATATCCTGTAGTGCTCCTCCTGTTATCTTTGTCACTTGTCATATCCACATCAACATATCTCTGTAGAGCAATGTTTGAACCACAAAAGCATAATGCTTGATTTGTGGTACCTCTCAAATATCTGATAATTCATTTTACTGCCATCCAATGTTCTTTTCCTAGATTGTTCATGTACTTGCTTACAACTCCCACTGCATGTGAAATATCAGGCCTTGTGCAAACCATTGCATACATTAAGCTTTCAATTGTTGATGCATATGGAACTTTAGACATATAATCCATTTCTTATTGGGTCTTGGGGCACATCTCCTTACTAATTTTGAAATGGATAGCAAAAGGTGTACTAACTGGTTTTGCATTTTGCATATTAAATCTTTTTAACACCTTTTGTATGTACTCATTCTGAGATAGTGTTAATTTGAGATTTTTCCTGTCTCTAGTTATTTTCATACCAAGGATTTGTTTTTCAGCTCCCAAATCCTTCATTGCAAATGAATTTGCCAATTTTATTTTGAGCACATTTATTTCCTGCATGTTAGACCCTGCAACAAGCATGTCATCTACATACAATAACAATATAATATAGCTGCCATCATTTTGATTTTTCAGATAAACACAATGATCAAAGTGACATCTAGTATAACCTTGTTCAGACATAAACCTATCAAATTTTAGATACCACTGCCTTGGAGCCTGTTTTAAGCCATACAAGCTCTTCTTTAACCTGCACACTAATTTTTCTTTCCCTTTGACCTCATATCCTTCTAGTTTCTCCATATAGATCTCTTCCTCCAAATCGCCATGGAAAAATGCAGTCTTTACATCTAATTGTTCAAGATGTAAATCTTCGCTGCTACAAGACTTAAAATAGTTCTGATTGAAGTCATCTTAACAACAGGAGAAAATATTTCATCAAAATCAATACCTTTCTTCTGTGAAAACCCCTTCACCACAATTCTAGCTTTGTACCTCTGTTTTCCTCCATCTTCTTCCTTCAGCTTGTAAACCCATTTATTCTGCAATGCAGTTTTACCTACAGGCAATATGACTAAGTCCCAAGTCTAGTTATGCCTTAAGAAGTCCATCTCTTATTCCATGGCTAGCTCCCACTTCTTCCTGGTTTCAACCTTCATTGCTTCTTCATAACATTCAATTTCACCAAAATCAGCCAACAATAAATAATATAATGAATGATAGTATCATTCAGGGGGTCTACTTATTCTGGTAGATCTTCTAACACCACTTTCAGGTGTTTGAGGTGCCTGTTGCTATTGTGGTGGTTGTTGTTGTTGTGGTTGTTGATTATTATTATTTTCAGGCACCTTTACTTTTTCAGTGATCTCATCAAGAAATGTGTATTCTTTGTTTTCTTTTTCCTGTTTCTTTTCCTGCAACTGATTCTTATATAAGACCTTTTCATTGAATATTGCATCTCTGCTCCTAATGATTTTGTAATTTTCATAATCATATAAGCGATAACCAAAATCATTAACACCATATCCAATAAATTTACATTTCTTTGATTTTGCCTCAAGCTTTGTTCTATTTTCTTTATTAATATGGATAAAGGCCTCACAACCAAAAGGCTTTAAAAAGGAGTAGTTTACCTTTCTACCTGTCCATGCTTCCTCTGGAATACCACCATCCAAAGAGCTTGAAGGCCCTCTGTTTATTAGACAAAGAGCAGTATCTACAGCATCTGCCAAAATTGTAAAGGAAATCCTGCATGCAATCTCATGCACCTTGCACGCTCCATGATTGTTCTCTTCATCCTTTCTGACACACCATTTTCTTGTGGTGTTCTTGGAACCGTCTTCTCTCTGTGAATTCCATGCTCTTAACAGTACCTATCAAACTCTTTTCTGCAATATTCACTTCCATTTTTTGATCTGAGACACTTCAACTTCTTTCTTGTCTCAATCTCAAACAAAGCTTTCTATTTTTTGAAAGTATCAAATACATGATATTTATTATGAATACAATAAATCCATGTTTTTCTAGTTGCATCATCAATAAAAGTAACATAATAATGAGAGCCACCGAGAGATGATACCTGAACAGGTCCCCATACATCTGTATGCCCAAGCTCTAATTTTTCGCTCTTATTTTCTTTCCCAACTCTGAGAAATCTGACTCTCTTTAGTTTTCCATAAATGCAATTCTCACAGAAATCCAAATAAAAATTCTTCAAACCCGGCAACAAATTTCTTGAGTGAATAATCTTCATCCCCTTCTCACTCATGTGTCTAAGCCTATGATGCCATAATGTTGTATCTTCTCCTTTGGAAGTTAAAGCATTAACAGAGTTAGAAATACCATTGCATAAATACAATGTACCAGCCTTTTCACCTTTTTCTATTACCAGGGCTCCTTTGGTGACCTTCCAAGTTTTATCTGTGAAAGTTGTCACACAACCTTCACTGCCTAACTGCCCTATTGAAATCAGATTTTTCTTCAGATCTGGAACATGCCTTACCTCCTTTAATAGCCATTGGTTTCCATTATGTTGTTTTACAAGAACCTTACCAATTCCAACAATTTTACAAGGTTTATCAACACACAAACGGACTTGTCCAAAATCTCCTTGAACATAGTCATGAAAATATTTCTTATCAAGTGTGACTTGGAATGAGGCCCCTGAATCTACTACCCAGGAATCAATAAAATTTTCAAAAGAAAGAATCAAAGCATATTGTAACACATCACCTGTCACATTTGCTTCATGATTGTTTTCTTGTTGTGCGTCTCCTTCTTTTCCCTTCCAAGATCTACAGTCTTTCTTTAGGTGTCCTTTATTTCCACATTTCTAGCACACTATCCCTGATCTGGACTTGGATCTGTCTTTCCTTCATTTACTTCGATATCTTGAGCTATTTTCTCTTTTCATTCTTCTTCCCCTAGACTTTGCACTCAAAGCATTACCCAATGTCTTATTGGAGCTTTTCCGTCGCATTTCCTTACTAAGGATACCACCGACAACATCATTAAATTTTAAAGTACTAGATCCAAAGACAAAGTTACTAATGGCCATAACTAAACCATTCCAACTTTCTGGCAATGAGCACAAAAATAACAGAGCTCTAACTTCGTCATCAAAATTTACACCTACAGAACTTAACTGACTGGTAACCGTATTAAAATCATTTAAATGGTCTACAACAGATCCACCTTCCGACATCTTCATATTAAATAAACATTTCATAAGAAATATCTTGTTTGAGGCCAAGGGTTTTTCATATAGTTTCGCCAATTCCTTAATCAAACCCTTTGTTGTTGTTTCCTTCGAAATATTGAAGGCTACCGACGCTGCGAGGCACAACCATATTGTTCTGAGTGCCTTTCTATCAAGAATCTCCCATTCTGCATCTGTCATCGTCGTCGGCTTCTTTGTTTTTCCGCTCAATGGTTGGTACAGAACTTTCTGATACAGATAATATTCCATCTGCATCTTCCACAGCAGGAAGTTTTGGCTGTTAAATTTCTCGACCCTAAACTTACCATCTTCTGCCATTGCTCCCACTCTAACCAGGAACCCTTCTTTCCTGCGAGTTTCTCAGCCAAATAGACCTTCGGCTCTTATACCAGTTGTTAGAAAATTATAGATTACAAAGCAATGCAACACATAAAATATGCAGAAAACTCAAGCACACAAAACACATAAAACCAGAGAGACACAGATATATGTGGTTCACCCAGTTTGGGCTACGTCCACCCCGAACAGTCAGTCCTTCCTTTCTGTTATCTAGCAAAATGAAGAGACACAACCTGCAGAAGATCTGTTGTAATATCCTCTGTTCTCTTTCACAGTCTCCCTATCTGTTTCTCGATCTGAGAATACACATACAATACACAACTGCGATACAATGCCCTCATAAAAGCGAGGGGTTGCCTTCTAGGGAAAAAAACCCTAAACTAAACATAACTTCTACCATCAGATCATCCGCCTAATGAACGGCCCAAATTGACTAGAAATTATTGTACTTTTACAAGGAAATTTTACATATGTTTTTAGCTTCGGGGGCGTTGCCCCCGAAACCCCCCTCCAGGGGGGGCTCCATAAAGTCACAGCCGCCCCCCTGAACCCCCCAGGTAGCATTTAATTACGGGCGGCGTTGCCGCCACATTAAGGTACAGGGGTCCAACGTTGTGATACAAAATAAACAAGATAATCAGGCTCCACACACAACAGATTGATTGTCTTGTGTTTTCATCTACAAATGTGTCTTTCATCATACTTCCTTCCTTCATCTTCTCCTTCATCATATTTCCATGGCATGATAGAGTACATGTTCTTGCAATTCACTCATGACGAGATGACATCAATCCGAAAACCCCCTAGTCTAAGATTGAGCATACTAATCCTTTAACTGAGTTGGAACCGGATGGAGAGCTAGGGAAGAGGCTCAGTGACTGCGTAGTTCAAGCAGGAAAGGGGAAGCCTTAAGCCTTGAGACTGTGCAATTTGCAGTTCAGGTTTGGCTGAGGGACAAAACTGTGCAGTTCTAGGAAACAACGGGACAAGTTGAGAGGACGGGAACTAGATGAACATATTGCGTAGTTCTGGGAGACAAGGGAGGTTGGGCTATTGCACAATTCCACAGTTCAAGGTCTCAGAGAATGAGCTTGAGGCTAGAGAGTATGCAATGTGCAGTTAAAGCCAGTTTGGGAAGAAGGATTATGAAATTTTGGAGGTTAGTGTCGGAGCTTGAGCACAAAAACTACGCAATGCAGAACCCCTGGGAGGCAGGAACTGTGCATTGCGTAGTTCCAAGAGGCAAGGTCACTGCTAGAGGACTGTTATTGCACAATTTGCAGCTCAAGAATATCGGGTGAAGCTAGATTGCTTGGTCACGAAGTTTTTCCAAAAATGGCAAAGTGTGGGATCGGTGAGACTAGTGTGACCAGTGATAAGACTTTGACTGTGATCACACACTTATAATATCTTAATGACTAAACAAAATAGATTACCCATAACATTTAAACAATGTATTTCCCTTTGTGTGACAGCTTTATGAAAAGTTACAACAAGTGCAACACTAAAGATACACTTTGCAATGACCGTGACAACACTTGTGTGACAGTGCTCAAAACTTTGGAAATGAGTGTAACATATGCTTACATGGTTAGAAAAACACATTTTCATAAATATGACCTCTTGAAACCACCATAATAGGCTTATGTACATGGTTCCACGGCAAAAATGTGAAAAGATGACATTTTTCCTAACTTGCATAAGGGAAAAAAAACTTTAAGAAAACACATGAAGTGAGTTTCAAGGTTTGCGACGATGATAAACAAGACCAAGGAAGCCTTCGAAATTGGGTGTAGGCCAAAAATTTGGAGGGTGTTGTAGCCGCTACAACAGAGCCTTATCCCTAAGGAGGTAAGAGTATCCTCCTTCAAATTCTTGGAAGTATATGAAAAGAGTCAATGCATCAGGGGACTTTATTTTTTTGGAGATAACCCTAAGAAGATGATTAGACTCCTTAATAATTTCAAATGATCCTTTTTTTATTAATGAAAAATCATTGAATAATTTCATGCCAATTATTTCCTCATCCCACCTAAAGAGGAAGACTTCCTCAAAATCATCCCAAAAATTGAATACAGTTGTTAGGAAGGGGTTGATACTAGGATTTACCATTTCTTTATAACAATAGAGAAAACAGTCTCATTATTACATCCTCTTTTGTATCCTCTCCAACATGAGCACATGAAATTTTAAAAGTTCCAAATGTCCCTTGCCATTAATAGATGAAATTATGGGTAATCACTTATGATGATGAGGCATGGTATTTCGGAATCCCAAAAGTATAGTCAAGTCAAGAGGTTTAATGGTGTATTAAATCCAAGGTTTCACAAATAGAGTCATATTGAGTCTATCAAGGATAGAGTCACCAATGGTAGAGGATTCCTTAGACCTTCTCTAATAGGTTTTGTTTGGGTCAAGCTTTTCTAATTTTTGTTTCATAATTGAAAATTTCCAGATTAGAATTCTAACTTTGGTTTTGGAATGTTTTCATCAAAAGTGATTGAAGCATAGGCTTCAGATTACAAGGACTCAACTCCTACCCTGCAACAGAGCCAAAAATGTCACTGCAAAATCTAACATCCTAGTGCAAAGCTCACTAAAAAGTATAGATCTTGGGGAAACAATGGGATCCACCATCATTGTCACCTCAGTGGCTTCTCCCCTATTGTTTTGTGGTCGGATATTATCCCAACAAGGGAGGATTCCTTGGAAATACTTATAGGTTATATCAGTTATGGATATAAATTGGATTTCTCTCTAAGAAACTTGCAAATAAACACCCTATAATATCTTCAACAAAGAGAGGCTTGGGGTGAAGACAACTGATGGGATAGAGGAAATCACTAGCAAGGCCTTGGAGTCCAAGACAAGGTCTATGAATGTTCAAGTACAAATATACACTATCCACTATCATCTTAATAAATGTTCTTGTAAATTAGGGTTTCAAAGTATGTGATTTTATAGCATGAAAAAATTTTACAACTACATAAATAATGTATTAATGCTAAGATCACTAAACGGATGAGGCTATTAGAGGAAATAAATAAGATATAGGACAAGAACATGTTTTTGCTAAAAAAAATCACAAAACATCAAAGAATACCCTAGACATCAACTCTAAAAATTAGGGTAAAACATGCATAAAATGATAGATTTCATTTTTTAAAATTAATAGAGGCAATCCCTATTTAAAGGGAAATAACATATAGGTGAAATATGTTATAAAATGCAGATATACCCAAACCCTAACCCTAGTTTACCATCAACTAAATAAAAATAGAAAAAATAGGTTGATCAACACACATAGATTAGTTCCTTTAGTCAATTAGGCATTGGGGCCAATAGGACGAGCTTAATGCAAGAGGACCCAACACAAAGAGGGTGGAAGGAAAGTTCGTTTCACTTCAAAAATCCTAGCAACTTTCTTCTTTAGGAGATTTAAGGTTAAAGGGACAAAAAGGGTGGAAGGAAAGTTCATTTCACTTCCAAAATCATAGCAACTTTATTCTTTACAATATTTAAGGTTAAAGGGTGAAAATTTAATCCCTTTGATGGTCACTTGATGAAAAACGTTGCATAAATGAATAAGAAACATGAGTTCATAAATATGTTTCACTTTTTTTCTAGGGCATAATGACAAACCCCAATTTCAGCAATTTCATGAAAAATAGAAGAAAATAACATTAAAATTACACTATTCAAGAAAGTATCACTTCATCAATCCATAGAAATCCTTCTCCATGCAAAACATATCCTCCCCAAGACAATTCACACTCATATTTATCCATTGTGTCCAAGAGAATTGCAGATAACCATTGCACACTATTTAATAACAATGATCCAAGGGAATTTGACTCGCCTAATTCATAGGAGGAAAACCGAGTCGAATTTATGTTAATTTACAATCAAAAGCTCTAAAAATTTACTATAATCATTCAAAAAGGCTAATAAGTCACAAAGCTAACCTAAAGATAGCTTTACATAATGATAGAACATAATAAAATGACATCCATTATCCACACATGTAGGAGAGATAGTTCTCCAACATGACATCATCCTCATCTAATGAGCATTGACATCGAACAAGGTGGAAAAATGGTCCAAGAGTGCTCCTCACTCCAAGATATTGTTAAAATTACCAAACAGAAATATAAATTTACTAGGAGAAGATTAAAAAAACGAGCAGAAAATCACAAATCATAAACACAATGTTTGTACTAAATAAACCCCAATATTCTATTAGTGTCCCTTGGCCAAACCCAACCAAGTCGTCCAAGGGATCATTCACCACTCACATGCTTGGCACATTACAATGAAGTTTTCCCAAGCCTTTTAAAGGCTTCATTACATGCAATCCACAAGCACAAAGCCATGCGAAACCAAAATTATGTGCCCAGCCTCCATCAATGTTAACCAAGTAGCTTTCATTATTTCAATAAGTTAAGTTTGCCTAGCAACTCCCCCCTTAAAATTTGACTTGGGTTTCCTTTGACCAAATCCGGCCAAACATGCCAAGTGAAAAAGCATTGATTTCCTTTGAGTCATATCCCCTCAAAGCATATATTCATGGTATCTCGTAATTCGGAATTTCCCCCTATCACCTAGGTCTAACTCCAAACTTTACTAGTAATTTCCTAGAGGAACGCATGCCTTATCAGGTCTTATAGTAGTATGTCAACTTACATGTAAAAAATTTCAACTTCATTGTAATAATTCTTTTTTATTATTATTGTTATTTTTTGCAATACACAACCAGCATCTCTCTCTTCAATAGGCCACCCATTTCACCACTGAAAATCTACAATTTGAAACAATCAAACCATGATAAATCATCTCATTGAAGCAATATGTCAAAAAAATTGTGTGTGTCCTTGACATAAATATAGCCTCAGTAGGATGCATGGCATGGATTTTCATGTGTGTCTCCTTCCACATATCCATGGCTCTTGTCATTCTCACATATGCTAATATAAACCCATCAAGCTTCTATCTAGGCTTTGACCTCACCCCACGGCCTTGATATTGTGTTAATTACTAGAGATAAATATAAATTTATTTAGATAATATTAAAAACAACTAGAAAAAATCATAAACACAATGTTTGTCCTACAAAAAATTCAATCCAAGAAAAAAAACAGTTAACAGGATATTCTATTATTCCTTTGGCCAAAATCCGTCCAAGTGAACCTTCGTTGCTCACATCCTTGGCACATTACAATGAAGTCTTCCCAAGAATTTTTAAAATATTCATGGTCCAGTGAAACCATGTGCTAAAAACCACCATCGTTTGACCAAGCAACTTTGACTCTTTCACCGAGTCAAGTCTACCTAATAGGCATCTCCTCAAAGTGAATGGGTGCATCTCCAATCCATAACCCATAATCCAAGGCATCATCATTAAAAATCCATGCATCATCATCATAGGATTCACATGGGTGATGTGAAAACCCTAGATCATGATGTCATCTTCAAGAAGAGGTGTGTCAACCCTCCCAAAGTGTCTCAAGTGATCACCATCCTCCTGGGCATTGGAACAAGGCAACACTCATCAAGTAGATACAAGGGCAACTTGGGGGCATATTGGGTCCTATAGGGCACATCATGAATCCCAATAACGACTAACTTCTTGGCTCAAGAATTAATCATCTAGAAGTGTGAAAGGGACAGTACATCCATGTGGAGGCTGCTCAAGGGCCAACACTTATCTCTGAGGGGTAATTGTTGATACTGTAAGGTCACAAGTGCTCTCATGTTTCCCTAGACATCTTCTTTATGGTATTGCAGAAGGACCAAGCCATCCCTCATGGGATATCTAATAAATCTGTGAGAAACCACATGAAATGTGCCATCAAGATCAAGTTAGATAAATATCATTAGGTAAATAAACCATTCAAGTATCAAAGTGGACCATATTCAATATACAAAAATACTTCACACAAGCCTTGCCTTCAACTGTGTTTCTAGATGATGATTTCTAAGCAAGCTACCACACTTTTGTTAGGGATTATTATACAATTAGCCCTAATAGGGGCTTCTAGCTCTAAGGGTGTTGAAAAGTGTAACTAGGATTAGTCTTCATATTGACTATGTATTTGTGTATTTATGTAAAGAAGAAGGCAGATAATAAAATGTATTTATGTTATGCTTGCTTCATGGGTTTCATGAGCAAGGTTTTATTATAGGTCAATATAATTCTTCTTGATGTCTATTAGGATTTGTCTTCTAGTTATAAATGTAATTAAGAGTCATGAATATGAAGAATCTAGTCAACAAATATGCTCCAAGACCTTGTCATGAAACCATGAAGAAATGACTCTTGAATGATGCTCAAAGCTACACTCATGTCATCCTCTTTAACACTGGAATATAATTCCTGCATATCGGCCTATGGAAAAAGGTAAAAGTTGGCCTACAAGGCATCTTGGAGAGTCAGCCTTAATCTCGAAACAACTCCACTATCTATGATGATGAAGTTGTTGCACACTTGGTGATATGGCATGTGAATTTCTCTATAGTAGAACAAAAAGATCAGTTCGAATAAATTTGTTTTGAATACGAAATTTAGGTCAGGAACCAGTGCAGGCTTAAGATAGGGATAAGTGCAAATAGTTCTGAGATACTACAGCGTGACAAAGTCTGGAATATATGTGAGTTAAAGATAGTAAGGTGCAGATCTTTTTTCCGTACTGTGATAATACAGTGAATGTGGATATGTGAGAAGAAGTTACAGATAAGTGTGTGGTTCAGTGCGGACTTCAGAAAAGGGTAAAGTCTGATATATATTAGGATCATATCACGGGTAGAAAGGAGTGTGGATTGTTATGAAGCAGGAGTATTCACAGGGATAATAAGTAACAAAGTTAAAAGACTGAAGTCAGATATGATGCATCTCTGAATTAATAGTGCAAGAATAGAAGGAAGGTAAATCTGTGATTTATCTTACTATCTTCAGTACATGACAGGAAGTAATATATCTCAAGCGAATATGAAGCAAGAAGCAGTATTTTGATAACCGAAGACTAAATCAAGGAAGATAGACTTAGAGACTGAGTTCTCTAGTGGTGGTGCAGGTCAGTGCAAGTTGGAGTAGAAAAGAAGGATAAACATTAGAGGCAAACAAAGAAGCAGTGACAAGGTCTTGGAGGCATTCCTAGGTCAATATTTTGAGTCTTGGTCATGGTAATTTTCATTTAAAGATCTATAAGAATAATTCCTTAAAGTTTTTCCTCTCCAAGAGGGAGAGCTTTTTCCCTGGCTCGAAGAGCCTAATTTTGTGTCTCTTGTATTTTGATAATTTACTTGATGAAAGACTAAATAAGCTAAGAAGAAAAGACATAAGTAAATCAAGTAAGCTCACAAGTAATTATCAAGAAGGGAATTTGTATTAATCAACACCCTCCCAAATTCTCAACATGGTTTCAGAGATAAGGTGCTAAAATACAAGGGCTACTTAGCAAGGAGGCACTTACGAAAGCAAGAATCAAAGTCTAGGTAAATTTTGCATTAAAAAGTTAAATAAGATTGCAAGGAAGATTCTCAAACTACTTCAAGAAATATCTTCAACCTCATTCAAAGGATCAACTCTTCAAGAAAATAAATATTTTCCATCAAATATTTATATTAAAGACATTGTAGGAAGAAACATCATCTTTTCGAGACATCCAAGAACACCTACAATGGAGAATTCAATCTAAGAAGAAGCTCCTGACTTCATATTCATCATCATCAAGGAAGTTGCAAGTCACTCTACTCAAGTAAGTATCTATGACCTTATTTAAATCGGTCAAGATGACTTATTGCAAAGAAAGCAAAGAATTGGTTGGGTCATCAAACTTTAGTGCATGGAAGAAGAGGACATATTTGAACCTAATCGAAAAAGAAGTTATGGACTACATCGAAGAATATAAAATTCAACCCTCAAAATAAGATGCTCCAGCTCATGCCAAGTACATGAAAGGAGAAATCAGAGCCCAAAGGATCCTCATGGAATCCATTAAGGACTCACTCATACCCTGTGTCAAAACTGAAATCTGCAAAAGAAATATATGAGAAACTAGTGGATATATTCTCTGAGAGTACTGTAGGAGAAGCAATCTCTCGAAGACAAGAACTATACAAAATGAAATTGTCAAGAGAAGAAGGAATCACTTCATACTTAATGAGGATTTTTGAAATAAGAGACCAACTGCAGGAATTGGGAGAAGTAATGTTTGATACTGAGATGACTACAGTTGTGTTGAATGCTTTACTGGAAGAATGGGGAAACTTCACATCAAGATTATATGGGAAGAAAGAAGCAACACCATTCCACGATTTATAGTCTCTATGTAAAATAGAGGAAACAAGATTAAAAGCCAAAGCTGATACATAATCAAGTGAAGGGAATAAAGTCTTTGAACCCATTTCCAGGAAGAAGGGAAGATTTAGAAAATTTGGTCCTCAGAATAAAAGAAGAAATATGGCCGAAGTATGATGCTTTGGATGTAATGAACTTGGGAATTATAAAATATATTGTCCTAAATATAGAAAGTACAAGAGGAAAAAGGAAGAATCCCATGTCAGAGATATAAGGGAAGAACCTGATATAAATAAATCTAAGAGAGAAGAAGCGAAAGATCTCTATTATGATTGAGATCATCCTCCTATTTAAGTGATTTTTGTTGGTTGTAGAATAGTATGACGAGAAGAAATTTATATTAATAGCATTATGATAGAAGCATGGTAGTAGCTCTTGGTGAAATAGCTCTTGGAAGAACCTCACTAATAAACAAAATTGATAGAAGGCAGTGATCAAGATCAAGGGTCATCATGGAAACAAGTGCTGACATTTTCTAATGGAGTTATCTATGGATTCATTGATTAGAAAGAAAGCAGAAAGGTTCCATCAAGAATTCTATACTAAATAATTTTGGGACTACGATGTGATGACATATTGATGAAGCAGGTCAATGGAATGAAGTTCTTCATTCTAGTAAAATTGCTACTTGATGACTCAAAGGAAAAATGTATGAGGTATATATATTTATATGTTGACACTAGATGTTGTGAAGTCATGTCATATGGTTGCAAGTAATGAACTTCTATTTTTAGAAGTATGATCAAAGAAAGGAGGATCTCTTCCTTTACAGAAGTTGTCATTATCAGATGAAATCAATATAATATGTCCTCATATGGAATATGGGGCGGTTCTATACAAACCAAGAACTTGAAATTGGAAGTTCTGGGAATGAAGATGTGTGGAGAAACAAAGGAAGATATCATGAAGTCCAACCATGTCAAGAGGCTGTTATCATCCGGAATCCAAGAAGGTGTGACTAGGAGATCTCCTGGGAGGATATGTAAACTCTGATAGAAGTTTGGTAAAGAAGAATACCATTGACAAGACATATCTTTAGGAGATGTGTCAATCTGAATATAGGATGTCAATGCCTACAGGAAGATATCATGGTTAAATATCATCACTAAGGTAAATTTTTATTTAAAATTTCATATTTATATGTTTATCTGGATGAACTTATGCAAGGATGCCAATCATGTGAAAGGATGTAAGATCCTTGGCAGATGTTTCGAAGGAAAGCAACATGGCATAAAGGTCGACCAGATAAGGAAGTTTGATGAATCACTTTCTAATAGCTGACATGACTCATGTATGGATGTGATGGATGATATGTGCCTTATGAAGCCAAAGTTTGAATATTCCTCAATATCGAAATCCATGACATCGAGGGGAGGAATTCTTCATGAGCACCTAGGTGTCTCACCATTATTGTTGTAGGCCCCTGGTTGAGAGGGAGCCAGTTTCTTTCTTGGAAGAAACTTGAAATATGTCCTTCCTAAGTTAAGAGGGAGTGACGTATATGATTCTCTAATACATGTGTTATGCACGAGACCAGGACTAACAGTCGTAAGTCTCAGTGAAGGCCATGTGGAGAGAATGGATAAACACAGCATTCTGGTCTTCAAGGAAGATAGAATGGAGGATTGGATAATCATCTGGCATTCGATACTCTTTGAAAATGTGATAGGGCATTCAAGGTAAGAGTAGTCAGGGACCGATATTCTTTGAGGGTTGGCTACCCAAGAAAAGAATATTCCAAAAAAGGTCATACTCTAGGAACACTTGGATGGGGTATGTACCTTGGAGAGACAATGACTATGGTGTCTATAATTCATGTGTCTCACCAACATTGTAGCCCACTGTCTTGTTGAGATATGGGGTTGTTATTCAAGGCCTTGCACTAGGACAATGATGGTTGATATGATTTTATACAAATGCGATTACCAATCCGATTCTTCTTATGAGATTCTTCAGTTTGAAAGTGACCATGTCCCTGTATGAATACCTCCCTAGTTAAGAGGGAGTGTTGAAAAGTGTAACTAGGATCGGTCTTCATATTGACTATGTAATTATGTATTTATGTAAAGAAGAAGACAAAGATAATAGAATGTATTTTTGTTATGCTTGCTTCATGGGTTTCATGAGAAAGGTTTTATTATAGGTCAATAGACTTCTTCTCGATGTCTATTAAGATTTTTCTTCTAGTTATAAATGTAATTAAGAGTCATGAATGTGAAGATTCTAGTCAACAATTATGCTCCAAGACCTTGTCATGAAACCATGAAGAAATGACTCTTGAATGATGCTCAAAGCTACACTCATGTCATCCTCTATAAATTTGGAATATAAGTCCTCCATGTCAGCCTATGGATAGAGATAAAAGTTGGGCTACAATGCACTATATATGATGATGAAGTTGTGGCTCACTTGGTGATATAGCATGCGGATTTCTCTGTAGTAGAACGAAAAGATCAGTTCAGATAAATCTGTTTTGAATGTGGACTTTACGTCAGGAAATAGTGCGGGATTAAGATAGGGATAAGTGTGGATAGTTCTGAGATACTACAGTGTGACAAAGTCTAGAATATATGCGAGTTAAAAACAGCAAGGTGTGGATCTGTTTTTTGTATTGTACTAATACATTGAATATGGATCTGTGAGAAGAAGTTACAGACAACTGTGTGGTTCAGTGCGGACTTCGGGAAAGGGTCAAATCTAATATATATTCAGATCATATCAAAGGCAGAAAGGAGTGTGTATTGTTCTGAAGAAGGAGTATTCACAGGTATAATAAGAAACTAAGTTAAAAGATTGAAGTCTGATATGATGCATCTCTGAATTAATAGTGTGAGAATAGAAAGAAGGTAAATCTATGATTTACCTTCCTATCTTCAGTAAACGAAAGAAATTAATATATCTCAAGTGAATATGAAGCAAGAAGGAGTATTTTGATACCCGAATACTAAATCAAGGAAGATAGAATTAGAGACTGAGTTCTCTAGTGGTGGTGCAGGTCAGTGCAAGTTGGTGCAGAAAAGAAGGATCAACGTTGGAGGAAGAAAAATAAGCAGTGACAAGGTCTTGGAGGCATTCCTGGATCAAGAGTCTGAGTCTTGGTCGTGGTACTTGTCATTTGAAGATCTATAATAAGAATTCCTTACGGGTTTTCCTCTCCAAGAGGGAGAGGTTTTTCCCTGGCTCGAAGAGCCTAATTTTGTGTCTCTTGTATTTTGATAATTGACTTGATGAAAGACTAAATAAGCTAAGAAGAGAAGACATAATTAAATCAAGTAAGCTCACAAGTAATTATCAAGAAGAGAAACTGTATTAATCAACACCCTTCAAAATTCTCAACAAAGGGGAAGCACAGTTCCTAGGTAAGCCCATCAATCCATAGGTCCATATGATAAATGTGTACATGGAATTGGAAAGACTTCAAGGAATATGTCATTGCCTTGGTGCCAGCTAAAATAGATCTAACATATCAAGTGTAATGATGATAAGAAGGAGCAATCATGTAGGCCTAAGTTACCTATTTCCTTAACATATTTTTACCACTCGTCTGATACACCTTTTACTTCAATGATCTTTCTTTTGTTTCTCGCATAGCTTGGGTGACGAACTTGATAAATGTTTTTTCAAAACCTCTTAAAGATGTAGTGGTTTAATACTCATTAGTCTTGGTACATTTATGACTTTCTTTGATTTGGAGAGAGAATCATATTCTTTGGAATTAGGTGTGGCTAATGAGGGGGGTACAACCCAAGCTAGGATTTTTCCCACATGCTTATTATTAGTCCCAACCATCTTTTGAATTTTTCATTTTCTTTCATTTGCTTATATGTATGCTTTTATTTTATTTTTTTAGTTGCATCAACATCCTAGGTGAAAGTTTCCAGGCCCTAACTTAAAGATGTGGATAAAGGGTGCCAGTACCAGTGACAAATGACAATCAACCCAAAGAATAGAAGTGGATGTCAAGGAAAAATGGAAAGCAATAAGTATGGGCTACCTTGGGAATGCTACATCAATAAGTGTCTCCAATTCATGTCCCTCTTGAACAATGGAAAAAAAATTCCTTAGGAAAGGTCACATTGGACGAGGGGTAAAGGATAACCTCTAGAGTGAAGCATGTGAACAAGGATTATCGTTCAATCATCCAACTCAACATTAGAATTACCTTAACATTAAATGAAGCACCTAATTACAAAAATGGTTAGTGTACCTTTTGATAGATGACCCATCTTCCTTTGAGAAGTATGTTAGATTGGAGAGAGCACTTCTCGGAGCACAAGTAGAGAGCTTTGAAGTGAAGATATGTGTGGATCATCATAGGGTTGTTGGTTGGCTAACTAACCAAAGAGAAGAAAAAATGTATCCTAACGATTACCCACATAGGTGGGCAACAACTCTTAAAATAGCAACCATCACTTAAGAAAGTAGAGCATAACACAAACACCTCAATTCCTTTTACAAGGTGGGTTGCTCCTCTTCTTGATATGTGTGCTTCAGAAAAATTTTAGAAGAAGCTTTGGGACCGTTTTGACCGTGTCCTCATCCATAAAATATGGAATAAAATCCTCTTTTGGGTTAAAATTTCATGCACCCCAGGTTTGGTTTATGTTTTGGCAGTTTCACAAAATAGAAAACATAAACAAACTAAAATTGCTAACTTTAAAACAATTTTAGCACAATGAAATATACCAACAATTACATCATACATAAAAGACGTAATTTTATTGCAAAAATCATTTTTTTATCATTCATTTAATAAGAATCCTTGGGCTCTTGTACCAAGGAAAATGGCCCTTTACAATCCCTGAAAAATATGCCTGAATACAATACAATACCCTTCTCAATTTCATCGGGATCAGGGATAGTCCTTCAAGCCATCACTGCCCTGCAAACAATTCTTTTATAGTTTCCCTTTACCACAAAACCACTACAACAGTTCACCACCTTTTTTCTGCCACTTTAGGATATTGTTGTAGCACCAAGGAGCTTACCCATCCCTCTCAAATCCTCAAACCACCTACAAACTTATTCCTATGTTGATTTGTGTTATTGAGGCTACCTATTGTTCCCTTGGCCCTCACACAGGGATCCTATAGGCCTCAATGGACCTCCCTGTAGTTGTGGATAGTACTCAATAGTCTCATGGCCTTTCCTTCTATTGTGGCCTAATGCCCCAACCTCCAAAAAATAACCCCTGGCCCTTCCTTCTACATGTGGTTCATTCCTGCCACGGGTTCAACCCTAAACTAGGGCAAGGATTCCTTCCTCTTAATTTTCGAACTACCCAAAAGTCCTCATGCAGGCTCACCTTGTGCTAAACTAGTAGTTCGGCCCTTCCACGGGGTTTTTCACCTTGTTTCTTGCCTACAAATGCACCTACATGCCCCCTTTTCTTTGTGATCTACCACAACAAGGCTCACGGTCTCGTCCTTGCTACTGTGTAGACCCGACACTTTACTTTGGGCCCTAAACCCTTGCACATAGCCTTGTGATCTTCCTTGTTTGCATAAATTTGTGTATATCACCCAATTGGCCACCTACCAGCCCTCGGCCTGGTTGCGGTTTCCTTGCACAAGCCTCAAAACTAACCCTTGAACCTTTCTTTAGTTGTGGATGGCATATTCCCATAGGTAAAGCCCTTCCTAGGGCACATATTTCCTTTAATACCCTCAATTGTTCCTTTCCTCCTTGTGGCCTTTCCTTCCTTGCCTTTATAAAAGCGTAACGATCTCCTTCAATATTTTTCCTAAAAAAAATTTCCCCATGAACTAATCTACTCACATCCTTCAACAGTACCGTGTTGCTCCTTTATACGTCTATGGTTTCCTTAGCAAATCAAAACCCCAATTAAGAAGAAACCCTCATTATTCTCCTTGCCACAAAAATTTCTCAAGCCTCTCCATTAGCTTCTAAATTATACCTTTTCAAAGGGTGTAATAGCATGGCTTTATACCATGGGTTATCAAAATACCATGTGTTGGCTTGAGGGGTCCTAACCCAGGTTCAGCGTTAAGGTTTGGCAACAAACCCCTATACTACTGGCCCTTTCGGCAATGACCTACTTGCGTAGGCCAAGGTCTCACCTGAAGTAGTATGGGTGGGTGTTGGAACTAGGTTTCCGCACCCTGAGAGAAAGTGGGTTATTCAGGCAGCTCGGTTTAAGATCTATTAGGTTCATATAGAAGTGGCGTTATTGCAGAGTTATAAAATTATAGAAAGTGAAGCTCATACACCCATAGACATCATGTAAGCATAAACAAAGCAACTATTATTAAGCAGATCTCATCAGTACCTTCGCATCCACATGCGCATCAACAATTATCATAACAGAACAATTGCAGCTATTTCAAATATACTTCAACAATAACACAGATAGTTCAGATGACATAGGGATACTCCAACAGATTATGTATTCCTTAACAGTCAAAACCCAATTACAAACCCCAATTACCACCCACGCACACAGCCAGCGCGGTCCGCACACAGCAGGACTGAGGATCTCCGCACACACAGCTAGTCGGAGTCCTTACCCAACTGCGACCCAAAACAGATCTCAACAGTTTGCAACTAGAATATATCAATCTTAACCTGTTTCTAAATTCGATCTATTCATCTATTTATAATGCCTTAGCCTGCGTTATCCTAAGGTCTACCCTTTTGACCCATTACAATCCATTGGGGGTTTGACCCACCCAAATCCCCTCCGCTGAACCAAATAGTACCAAAATATTACAAAACTTGGGCAAAAATAGGGCTAGGAACCCCCATTCCAACAGTGCCCCAACACAATCTTGTGACTTGTCCCAAGTCACAGCACCGGTGAGGTCTTCATCTTGTCCTTGATTTGTTCCAGCGCGGCAGTCAGCGGAGGTAAAATACTGAGGCTCTGCGCGGCGGCAGACTGCGCAATGTCCACTAGCTTCTGCGAGGTTAGTCCTTCTGTGGCAGCAATGACGCTGTCAAGGGTCTGGTTCAATTGTTTCACTGCCCCATCTAAGTCATGTGAGAGCTTGAGGGCGTCATCCGACCAGGGTGTGAGATGGTCACTGAGTACCCGTTTCTTGCACTGCAGCCCCATAATTTCAGTGCGAAGCGTATGGCTAGTCCGAAGACGGGCTAAGTGCTGGGCGGTAACCAGGGTGGACATCGTAGCTTCTAGCTGCTCAAAATCTTGCTCCTTCTGAGTTAATTCCTAATCAATCTCTCAGAGGAGAGGGTCGTGATGGACCTAAGACCATAATTCCATAGCCTTCTCAAGCAGAGTGACACCCTGGCTGATCTATGTTTTGATAGTGTTCGTAGCTTCCGTAACCAATGCAGCGCACTGGGCGTATACCTCCGGGGGGGTCTCGAGCTGCAGCTTGGCCTATAAATATGTGAGCTGAAGTTCAAAATCAGCCTTGACAACCTGTACCTCGATCCGGGATGCCTTCATGGCGGTGACCAAACCTTCAACCTTAGCTTGAGGTTCAGCAGAAGTAGGAATGACTCCAGGCAGGTCCTCATAGAGCCTGTTAATCAGTTGTTTGAGGGCAGCCTGCTACGTGATGGTGGTGACGTGCACGGCCTAGAGTTGAGAGAATTCGACGGCCTGGGTTAGAATATTCTTCTTGGTTGTGCTGAGGTGATGTTGTACTCAGAGTTCATGGTATTGGATTTCACTGGTAACAGCAGTCAACAATTATTGCAGCTACGCCCTAGCAAATCAGCCAATCTCAAGGCCAATTGGAGGGACATGCCTATACTTGGGCGCATAATTCAGCAAGTTCCAGGACAAGGGCTGCACCGGCGAGGGGGCAGATCCGGCTATCTGCAATGGTGTCCAAAGCTCTAACGGGGCCCAATGAGCTCACAGGGGTCTACCTCGCTTGATCTACGCTCGTCTGATTCTTCCTCGCTTGATCCACGCTCGCTTGAATTGTGTCAGCTTTGAGTTGGAGGGCCTGTAGCCCAGCTTGTAAAACATCTATAGCAGCCTTGTGTTTTTCTTCCCAAAGATTCCATTGATCAACAGACGTAGTGGTGACGGCTTTGGAAATTTGATCAAGGTCATCTTCTGTGAGGGTAACTTTCGTGTCGGCGCCGATCTTAGTGGCCTTACACTTCTTTCTAGACCCTTGAGACAATTCACGGGGCCGCTTAAGGGTGTGCAGGACAGATGTGCCAGCGTGATCAGCATCGGTCATATGGTGATCAGGCGGGTAGTCTACTTTTGGCTGCGTGGTCGTGCTCCTGGGGGTCACCTGTGGCATGGATTTTTGGGCCATGGAATCTACATTTGGGCCGAGCGGAAACGCAAGCTGGGATACTGTGTTGGGGCCAGATGCACCTACTGTGTGTAGGTCAGTTGGCAGGGCAGTGACCTTCCCTATGGTGGCCAAGTTGCAATAACCTCTTTGATTTCAGCCTCAATAGTCATATACGAAAGATTATGCCAAGTGTGATCTTTCTGAGCTCGAATTTGCACATTGTTCATGGTTATTTGAAATGTCGTTATGGGATTATACTTGTCGTAGACGGCCGAGGATAGGCGCGGTTGGGAATAAATGGCCGCATAGACATCCCTATCATAGAGTATCCAAAAGAACTTGTTTTCCTCCACCCGCTTGGGTCCTTTCAGTACCACAGGTTGGCAAACCGCGCCCCTTCACACATGCCTGCTTCTAGAGGGGGGAAGACCGCTTCTTCTGGGGTCTCCCAAGCAACCAAGATGATTAGCAGGAAAATACAAGAGTAGTAGAATTATTTCCCCTACTCCTGAGCCTCACACACATTGTCAAGAAATTCTTCCACCAGGTACTGGGACCAATTGTAGTAGACACCTTTCTCGCACTAGCCAACGATTTGAATTACATGAGCAGGGACAGTGGTGGCCTAACATTTTTGCATCATTTTACAGGAAAGCGGTAAGGTACCTATGTGTGTCCCTGGGTCCTAGATGGTGTGAATCAAGAATCTCCGCCTATTACATTCGACCCCATACTTCTTCCGCACAAAGTCAGGATTATGGTGCTCAAATCTCTTTCCTGTTTCGTCCTGAGGGTCGGGCCCATTCATTAGGACGCATGTGATGTGGTGAATAAGGGAAACATCAATCGGTATGAGCCTCTAGCAGCCATCATGGATAAGTGCCATAAGTTGGCGCACGATGAGGCTGGTGATGTTATAGCGTCCAAAAAGGGGAAGGCGCAGAAAGTTCAAGATTCCTGCCTTGGCTAATCCCATGACCCACAACATTGGCTCGACTTTGGGCACACCATCTTTGATTACCTATTCCAAGTAGAATCACAGGTCTAACGAAGGGAAGGCCTCCAAGTTCCCTAGTTCATGGTCATCGAACTTGATGTTAGGAAGATGTCTGAACATATCGCCCTTCTGAGGCACTTCCTCGGGGACCAGAGGCATCTACAGATAGGAGTGGACGACATCTACATTGGGCAAACAGGTTGTTATTATGTGTGGCCGAATGTATGGGGATAACCAGGTCAGCGGGGTCGCCCTCAGGCCTTTGGTGGCAAGTGCCAGCGAGTGCAGGAGTGCAGGGGGCGATCGCTTCTTAGGCACCTTCCGGGGGGATCGCCGGATTCGAGGGGAAGTACGAGGCTTCCCACCAGCCGATTTCGTTTGTTTATCCTTTTCCTTTCCTTTCCGGGGTGTTGAGGTCGATCCAATTTCTTCTGCAATTGGGTGACTTCTCGGACCTCATCAGAGCCTATCTCTTCAGATGTTGCGTAAGGTGGGGGCACATTGGGGTCGGTAGCAGGCATCCTTGCTTGAAAGATGAATTCAGCGTGGCTACTTTCAGACAGCAAAGCTTGCTCAATCATGCAATCGGAAGAGAGACAGGAACAATGGGCGATATCAAGGGGGCCAAGGTGTGGCAAACAAGAGCAATAGATGAATCCCATAGAACAATTAGTCCAAGTCTTATAGCATCCTTGAGAGAGAAATGGATGTCGGACCCTTAATTGCCTTCCATCATTACGGAAACGGTAACAGATCCTTGTAAATCGTCAAATTAATTTCTAGTTACCCACGTCATTAAATGGAGAGCATGGTTTTCCATGTGCCTACTTCGTTCAATGGCTAATTTCATTCGTTTCACGCAGCCCCTGTGCCTATCTCGCAACCACCTGTGCTGCCATTCCGGGGCATCACCCCTGCGTATCCATGCCTACGTGTCCTCCCTGTGCAGTCGTTCCTGTGCATCCTTTCTGCGCATAGTGTCCCTGAGACAGCTACTCCAGCCATATAGTCATTTGATCAGCACCTTGGAGTCTTGGTAGGGCTTTAGTTGACTTCCATTAACATAACCTGGGAGGAACTCACCCCGCAGGGTAGCCAATTTGACCGCTCCACCATTGGTGATTTCTTTGACCACATACAGACCTAACCAGTGCTGTTGGAATTTCCCTGGGTGCTTCGCGAACTGGCTATCATATAGTAAGACCAATGCATTTTCCGAAAATTCCTTCTATCGGATATGGCGATTGTGCCATGCTTTTTCTCGAGCTTTCTAGACCCGCTGGTGGAATTGGGCAATGAACCAGTCTTCTTCTAGTGCTACCAGATGCGCCAAGCGTTCCTGCATAATGTCGGGATTAGCCATATCCGTGAAGGCCGAGATGCGCAAGCTAGGAATAATGTATACCATAGGCATAACAGATTCCTTCCCATAGACCAGGCGGAATGGTGTTTTTTCCATGAGCTTCTTGCATGTGGTTCTATAGGCCTAGAGGACAGAGGGGATGTGCACGTCCCAATCACTTTGTTGCACATTACAGACCTTCGTGAGCATTTGTTCCAAGATTTTATTGAAGGCCTCTATGGTTCCATTTGTCTGTGTATGGTATGGGGTACTTTTGGCATGGTGGATCTGGAATTATTTAGTCAGAGCGTTAATTGTTTCATTAATGAAATGTGTACCTCTGTTTCTCACCAGGACCCTGGGGCATCCAAACATAGTTAAGATATTCTCGAAAAGGAAGTGTGTCGTTGTGTCCGCAATGCAGTCCTTGACAGCTGCAGCTTCGGCCCACCTGGTAACATAGTATGTAGCCATAATTATATATCGAACACCTGTCTTCTTACTCGGGGTTAATGGGGCCTACGAAGTCAATGGCCCACTTATCAAATGTCTGTAGGGCCATCTGTGGTTGCAAGGGCATCTCGTCCCGGCGCGAAGGTTTTCCTGTCTGTTAGCATGCGTCACAGGCTTTACAATATGGATGGGAGTCACTATGCAATGTGGGCCACCACAACCCAGCTCTAAGGATCTTTTGTGCAGTTGCTTTGTCGACATAGTGACCACCTGCCACCCCTTCGTGGGCTTCCGCTAAAATGGCCTGTCTTTCGTGCTTTATAACGTACCTCCGCAGCACCTCATCAACTCCTAGCTTGTACAAGTGGCCTGCAATGATGGTAAAGTCCGCGGCACGGGTAACCAATTCTTTTTTCTATTGTACTGAGAAATCTCTAGGAGCCCTCGTTGTAGTTGAGAATTGAATAATATCGTCAAAGTGCTCATCAATCACCTTAATAGAAAAGAGTTGTGCATCGGGTAAGCCCTCTTCTAGGTTAGTTGGCTCTTCACCATTCTCAATTCGGGACAAGTGGTCCGGGCTAGCATTTAGTCTCCCAGGCTTTACAATTATCTCTGAAATAGCTGCAATTGTTCTATTATGATAATTGTTGATGCGCACATGGATGCAAAGGTACTGATGAGATCTGCTTAATAATAGTTGCTTTGTTGATGCTTACATGTTGTCTATGGGTGTATGAGCTTCGCTTTCGATACTATTAGAACTCTTCAATAAGGCCACTTCTATACGAACCTAATAGATCTCAACATTTCGCAACTAGCATCTATCAATATTAACTTGCTTCTAGACTCAATATATTCATCTATTTATAGTACCTTATCCTGCGCTATCCTATGGTCCGCAAAACTTTGCGGACCCTAGGTCTACCCTTTTGACCCATTACAATCCATTAGGGGTTTGACCCACCCAAAACCCCTCCGCTAGACCAAATAGTACCAAAATATTACAAAACTTTGACAAAAATAGGGCTTGGAACCCTCGTTCCAACACCATGGGTCATCAAAATATCATAGGTTTATGGGTACAAAGCCCCATCACTTAGCTCATACACTCATACAATCACTTCTAGGAGTGTTTTCCTCTCACATACCCAACACCAATGGCATGTGAGAGTACCTCTCGATACTACCAAATTTCAACACTCCTTAGCGAGGGAGGTACTTTCATTCCCTTGAAGTCTCTTTGTTTCCCATACTGAAACGCATTCATCATAAGCTTATTTCGTCTTTGAATCAAATATTGTTTCAAGAGTTGAACCCTTCTTGGAAATTACCTTGCTAATAGAAGCCTCCTGCTTCTCCTTATCCTTCATGGCATTTAAGCCAGACCATGACACCTTGAAAGACTCATTTCTTCCATCTAAAGACACTCTTTTAGGGTTGTTTACTCTCACTTTGAATCCTGGCTCCCTCTATGTCTCTAAAACTTTCTTTCTTGATTCTCTCTAAGTCTCTAGAACTTTCTTCTTCCCTTAGTAAATATGCTTGCCATTTAGACTATACAGACCACTCTCCCTAACTCCAAGAACCACCCCCAAGTTATAGCTAGATCCACCAAGTCTTAGAAATACCTTTCCATCTCGGAATACAACTTCAAACCCCTTTTCCTCAATTGTTGAGACTGAAAGCATGCTCCATTTCAATTCTAGTACCCAAAGCATATCATGGACTCAAAACAATCCACCTCACTCCTCAAAGAAGTTCTAATAACATGTTAGAATTTCATTCACCCTGGGTCTGCTCTATGTTTTGACAATTTCACAAAACAAAAAACATAAACACGCTAAAATTCGAAACTTTAAAAAAAAAATAGCAAAACGGAGTATAATAGAAATTAGATCATACACATGAAACAATTTTATTGCCAAAATTGATTTCTTATCAATCCTTTAATAAGAATCCTAGGGCTCTTGTACCGGAGAAAATGGACCTTTACAATCCTTGGAAAATATGCCCAAAAACAAGACAAGACCCTTGTCAATTTCATTGGGTTGCGGGTTAGTCCTTCAAGCTCTCACAACCCTACAAATAATGCTTATGTGGTTGTCCTTTAACATGGAAACCCTACAACAATTCACCACCTTGATGTTGCCACTTTAAGATATTTTCTAGCACCAAGGGACTTAACTAACCCTCTGTAACCCTCGTACCACCTGCAAACTTCCTTTTATGTTGATCTATCTTGTTGAGGGTAACTTTGGTAGCCCTTGGCCCTCACACAAGGCTCCTATAGGCCTCGACAAACCTCCTTATAGCTACAGATAGTACTCAGCAGGCCTATAGTCTTTCCTTTTGTTGAACCTGATGTCCCAACCTCTACACAAAAACCCTCATCCCTTCCTTCTAGTTGTGGGTTATTCCTACCACACGTGTGGCTCTAAACTAAGACCTTGACTCCTTCCTCTTAACCTGCAAACTACCTGTTAGTGTCAGCCTTTGCAGCGTTTCTCCAGTGATCAAACATGCTCTTACAAGGTGATTTTGAGGTGTCAAGGTCAAATTTTGTCATTCCAGTGAGCTTTCAAGCAAAATTTGGTCACTAGGTATTAGGTCTACGGTTTGTTTTCAATCTTTTCAAAGTTGTCCAAATGTCGGTCCATGTCACCATTCAGCTGAGTGTATCATCATTCAGAGGGTTTTCATCATCATGCCAGATTCCAAAGGGTCATTTTACACCTTGTTCATGCTTCGGTTGTGCCTAGGTAAGGTTCATTTCCCTCTCCTAGGGTTTTGGAGGTAATTGCTCTTGGATAGTCAAATCATCAGTAAAACTTGTATCTGGATGTTCATACACCTTCCCCTATCCTTAATGTAACTTATTAAACACTTCCCATCACTGAGATTCCCCAAATTCCTCATTTTCGCACAAACCCTAGTTTCTTGCTCCAACTTGGCAATTTTCTAGGCTAGGCCTGTGTTTTGCCCTTTTGGACCCCTTCCCCTCACTCAATCTCTGAAATTCCACTTTCCCCTGCTTCCTAACATCCCTCCCTACTTCCCAAAATTTTCTTAAGAATTTAGAAGCACCTTATCCGCTTCGTTTCACTTCATTTCGACAAATCCCTTGTTCCACATATCGGGATAAGTTTCATTCAAATGATGTTTCTGAGCAGTGAAAGATGAATTTGGGAAAACTGAGAGAGGTTTTTGTCCAAAACATGCCAAAGAAGAAAAACCTACTTCTCTTTTTACACAGGTATCATGGTTTTAGAGAAATGTCAAAAATATCGTTGCCTCAGGAGAATTGATGCACCTCTGAAGTGACCTTGGGAAAATCAATATTTCTCCTAACTTGGTTGGCCAAATGACTTGCTTGATGAGTCAAATGATAACTAGACATAAAGAGTTTTCTAATTAGCTATCATGAGCTCAATTTGGAGTTGAGGAAGACCTTCAAAAGTTGACTGCAACAGCACTCTACCTTGAGGCAGCCTCATTTTTCTCATTTTGACCAGTCTTGGGAGATTTCATTTTTGACAGGGCAAATGAACTCCAAATTGAAAAATTCAAGTTGGGTTGGAAAGTAGACTCAATAAGCTTTCCAACGAGCTATCCTGCGCCCAATTTGGACATCGGGAAGGCCTCCAAAAGCCTCCTACAAAATGGTGCGGCGCATAGAGATGGCGCGGCGCATTGGGCAGCCCTCTGCAGTGTAAATTTATAACTGGCGCAGCGCATAGAGATGGCACGGCGTATTGGGCTAAAAGGCCTAAAAAATCATTCAATTCTTCCTCAAAAAGATCCAAAATTGAAAATTCTTCATTTCCCAACTAAGTTAACATCTCCATATTGCCAAGGTACGAGTTTCCATCAGTGTTTATGGTGTTTCAATAGGTGAAAAATAAAACCCTAGCTCCTTGAACAGTTTCATTGAAAATATTCCTAGGGTTTGCAAAATTGCCATTTTTTGCTGTCTTATTCCCCTCTACCACTTTCACATCCCCTTCACTACATTTCATTAGTTTATTTCCCTATCCCTAAAGCTACTTCATTTCCTATCACTCTCCCTTTCCATTTCAGTTGTAAAACTTCACAAACCCCACATTTTCCCAAGAAGTCAAGTGGTTGTCCCTTGTACCTAAACTCCAGAAATTAAGTGGCTGTCCTTACACTTGATTAAAGTTCATTGTCCCTACTAACCTATTCCTCCATATTCCCTCCCATATTACCACATTTTTGCACTAAAACAAAAACACCAAAGTTCTCATTTTCATCCAAGACAACATAGACCTTGGACATCATGGAAACAGATGACCGAGATGAAGGAAACACGGTGACTCCACTGCTGAATTGCATGCACCAAGGTGACCAAAAGCTATTGGTGAAGGCAAACAGGGAGAAGAACATGTTGTGGCGCATGAAAAACCACTACTGGGCCCGCACACATGTTTGCAAAGCGAAAATGAAGATCCTGAAAGCGAGGCTAAGGAGGGGACTGAAACGGCGAAAAAGGGAGGATAGAGTCCGAATCTTGGCCGAAGCTTCTTTGGCTGAGCATGATACATGATGGGGGACCTTCACTCAAAATTTGAGCAAGTTTGGGGAAAATTTTGTCATTTTTGAAATTTTGGTCGCAAAATAGATTTTTTCGCCCGACGCGTCACGCCACTTGGCGTGCGCTTATGATTGGGACATCTTCTGGAGGAAAACTTAATATTTTTTAGTTTGCTATGATAAATTATGCATGCTCAGGAATGGCTGAGAGATTTCATCAAGTTCTGGATGGTCTTAAGGGTCAAAAACACTCCAAAAATGGCCTTTTCTGCCACTTTTTGCACCAGCAGGAACCAGTCTTGGGAGATTGAAATTTTGGAGGGGCAAATGGACTCCAAATTGAAAAATTCCACTTGGGTAGGATAGTAGACAGACAGGGCTTTCCAAAGAGCTATCATGAGCTCAATTTGGACTTCGGAAAGTGCCTCAAAAATAGGCTCAAAGTGGCGCGACGCATTGAGTTTTTGGGCGCGGCGCATAGAGAAATTTGGCCTCATTTTGACTCTTCAGCTCAGAAATTCGCCCAGTTTTGACTAGTTTCACTTTTTGATGTAACTCTTGATCTATCTTGATGTAATTTGATGATTATGATGTAACTTTGGCTCATTTTTACTTTTTCTAGAGGATTCCTTCACTAAAAAGTGAAAATTAAGTGAATGGATCAGTTTCCTAGCATATAGAGGCAAATTGTTTGATTGCCTAGATTTCAGTTCCTAGTTTAGAATTGGTTGAAACAGCTCCTAGAAGGATGAGCTTGACCCCTAGAGGCATGGGAAGGGGTTAGGATGGTCTATATCATGTATTTTCTGAGACATTTTCAGGGTTGGATACTTGGGAATAGTTTGGCACCTCATTGTACATACACTTCTGCATTTTTGGCAAAGGAAAGACCAGGGTTTTGCAGCACTTGTTGGGATCCTTGTGGCTCTGAGTTTTGATGATGTTTTTCTCCATGTATTTGTAAGTTTCATTAATGTTATATGTATGCCATTTCCCCTTCTCTTTGCTTCTGAATTAAACAAATGAGTAACTAAGGTAGAATTCATTAGTTTGTTGGTGCTATGCCTTAAACTTTTGTTTAGTTTTATATGTTTTCGTCAGTTTGAAAAGGATCCTTGCATCTTCCTGCCCTCTTCAGCTCCTCAGCAGTCTTTTCTATCCATTCATTGAATCTAAGACATCAAAGCCATTGTCTTCCCTGCCCCAACTTGGACTCTGCAAGAATTTGGCCTCATCCCCAAGCCCAAAATTGCCTTTCCCTTTTTCCAACAAAAACCCCTAAAAAAAAATCATTCCAAACTCCTTGATTCATATACCTAGCCTAAAATTAGCACTCATTTCAGTCATCTCAAGGCCTATTGATACATTTTTCCTGAGATTGACCCGGAGAGAGCCCTCTCATGTTCTGGTAGGGCTAGCTACCAGACTGAGCGTGGTTTGGTGTTACCCTAAATCCCGCCTTCTTTCAGCCTGAGGTGGATTTGGGCAATAACACTACCCAAAATTCCTCACACATGCCTCGACCTATGCTAAACTAGTAGGTCAGACCTTCCACAGGGTTTGGCACCTTGCTACTACCTACAAATGCACCTACAGGCCAATTTTCTATGTGATCTCCTACAACAGTGTTCATAACCTCATCCTTGCTACTATGTAGATTTGACCCTTTCCTTTAGGCCCTAAACCCTTGCACACAAGCCTTGTGTCCTTTTTTATTTGCAGCAGTCAGTGTATATCACCCATCTCGCTACCTACCATCCCTTGGCCTAGTTGTGAACTCCTTGAACAGGCATCAAAACTAGCCTTGAACCTTCCTTCAGCTATGAATGGTAGATTCCCACATGTTCGACCCTTCCTAGGGCATGTACTACCTTTAATGCCCTCAGTTTCTCCTTTCCACATTGTGACCTTTCATTCCTTTCATTTAGAACAACTTAACGGCCTCCTTCAATATTTGTCCTAACATATTTTCCCAATGAACTAATTTAGTCAGATCCTTCAAGAGTACCCTACTTCATTTTAAAAATTCTAAGGTTTCCTCACAAAATCAAAACCCCAATCAAGAAGAAACACATGTTATTATCCTCTCCAAAAAAAAATCTCAAGCCTCTCCATTGGCTTCTACTTTATACATTTTCAAAGGGTGCAATTCCATTGGTCTATACCATGGATTATCATAATACCATTGGTATATAGCATGGGTGTCTATAATACCATGGGTCTATGGGTACAAAGCCCCATCACTTAGCTCATACACTCATACAATCACTTTTATGAGTGTTTTCCTCTTACATACCCAGCACCAAGGGCATGTGAGAGTACCTTCTAATACTACCAAATTTCAACAGTCCCTCACTACATTCCCTAAACGTCTCTATGTTTCCCATATTGGAACACATTTATCATAAGCTTCTTTTTTCATCATTGAAGAAAATCTCGTTGCAAGAGTTAAACCCTTCTTAGATGTTACCTTGCTACTAGAAGCCTCCTGCTTCTCCTTATCCTGCATGGCCTTTAAGCCAAACCATGAAACCTTGTCGAATTTGGAAGACTCCTTTCTTCCATTTGAAGGCACACTCTTCTATGGTTGTTGACTCTCCCTCTAAATCTTGACTCCCTCTTTGTCTTTGAAACCTTCTTCCTTGACTCTCTGAATCTCTAGAACCTTCTTCTTTCATTCGTCAATAGGCATTCCCTTTAGCCTATACATACCACTCTCCCTAACTCCCTAAACCACCCCTGGGTTAGGGTTAGATCCAATGGGTCTGAGAATTACCTTTCCAACCCATAATACAACTTCAAACCCTTTTACCTGAATTGTTGATATTGAAATCATGTTGGATATGAGTTCTGATAACCAATGCACATCTTGGACCCACAAAAATCCACATAACTCCTTAATGAAACTTTAATACCATGCTAGAATTTCATGCATCCCAAGTCTAGTCTATCTTTTGACAATTTCAAAAAACATAAACACGCTGAAATGCCTAACTTTAAAAAAAAACTATAGCACAGTGGAATATACAAACAATTAGATCACACACAAAAAACATAATTTTATTACCAAAATTGATTTATTATCAGTCCTCTAATAAGAATCCTAAGGCTCTTGTACCAGAGAAAATGGCCCTTTACAATCCCTGAAAAACATTCCCAAATACAAGGCAAGACCCTTGTTAATTTCCTTGGGCTGAGGGTTAGTCCTTCAAGCCCTCACTACCCTCCAAACAATGCTTCTATGGCTGTCCTTTACCAAAAATCCTCTACGATAGTTCACCTTGTTGGTACCACTTTAGGATATTGTTGTAGCCACCAAGGGCCTTACCTAGCCCTTTGAAATCCTCTGACCACCTACAAACTTCATACTATGAAAATATGTCCTACTGAGGCTACCTATTGTAGCCCTTGGCCCTCACACAGGGCTCCTACAGGCCTTAATGGACCTCCATGTAGCTATGGATAGTACTCAACAGGCTTGCGACCTTTCCTTCTACTAAGGCCTGATGTCCCAACCTCTAAACAACAACCCTCGTCGCTTCCTTCTAGTTGCAAGTTTTTCCTGCCACAGGTCTATCCCTAAACTAGGGCGTCAATTACATCTTCTTTACGTGTGCCTCAACCTGTGCTAAACTAGTAGGTCGGCCCTTCCATATGATCTGGCACCTTACTACTTGCATGCAAATGCATTTCAGGCCCTTTTTCTTTGTGATTTTTCACAACAAGGCTCACAGCCTTGTCCTTCTTGTTGTGTAGACTTGGCCCTTTCCTTTGGGCCCTAAACCCTTGCACACAAGCCCTACAACATGTTGAAAATTATAACTAGGTTTGTTATTCACTGTCATCACGACATTGTATATTCTTTATAAACAAAGAAAGAGAGAAAAATAAATTATATTTTATTTTTTTAGTATGGGTTTCGTACTCAAATTTGAGCCAAAATCATTTTCTTCATGCTTTTAGGTCTTCTAGGTCTTTCTAGGATAAAGAATAACATTCATCATGTGTCATAGTCTCATTTGGACTCGTTGTAATGAAGAAAAAATATTTATTTTATCAAGAAAAATCCATGGATAAGCTCAAGACCAATTCATCCTAAAGGAGGGGTATTTGACCCTCAGAAAGGCTATAAAAACAAGGGAGCTCGACCTCATTTTCACACTCATCTCAAGAAAGTTTGATCTGAAATAACAAAGAAGAAGAAGAGTAGTTGGGAGGACGAAGAAGAAGAGAAAAAGTTGAAATCTTGTCAAGGAATTTTTTCTCTTGTCTCGCTAGGGTTTGTGAAGTTGTCAGTTACAGAAGGACGAAATTTTGTATCAATTGGAGGGGGGTGAAATTGTCGGGCTGAAATTTTGTTGCAGGGGACGAAGTTGCAGTAGCAGTGTCGCTGTATCGAAGTGTTGGAAGTTGTCTCAAAGAATATCTTGTTGGGCGTGTCTTGGGGCTCGGAGGGTTTATTGGCTTGGGTCTTTGGGTCTTTGGGTCTTGGAAGTCTCTTTTGTAAGCAGATTCTAAAGAAAAAGAGAAGCAATTTTCTAGGTTTTCCCCTTGGAGGGGATTTTCCATAGCTTTGAGCCTATATCTTGTGTACTTTATCTCACTATGATCTTCATTGTTTTGGTAATTGATTGATGAATAGATCTAAAGAAGTAATAAAGAACCAAATAACATCACAAGTAATTATCATGATAAGTAAATAAGTTCTAATCTACAAGTCTCCATATTTTCCAACATGGTATCAGAGCTAAGGTGCAAGGACATTGAAGAAGGGTTATAAGGAAGTGTTTCAGGGCTCTTAGAAATATTGTTGCATCTATCAAGAAGTGTTTGTTGAAGATCATCTCCAAGCTCGCAAAGTAAATAACAAATGGAAGCTTGTTCTCTGCTTTATCCTGCACATTCAAGGACGAGAATCTATGGGTTATTGATAGTGTTGCCTCCATACATATGACGAGAGAATGCAACCAACTACAAACATTATCTAAGGGAAACCCATCTCACTCTATCGAACTTGGAGACAATAAGAGATATCCAGTGAAAGGCATTAGATCCACATTGTTGGAGCTCAATTCTGGTGGAATCATTCACCTCAACAACATTTTATACGTTCCACGTTTGAAGAAAAACTTAGTTTCTATTTCTTGTCTAGAGGATAAGGGTGATAGAGTTGCTTTTGTTGATGGCAAGGTTTTGGTTTGGGTTAAGGGCTCTAGTATTAATGAAGTAACAGTGATTGGGATTATTGAGGCATTGTATAGTCTCTATACACCCCTAGCTCAAGCCCTAGTTCACCTAGAAGTGAGTCCTTCTGAATTATGGCATAGAAGATATGGACACCCTCATTATAATATATTGCCATCTCTGAGTCAAACGGTCAATGGCATCTCTGAAATAAAGGAAGATCAAGAAGGTATTTATAAGGGATGTGCTCTAGGAAAGAATGTAAAGAAACAATTTGCAAGTAGTGACACCAAATCTAAGGAAATTTTAAATCTCATACACTCGGGGATGTGTGAGGACCTGTGGCGGTAAAGTCTCTTGGTGGGCATCAGTATTACGTAACCTTAATTGATTCTTACTCAAGGAAAACTTGGTTATATATTCTCAAGAACAAGGATGAGGTATTCGAAAAGTTTTAGGAGTTCAAGAATGAAGTGGAAAACCTAACCGAGAGAAAGATAAAAATTATAAGGTCATACAATGATGGAGAATACACCTCCAAAGATTTAATAGCTTTCTGCAATGAAGCAGGAATCACGAGGGAGCTCATTGTTCCTTATAATCCTAAACAAAATAGTGTGGCAGAAAAGGAAGAATCGTACTATTGAAGAATGGGTCAAGGCTATGCTACATGATCAAGATCTCCCTCAATTCCTATGGGGATATGCATGCATGACAGTTATCTATTTACAGAATTATAGTCCTCATAGGATTCTTAAAAACATGACTCCAGCAAGATTATTTACAGGAAAGAACCCAGATGTGAATCATCTTTAGTTATTTGGGTGTCATGTGTATATTCATATACCGAAGGACAAGAGGAAGAAGCTAGATCCAACCAGTCTAAAGGGAATCTTTGTGGGATACAGTGCTTCATCAAAAGCATACAAAATCTATATCAAGGAGGATCGTCGAATTGAAGTGAGCTGGGATGTCATATTTGATGAGAGCATAGCTTACAAGAAATCAAGGGATGTTTTAGTTGACACTAATCAAGAATAGATACCTATATTTAGGGATATCTCTAGGGAGACTGATAGTCAAGAACCAGGCCCTGCTCAAGAAGACTTTGAAGGTCCTTGTGAGCCTATACAACAAGTAATTGTTCCCGAAAATCGGAAGAGACTTGTTTGGCTAAAAACTACTCTTCAAGAGGCATAAGGACATAAAGCATCAGGGACATCCAAGGAAAGTAAGATACCGAAGAGGTATTTTGGGTATGCTGCATATATGACAAAGCTTATTGAAGTGGAACCTTCCTCCTATGAATATGTAGCTAAATATCAAGAATGGAGGAATGTTATGCAGGAAGAGAACCAATCCATAATGAAGAATGATGTTTGGGAAATTGTCCATAGGCCAAGTGACAATTATACAGTCACTTCAAAGTGAATTTACAAGATAAAGCACGTTGCAGATGGGAGCATAGACAAATACAAAGCAAGGTTTGTAGCAAGAGGCTTCTCGCAGAAGGAAGAAATTGATTATGAGGAAATATTTGCTCCCACGACAATAAGATTGTTTGTTTCATTTGTAGCTACTATGGTATGGAACATCCATCAAATGGATGTAAAGACAGCTTTCCTAAATGGGATCATTGATGAGGAGGTTTAAATTGATCGGCCTCAAGGATTTGAAATAAATCAGAGAGATACTCATGTTTGTAGATTGAAGAAAACTCTATATCGCTTAAAGCAAACACCTAGGGCTTAGTATGCAAGGATGGATGCATATATATTGAGACTTGGTTTTACCAAGAGTATTGCGAATCCTAACCTATATATCAGGGAGGTCTAGGATGAGTTAGTTATCATACTCTTGTATGTGGATGTTCTACTAGTTACAAGTGTAGAGCATCGAATTCGGGACTACAAGAAGAAGTTAGCGGCAGAATTCAATATGAAGGATCTTGGGATTATGAATTATTATTTGGGACTAGAGGTAAGGCAGAAGCCAGGAGAGATATATCTTGGTCAAGGTAAGTATGTGATCAAGATGCTTCAAAAGTTTGGCATGATGGATTTCAATCCTGTGATGACTCCTACGATTACCAATTTAAAGAAGTTGAGGAGTTCAGAATCTAGTCTAGTGGATCCTACTTGCTATAAAAAAATTATTGGGTCCTTGATGTATCTAGTAAATACTAGACCAAGCATTTGTTTCGCAATAAATGTCCTGAGTCAATTTTAAGAAGGAGCCAAAACATGATCATTGGATTCGAGTCAAGCATATCTTAAGGTATTTATGTGGAACCATATATCACTGCCTATGGTACACTGGTAATGAATCCCACCGCATAGGATATACAGATTCATATTGGGATGGTAGTGAGACAGACGAAAAAGCACAACAGGTGGATGCTTCAACGTGGGATCTTCCAAAGTGTCATGGATGAGCATAAAGCAAGATATAGTTGATTTAGTGTTGAATTTGAATATGTTGTTGCAAGCGAGGTATGTCGTGAAGCAGTTTGGCTCCAGAAGTTACTATCAGACTTGTTTGAAGGACCACTTAGCCCCACATGGATACATTATGATAATCAGAGTTTATTAAGATTGACGAAAGACCTGGTATTTCATGCGAAGATGAAGCATATAAACAACAAGTCTTAGTGAAGGCTATCTAGATTGGAACTTCTTATGGATGGTAGAATCCAAGGAAAGAATTTGTCGATGCTCTTTAAGGATGAGGTAGGACATCCAAGATAAGAGTAGTCAAAGAGAACCGATATTCTTTGAGGATCCAGGTTTGGGAATCCAAGATAATAACAGTCCTAAAATAACATACCTTGTAGACAGTCGAATGGGGTATGTGCCTTGAGAGGTGGTGTGACAGCTCACGTAAAGCCTCCCAACATAATGCTTATAATTAAAGATGAGCTTGTCTAGTTAAGGCCTTCAGAGAAAGTGTTGGTTATGATAAAGATGCTTGACAAATAGATGGCTGATTAATCTGACTCTTCTTATGAGAATGCTTCAAGATTAAGATTCCTTTTACCATAAATACCTCCATATTTAAGAGGGAGTGTTGAAGATTGTAACTAGGTTCAGTCTTCATTAAAATCATGACATTGTATATTCTTTATAAAGGAAAAAAAAAGAGAAAAAAAAATTATATTTTATTTTTGGAGTAAGGGTTTCATACTCGAGTTTCATTTAAAAGCATGTTATTTGTGCTTTTAGGTTTTCTAGGCATTTTTAGGATAAAGAATAATATTGGTCATGTTTCATAGTCCCATTTGGACTCATTATAATGAAGAAAAATTATTTATTTTATCAAGAAAAAGCCATGGATAAGCTCAAGGCCAAGTCGGCCCAAGAGAAATATCACTTTGACCTAAAGGAGGGGTATTCGACCCTCAAGAAGGGTTATAAATACAAGGGAGCTCGACCTCATTTGCACACTCATCTCAAGCAAGTATGATCTGCAATAGTGAAGGAGAAATAGAGTAGTTGGGATGTAATATTCCCAATTAGTAGTAGCTAATTGGAAATATTAATTTTGATCAATTTTGTCTTATATAATTAAATTATAAATAAAAGTGAGTAGAGGGGGACATAACTCACTCTAAAAATAAAGTGCACTCCCTACTAGACACAACTTTGTAACTTAAGTGAGCCAAGGGGGGCCAAGAGACCACGTAGAGAGGGGACCCACGTAGACACATGGAGGGACTGCGCTGGTTGGGTTGAGCACGTGGCAAAGGGAGGCTACGTTGGAGGAGGTGGGCCTTAGGGTTTGAGAGAGGCCAACACTATAAGAGAGAGGAGAGCCTCATCATTTTGGTCATTCTGTTGTTGATGATATTGAGCGAGACATTTTGTCTTCTTGAGCACGCTGGTTGTTTAGCCTGTCTGCAGCACTGTTTAGTGCATTGAGTGTCTCCGGTCGGAGATCTCGCCCTTAGCCTCGGGGGACTTCGAGTGCCTGCTCGAGAAAGGTTATTTCTTCAGTATTTTGTGAGAGGTTTTGTTGTTTGGGTTTTCTGCGCAGCTAGGCTTCATAGACACTGCGCAGTCACTGGGAGAGAGGACGCAATCCATTTTGGAGGTGCTCCGGATTGGGATTTCTGCAGGAGATTCAGCCGAGATTTTGAGCAGAGGATCAGCGTTTGCCTGTGGGAGGATTTTGGTGGAGTTTGAGGCAGTGTTTTAGTCATTCCCATTTGGCCTCTGCGCAGAGCCTTGGAGACAAGCATAATTCCCCAAGGGGGTGTTTTCTGGTGATTTTCGGGGGTCAACCATTTTTTATATGGTTTTTGGGTTTTGTCGGGATTGGTGAGTAGAGGAGGATTGCAGATTTTCAGCTCATTCTGGCAAGGGGATCAGCCCCTAGTCTTCAATTCATTCCAGCAGTAACAGCGACACGGCAGTTTTCCGGCAGCTGGGACACAGTTCAGAGAGCAACCATTTCCTGTATATTATGAGAGTATTTCTTCACTTGCCTTGAGCAAGATTAGGTGCCATCACTCTGATCACCTATTGTACTCCATTATATTTCTCAGATTAATAAAATGGCTTAGCATTTCCTCTTTATGTTTCTAGATGAGTTGTCGTATTTTCTTTCTATGCTATTATATGTCTGTTGCACTGTTATTTTTATATATTCTTGAGCATTCTAGTTCTATACCACTTGGTGTGTTTATCTTTCACTCTTAAACAGAGTCTGGAAAGGGCCAGGTAGCCTCCGAATCTCGTCCTCTTTCAAAGGCGGAATATCCGGTAAATGCCCTCCCAGTCCATCTCTGGTTGGAGTTTGCCGTGTTTTAGAGATATTCCCGAAACGGGATATTACAGTGGTATCAGAGCATAGATTTGGCTCAGCCTGTGGAGCTAGTAGTCTATGACACTGGGGGAGAAGCCTACATCTGCTACAGAGGTAGGAAGTACAGAGATATTGAGCATAGGTTGGAGAACACCTACGGAGAGGAGGAGCCTGTAGTAGACACAGAACATGAAAAGCCTGTGCTAGAATCAGAGCAGGAGGAGCCGATGGAAAGTGATGATGATGCGAAGAGATTTGGGGAGATGCTCCTCAAATCAGTACAGGATCTGTCGAGGCAGATTGAGGTGATGGGGCAGAGATTCACCGTTGTGGAGGCTAGACAGCGTGAAACCTCAAGGGGTTTCCAAATTGGCGAGGGATCAGGCACATCCCACCATTTGTCGGAGCATGATGCCACTCAGCATATGGCATCACATACACCCACACGTTCCACTATGCCCACTTTTCTGGGTGCAGACACAAGGGCAGGAGCACAGCAAGAGCCAAAGCATGGCCACATGGGTGATTATTTCGCCAAGTATCAGGCATATGGGCAGGAGTTCAGGGATGCCCTTCCATTCAGATATTTTGTTCAGCTCCAGCGGGATAGCAGACCCCGCAACTTTCACAGAGGGAATAGGCACTCACATGACGGGGGCTTACAGCGCACAGTGGGTAGATTCCATTTACCGACATTTGACGAGTCATCCAAGCGTTCGGAAAAATCTTGGGTGGAGAAGTTGGATACCTCTTTCCAGCTTGACTGAGTATCGGAGGGGGAAACCATCAAAATGGTTACCTCGCACTTGGAGGATAAGGACACACATGATTGCAGGGAGTTTGAGGATACACCTAGTGTGACACAGGACTCACCCTCATTGGAGACCTCCTTGGTCGTGTCGGTTGATATCGTAGTGGAGAAGGTAGAGCCATCCATTGAGGTGATAACCGGAGTCGTGTCTGAGTCTTCGGGTGGTAGCAGCACACGACAGATGGGTGAGGTGTCAGGATATGTATCCACCTTCGATGAGGCACTAGGAGATACGGAACTATTGGATGATGGTCGTAGACAGCAATATCATCAACTTCGGGCAGACCTTCTTGTTTTGAAAAGGAAGGCCACGTTAGTACGGGAGGCCATTTTGTTGCAGGACAAGGAGCTGGAGGGCATGAGAGTGGCTTGTGCTGAGTTGGTGGCCAAGTTGGCCCGCATTGGGGAACGACTGGATTCCCTGATGGTACAACCAGAGGGCACGTTGGAGCGTCAGATCATTCCCCTTTAGGCATGCATGGACGGGATTAGCGGCATTGTTGGGTCACCTCTTCCCATTGGAGAGAGAGAGACGGAGTCGCCTAGTCAGACCTCATACGTTGACTTGGTTAGCATGATGAGACGATCGGAGTTGCACAGTGTGCAGCATCCACTAGTCGAGGTTGGATCGCGAGAGATTTTGAGTTGGTACTCGGTGGAGTGGGTTATGGAGATAGTGGTGGATCCGACTGTAGTTCAACAGGAGTTTCCAGGTATGGGGAATACAGGAACCCCAGATTGGCATTAGGATCTAGGCGGGACTACCTGTCGTTTCCCAGGCAGGTTGGTTGACTATGTCTTGGAGGGTACAGTTGGCCTAGCAGTAGATCATGCGCATTCACTAGGGGAGTTTCGGTCAGCCCCAGTGGCCAACCAGTTTATGGGCAAACTCCCAAGGCTGTCTTGGTATGACACTTATACATGGGATCACAAAATGATCAACATACATTGGCAGGAGCTTGTTGGAGGAGGTGGCATTGGCAGGCCACTAGATGGCGCCTTGTATGGAGCCAAGGATTATTTACCTTTGTGTGAGGCATAGAGGTCACAGCGGAGCCGAGCAATGGTGGTAACACTACTGATACATAGGAATATTCACTTCTCAGATCCCTCGAGGAGGGTTTGGAGTCATGATCCATTCGTCGGCAGGTATAGCGATGCGACAGTGGAGATGATGATACCGATTGGGGGTGGTGCGACATTTAGAGACACAACTCTAGATCATCACATCCAGGGGTGTGTGGGAGCCTCTAACATTGAGTAGTGGACTACCGGTGGGCATGGAGTCGCATGGTGGTGTACCATAGTGTGTGGGACTGCATTGTGGAGTAGGAGTGTTCTACATCACATTCAGAACACACGGGGAGTGACCGATGCCTTGACACAGACCAGGCACGAGACAGTACAGGGTGGTACAGCAGTAGTAGGGGGTATCCAGCAGTGTACAGGGGTATGCCTCAGTGTGCAGTGGCATGTCGAGGAGTACATGGATAATCGGTGGTATGCGAGGGCATACGGTGCTGCATAGCAGGGTCTTGGAGCATTGCCTCTAGGGAGACTCACGGACAAGGACACCAGGTTTACCTTTGGGGGTATTTCACCCAGGATCGATGGGGAGACAGATGAGCGATACTTGGCGGTATATGTGGGAACTCACACACCTGACCCTCTTCGACATCACTCACGAGCACAGTCGATTTTGTTATTGTCCTTTGGCACTCTGGGCATCAGCGGTGGGGTACGCGAAGCTCACCCAAGATATTTGGATGACACCCAGCACCCTAGGGGAGAGACTTCTCGGCAGTGGCACTGGGTCGGTACGCTAGTTGACGGCCACAGGTTAGGGGATGAGATGATCATCTGCAGGGGTGGCCCATCGGTCAACGCTGAGCCTACACCCAGGGAGCGGCTCATGAGGGAGACATGTGTCACTCTTTTCTCAGAGCACGCCGAGATCATGCATGAGCAGAGGATACTGGGTTCAGCAGAGGTAGAATCCCAGCGTGCGTCTGGACTCCAGACAATGTATCGACACATTATCGAGAGGGTGGATGGCAGACCCAGTGGAGATGTGGCGGAGGCAGGATAGGAGGGCATTCCTTCTGTATGCCAGAGTGAGGACTCTTCTTCAGATGAGTCCATAGGATCAGTTGAGGACGCTTCTGAGGAGGGTGAGCAGTCACGAGACTCTGCGGGAGATACTCTGGGTGAAGAGTCACTTGTGACGATTCAACTAGAGCAGCAGGTGATGGAGCCTTAGTCAGCAGAGGAGGATACTATGCACATCAGGCATGATATTCCTTTGGAGGAGAGCCAGATGGGCACCCACATTGAGTCTATGATGGATATGCGGCTAACATTGGGGTCAGCCATTGAGGTGGAGCACACATATGCACTGACATCGAGTACGGTGACAACAGTTGAAGATCCATATCCTCTGGAGGTGTTGGAGGTTGATGGGATTGTTCTGCAGGGGGCCAGAAGACAGCGGGAGCATGAAATTCCTAATCGGGAGTGGGAGGAGCTGTTGGATATGGTGGAGCATCCATCTGTGGGTCGACACAGGGATGAGGCACAAATAGATGTACACGTAGTTAGCAGAGCTGCAGTGTTTTTAATGGGTAGCACTCTCCAAGAGTACATCGATGGAGCTTGCAGCATATCTTGCCCACTTTGGCCCATTATAGAGAGAGGGGCTTCCTTCTACAGGCAGCTTTCATTGGCAGACAGGGCAGAGCAGAGGGAGTTGATTATAGGCTGGCGGCAACACTCCAGGCGTGTTCCATATGTATTTGTTGTTGCTACTTCAGATTCTTCTTCCAGGATGGACTGGCGGGAGATCATGAGTTGGTACCCTCTTGATGGTACGGTATTCTTTGTAGGGAGCATAGCGGAGCAGGGGCCCTTGGACATAGCAGATGTTACAGATTCCAGCTGGCAGGGGGGCACAGGTCGTCGTTTCTTCAGCACTCCATCCCGATTTCAGCAGAGTAGGATCAGCGTGGGATTGAGTCAGGACTTGGATTGGAGAGAGGTGATGAGTTGGTACACAGTTGATGGGACAGCTTACACAGTCACAGATAGAGCACAGCAGGGGTCATGGTCTTCGCCTCTTAGAGAATCAATCATAGCCAGAGGCAGTGCGTAGTCCGAGCCGTGGGACTTGGGAGATTATTGGCCATGGTGGCGATGGGATCCGGGAGGATTGTTGGTTGGCTGGTACCGTGAGAGATCAGTTTGGGATCCTGGCATTGAGATATCCCTTCATATCAGGGTGATGTAGAGGACAGGGAGGTTTCAGTGGCGCATCTGGGACCCGAGCACATTTTGCAGTGTCAGTGGGGAGCATCAACTAGAGAGGAGACTTGTTCAGGCATTGCTTGAGGACAAGCAATTTTTTGCGGGGAGGACTGTAATATTCCCAATTAGTAGCAGCTAATTGGAAATATTAATTTTGATCAATTTTGCCTTATATAATTAAATTATAAATAAAAGTGAGTAGAGGGGGACATAACTCACTCTAAAAATAAAGTTCACTCCCTAGTAGACACAACGTTGTAACTTAAGTGAGCCAAGGGGGGGCCAAGAGACCACGTAGAGAGGGGACCCACGTATGCTCTAGAAGCTCCTGCGCAGATAAGGATGAGCACGTGGCAAGAGAGAGAGACTACGTTGGGGTTTTGGAGGGAAAACCAACGTTATAAAATGGGAGGAGCCTTCTCATTTCATTCATTCTTGTTGTTGATGATATTGGAGCTAGACATTTTGTCTTCTTGAGCACGCTGGCTGTTTAGCCTGTCTGCAGCACTGTTTAGTGCGTTGAGTGTCTCCGATCGGAGATCTCGCCCTTAGCCCCGGGGGACTTCGAGTGCCTGCTCGGGCAAGGTTATTTCTTCAGTATTTTGTGAGAGGTTTTGGTGTTTGGGTTTGTTGCGGAGCTGGGCTTTCATAGAGACTGCGCAGTCACTGGGAGAGAGGACGCAGTCCATTTTGGAGGTGCTCCGGATCGGGATTTCTGCAGGAGATTGAGCCGAGATTTTGAGCAGAGGATCAGCCTTTGCCTGTGGGAGGATTTTGGTGGAGTTTGAGGCGGTGTTTCAGTCATTCTCATTTAGCCTCTGCGCAGAGCCTTGGAGGCCAGCGTAATTCCCCAAGGGGGTGTTTTTCGGAGGTCGGCCATTTTTTATATGGTTTCTGGGTTTTGTCGGGATTGGTGAGTAGAGGAGATTTCCAGATTTTCAGCTCATTCCGGCAAGGGGAACAATGCCTAGTCTTCAGTTCATTTTAGCAGTAGCAGCTACACGGCAGTTTTCTGGCAGCTGGGACTCAGTTCAGAGAGCAGCCATTTCTGGTGTATTCTAAGAGTATTTCTTCTCTTGCCTTGAGCAAGTTTAGGTGCCATCACTCTGATCACCTATTGTACTTCATTATATTTCTCAGTTTAATAAAATTGCTTAGCATTTCCTCTCTATATTTCTGGATGAGTTGCCGTACATTCTTTCTATGCTATTATATGTCTGCTGCACTGTTATTTTTATATATTCTTGAGCATTCTAGTTCTATACCACTTGGTGTGTTTATCTTTCACTCTTAGACAGAGTCTAGAAAGGGCCAGGTAGCCTCCGGATCTCGTCCTCTTTCAGAGGCGGAATATCTGGTAAATGCCCTCCCAGTCCATCTCTGGTTGGAGTTTGTCGTGTTTTAGAGATATTCCCGAAACGGGATATTACATGGGAGGACGAAGAAGAAGAGCAGAAGTCAAAATATTGTCAATGATGTTTTTCTCTTATCTCGCTAGGGTTTGTGAAGCTTCTAGTTGTAGAAGCATGAAATTTTGCAGCAATTGCACGGGGTCGAAATTACAGGGCCAAAATTCTGTTGCAGGGGTCGAAGTTGCAGTAGTAATATCGCAGTATCGAAGTGTTGGAAGTTGTATCAAGGAAGATCTTGCTGGAGGTTGGCTTGGGGCTTTGAGTGTTTAATGGGTTGGGTCTTTGGGTCTTGGAAGTCTCTTTTGTAAGCAGATTCTAAAGTAGAAGAGAAGCATTTTTCTAGGCTTTCCCCTTGGATAGGTTTTTCCCTAGCTTGGAGCCTATATCTTGTGTACATTGTCTCTTTGTGATCTTCATTTTTTTGGTAATTGCTTGATGAACAAATCTAAATAAGTAATAAATAACCAAATAACATCACAAGTAATTATCATGATAAGGAAAATAAGTTCTAGTCTACAAGTCTCCTTATTTTCCAACACAACATTTTTTGTTTGCAGTAGTTTGTGTATATCACCCAGCTAGCCACCTACCTGCCCTCAACCTAGTTGCGGTTTCATTGCACATACATCAAAACTAACCATCAAACCTTCCTTCATCTGTTGATGGTAGATTCCCACAAATTTGGCCCTTCTTAGGGCATGCACTGTCTTTAATGCCCTTAGTTTCTCCTTTTATCCTTGTGGCCTTTCCTTCCTTTCCTTTAAAGCAACCTAACGACTTCCTTGATAAATTTTCCTAACGAATTCACCCCATGAACTAATTTACTCACATCCTTCAAGAGTACCCCGCTGCTCCTTTGTAGGTCTATGGTTTCCTCAACAAATCAAAACCACAATCAACAAGAAACATTTGTTATTCTCCTCTCCAAAAAAAAATATCAGGCCTCTCCATTGGCTTCTAATTTATACCTTTTCAAAGAGTGCAATACCATGGGTTTTTACCATGGATTATCAAAATACCATGGATATTTGGGTACAAAACCCCATCACTTAACTCATATAATCATTTCTCTGAGTGTTTTCCTCTCACATATCCAGCACCAAGGGCATGTGAGGGTACCTCTCGACGCTACCAAATTTCAACATTTTGTGAGAAAGCCTTAGGGATACAAGCCTTAATCCATTCTGTTAGTGTCAGTGTTTTCAAATATGCTCTTACCATGTCTTGTTAGGTTCTCAAGTCAAATTTTTGTCATTTAATTAGGTTTTCAAATTAAAATTTTGTCATTGGATAGTGTGTCTAAGGCTATTTCCACTCCTTTCAAAATTTTACATGTCGGCCCTTGTCATCACTCAGTTGAGTGTACCATCATTGAAATATCATCATTATCATTTCAGTCAACATCATCATGATTTCATTCATTTCAGTGTCTCCATTAGGCCATTAGGGTTTCAGTGATCCAAAATATGTCATTCCATGCATAAATTCGGCACAGGAGTGGTAATAGGCAAATTTTTTCAATGAAATTTGATTTCAAAATGTACTTTGTTTCAAATATATAATAAGTTCCTAATATTCCTAAATCTGCATAGAAAGTTTCAAAGCTACAAGTTTTCAAAGCAAAGTGAAAAGACGTGTAGTGGGCCATCCCACTACTATGAAGAAAAATGACCACCACAAGCTATAAAAGGCAAATTCAAGCTCATTTTCTCATTCACCTCATTGAATAAGAGCTCTCATTCATCACCAAGTGCTTCATCAGCAAATTCAAGTCAAAAACATTCCAAAATTTGATGCCAAAGTAGCCACGCTACGCTTTTGTTGGGGAGGTCCAATGGATGCATTCTCAACATTGGTGGATTCCTCTTGATGTGTACTTCAATCCTAGTCAGCGGTGGAGCCATGTCAGGCACTTTTGGAAGGTAAAAATGCCCAAAAACTAGCAAAAAATTACCTTTATGCCATCTTTTTGGAGCCCACGTTGTGCTTTTTGAGTACTCTTGAGAGAATGAAGTTTTGGAGAGCTAGGAGCCACCTTTTTGAGTGCTTGAACATGTAGCAAACATTCAGGGCTATCCATATCAACTTTCAGATCATCATTTGGACCCCTAAAAGGCCTTCAAATTTCCTTTTTCCCCAGCACGTTGCACTTTCTCCAGCAAGCATTTTTCACAAGCAGTTTGACCTAGTTTGACTTTTTACATGTGTAATTAATGAATAATGATGATTTTATGATGTCATGAAGTGTAAATGAATTGTTAAATAGTGAAATAGGGTAGATACATGCTTGCTAATGTAATTTTTGGTCAAATGTATCCAGTTGCCTATGATGAGGTGAATTGGTTGACCTTCACTAGACATTAGGGTTTTGTTGAGCATATCATGTAATCAGCTCCACAACTGAGGGATTCGACCCATGAGAGAGGGAGATGTTGTTTTGGTCTATATCTATCATTTTCAAAGTCATTTGACTGGTTGGACATCACAATATTGTAACTATTGTAGCTTGTACTTTCACTTTCAAATTCAGAAATCAAAGAATGCAGTTGCAGCTATTATCTAGGAATTCATATGCAGTGAGTTTATGATCATGTATTTTCTCTGTTATAGTCTTTGATGAATGATATATATCTCATCTTTCAATATATTGTATCTTCAGTGGCTCTCCTTACAATTCATAGGAAGAACTCTATTAATTTAGCTCTATTTATATGTAAATGTCATTTTGTGTTTCATGCTTCTCTTTTAATGAATTCATGATGAAACATGCTTATTAAATCCCTTTACTTTTTCAGACCCTCCACCATACCTACAAAACCCTAAATCCATCATAGATCCACTACTACCTTGCTCCTTTATATATTTGTAGTTGTAAACCCTTTTGATACCTAGACCTAGCTACTTGGTTTCATCCCTGATCCAGCATCAAACTCTAAAACATTCAAAACCTACATGAGCTTATCATATCTAGCCTAATATCTTTCCTGTCACGGTCAATCATTGACTATGGTCTCATTGAGAGAGCCCTCAGCCTAGTAGGGCTAGCTACTAGGTCAAAGTGGTTTGTGGTGCATTTTTCAGTCTCCTTTTCAGCCTTCGGAGAACTGGTGGAGTGTTAACATTCTAGCGTCGTTGTCGGGGAACGAAGTAGCAAATCTTCCTGGGAAAGAAATGACAAGGCTCAGATCTGATTTTTGATGGTGAACAATGATCTGGCACAAGAAGGTTGTGCATCTTTCACCTAACGACTCCAGTGTCGAAGAATCCAAAGGTTCATAATTTTCATGGCGACCCCACTGTTCAAGAACCGGTAGTCTGAAGAACTTCTTGGTGACTTCATTGTTCACAAAACGGATTCAACTGCTCAAAGGTATGTTCCTATGAATCGAGCTCATATTCCTAGTTTTCTGAATCGAATTCCTTGTATATATGGGCAAATAGGGTTACCAAAGTTTAAAGGTCACGACAGAGAAGATGCTAGTTTGCATTTGGTCAAATTTCATTTTCATATTCACAGACTAAAGATTGAGTTTCCTGAAGATTGTCTGATGAAGATGTTCATGGCTACCTTGGAGGAAAAAGTGAGGAAATGGTAAGAAGGTCTACCATCTGCTAGTTTATATTTTCTAAAGGACTTTCATTCAGTTTTCTTTCAACATTATCAAAGCTCTAATTCTTCCTTGTCGATGACTGATAGTTGTTGTGAGATTTCTAAAAATTTCATTGAGTTTCTTGAAAATTTGTATGGGGATGAAGATTGTCTAGATGATGAGATGTTAAAAGCCCTTTATGATTTTTCCTCCCAACAAGAATCAGTAGCTTCCTCCTTGGATGAAACACACTGGGACCAAAAAATAGAAATGCCTATTCTTGATCTTGAAAATGAAAATCACCAAGCCAATGTTAACTGCTATAAAACTCAAGTTTCTCCTCTGTCTGAAGATGAAATTGATCAGCTCCTGAAAAGTCATGTTACAGCCCAAGCTAATGTAGGTTTGCAGTGTTCACATAGTCAAGAATGTGTTAGTGGATCTTCTTCCATTTTTTAAAATGAAAATATGAGTTTAAATGATGACATTCATGAGACTGGTGAAACCATACAGGAAGTTGTTGTAAGTAAGCCAATTTGTGATGATGATTTCCTACAAAGAGATAAGCTAATAGGGACTATTTTCTTTCATGAAGATGATAGGGTTGTCATGTTTAACAATCTTGAAGAATGTTTTATGTTCAAAGATGACTTAGACTATGAATGGAAGGGGAATGAGTATGAGATAGATAGTATGCCAGAGATAGAATCAGAGTTTCTCATGCTTGAGGAATTTACAGCCAACACTCAAATAGCAAAAAGTCATACTTCCCTATGCCTTCCTATGGATCAACAACCAAGTATTCTTTCAGATCAAAATGAAGGGAGTACTTGTATTTTTTTTGTTGGATCTCAAGACAAGGTAACATTTCGAGTTATTGAATATCCTTACATTGATTTGCTGCAGCCAATAGGGACGATATATTTTCTTGAATTTATGGAGCATGAGGAAATTTTTAGTGGACACTTGGAGTGGCCTATTTTTTGTTTTTTCTACCTTCTCGGGGCAATTGCGAGCATGATTCTGCTGGATTGGTTACACTGGAAGGATCACTTCACACATGATTGTACATGTCTTCAGCGGGCAGGTGGCTGTCATTCAAAGTCTCGATGATATGATGCCATCAATAAGTTTTATAAGTTTTGTTTTAGTCAAAGTCGGTTCAGTTTTCAGTTAGTTTTCATTATTAAGTCTCGTCATTTGATTTTGACTCCATGCCCAATGGTAAGGCTACTTGGTTTACAGTGTTCTTGACACCTCCAAGGAGTTGCCACCCCGAGCTGGAGCCAATGTTAATTTCAATCTGTTCATCCTGTCACCAGTGATCAAATATGCTCTTACCATGTCTTGTTAGGTTCTCAAGTCAAATGTTTGTCATTTCATTAGGTTTTCAAATAAAAAATTGGTCACTGGATAGTGTTTCTAGGGTTTTTTCCACTCCTTTCAAAATTTTACATGTCGGTCCTTGTCATCACTCAATGGAGTGTACCATCATTAAAAGATCATCATTATCATTTCAGTCAACATCATCATGATTTCATTCATTTCATTGTCTACATTAGGTCATTAGGGTTTCAGTCATCCCAAATCTGTCATTCCATGCATAAATCTGGAAAAGGAGTGGTAATAGGTAAATTTGTTCAATGAAATTTGGTTTCAAAATGTAATTTATGTTTCAAATATGTAATAAGTTCCTAATGTTCCTAAAGCTGCATAGAAAGTTTCAAAGCTACAAGTTTCCAAAGCAAAGTGAAACGACATGTAGTGGGCCATCCCACTACTATGAAGAAAAATGACCACCATAAGCTATAAAAGGCTAATTCAAGTTCATTTTCTCATTCACCTCATTGAAGAAGAGCTCTCATTCATTACCAAGTGCTTCATCAGCAAAATCAAGTCAAAAACATTCCAAAATTTGATGCCAAAGCAGCCACTCTACGCTTTTGTTGGGGAGGTCCAATGGATGCATTCTCAACATTGGTGGATTCCTCTTGATGTGTACTTCAATCCTAGTCAGCGGTGGAGCCATGTCAACCACTTTTGGAGGGTAAAAATGCCCAAAAACTAGCAAAAAATGACCCTTTTGCCCTCTTTTTGGAGGTTGTGGTGCACTTTCTAAGTACTCTTGGGAGAATGAAGTTTTAGAGAGCTAGGAGACACCTTTTTGAGTGCTTGAACATCCTATCATGTAGTAGACATCCAGGGCTATCCATGGCAACTTTCAGATCAGCGTTTGGACACCTGGAAGGCCTCCAAGTTTCCTTTTTCCCCAGCACGTTGTGCTTTCTCCAAGCACATTGCGCTTTCTCCAACAGGCATTTTTCACAGGCAATTTGACCTATTTTGACTTGTTACATGTGTAATTGATGAATGATGATGACTTTGTGATGCCATGAAGTGTAAATGAGTTGGTAAATAGTGAAATAGGGTAGATACATGCTTGTTTATGTAATTTTTGGTCAAATGTATCTAGTTTCCTATGATGCGGTGAATTGGTTAACCTTCATTAGACATTAGGGTTTTGTTGAGCATATCATGTAATCAGCTCCACAACTAAGGGATTCGGCCCATGAGAGAGGGGAGAAGTTGTTTTGGTCTATATATATCATTTTCATAGTCATTTGACTGGTTGGACATCAAAGGATTGTAACTATTGTAGCTTGTACTTTCACTTTCATATTCAAAAATCAAAGGATGCAGTTGTAGCTATTATCTAGGAATTCATGTGCAATGAGTTTATGATCATGTATTTACTCTATTATAGTCTTTGATGAATGATATATAGCTCCTCTTTCCATATCTTGTATCTTCATTGGCTTTCCTTACAGTTCATAGGCAGAATTATATTAATTTAGCTCTGTTTATATGGAAATGTCATTTTGTGTTTCATGCTTCTAGTTTAATGAATTCATGAATAAACATGCTCATTAAATCCCTCTACATATTTATACCCTCCACCATACCTACAAAACCCTAAATCCATCATAGATCCACTACTACCTTTCTCCTTTATATCTTTGCAATTGTAAACCCTTTTGATACCTAGATGTAGCTACTTGGTTTCATCCTTGATCCAGCATCAAGCTCTAAAACACTCAAAACCTACCTGAGCCTATCATATCTAGCCTAATATATTTCATGTCACAGTTAATCCATGATTGTGGTCTCATTGAGAGAGACCTCTCAGCCTGGTAGCACTAGCTATTAGGTCAAAGTGGTCTATGTTTAACTTTGTCAATCTCCTTTTTAGCCTTCGGAGAATTGGTGGAGTGCTAACAAATTCCTTAACTCGTGCATGGTTGTCATGTGTCTTCTCTCTTTTCTTTTAGCAGTGACAAGGTAAATTGTATTAGAAATATATTGTAGTAAATGCTACAAAAGAGATTACATCACAATAGAGCTCCAGGAAAAACATAAAGGCATATACACAATCCATACAAAATATTGATACAAGCACAAAACAGAGAATGACCTTATCCTTCGGAAAATTTACCTAGTGCTTCTTTATGTTATATATTATATAGTAAATACCTAGAATTTTTAAAGTCCTAAAAAAATTTAAATCAACCTTGATCATAGCGACTAGTAGCATTCTCCAAATATGTATTGGCTAGTTCGCCTTACTCGCTCATACGTTTCATTTCCTCATCAAATTGACGCACAAATTCTTTCGTTTTTAGCCTGGATGTAGACAGATTCACTAAGGTTCTTGGATTCAATACCATTTCCTAATCACCTCCACAAAGATTACGAGTTAAATTTTCACAAAGACTGAATTAAGCTTCTACCACTACCAATTGTTGTAAATTCCACCAAAGATCCTTTAATTTCTACTACTTGTGCTATAGTTTGATTATCAATTTCATGTATTTTGGCAGCCATATTAAAGAGAGAGGCCCTATTACAATGTATGTTCTCCTTGTGTCTTCATAGTACTCCATGAATCTATTTCAAATCCCTTTAATCCATCTAATAGCCTATGGAAAAATTACCTTCTATGATGAAATTACATGTGTTGTCAACAAAAACCACCCAAGTCCCTTGCCTCTAAAGAGCCTTGAAAATTCCTATGTATGAACATTCATCAAAAAACACTACTTAATTATCTTAGTTCAACAAAAGGTTGGCTCCAAAATCCATGCATTGAGCTTACTTGTAGTTTCTATGTGCAACAATGCCCTAGAATAGACAAGTGCTCTTCCAGGGACTATGTATTTTCTTCATCATGAAGGGCACTCTTCAAAAGGCTAACAACTTCCCTCATATCATGCATTAATTTTTCCTTTAACCACACAAATTTGTCATTTGTCTTCATCTTCACTAGGGAACTCTTTAACAATGAGTGTGTGCCCCTATCTAAAGCCCTTTTTTGTGCCATCTGTCTTTATTTTAGTTAAGGAAATTCACTAGCATAAAAGTTTCAAACTTTAACCACTCATTCTTGGCTAGAATACAAGCATTGGAGACCTCCCTAAGTGAGGTGTACCTCTTGATGCATGTGCCATAGCAACCTCCAAAATAGTGAAAAAAAAACATCCATGAAAACATTGTCCATGTGAACTAACAATAACAGGTCTAAAGGATGCATGTTAGGTTAGCATGTTGTAAATCATATAGAGAGTTGACATCCCTAACAATGCCCTTGCTTGACCAATAATATCAAAGAACCATGAAGAAGGCACCCTCGGCCCAAGTCACACTTAGATTTCAACATGCCTAGGAGGATGTAAAAAAGGGTGACAAATCTAATATGTAAATTTTCATCAATAATCCACTAGAATAGTTCATCACAACAAAGCTTGTAATATTCCTAATTTTTTTATTATGCGGGTTTAATTCCTTAGATCTCAGATTTATTATCACTAGCTTATTGCTCGATTTTATGAAAATAACTGAAAAGGGAAAATGAAAGAACATGAAAATGAACACACCATCCACATGAATGAACACAAAATGTTTGTCGAAAACTCAAAACAAGAGAAAATCCATCTAGAAGGTGAGATTTATGCTCCACTCTCTTTTCTTTAATTATGAAAATGCAAATACAAAGAAAGCGGCACTCACTATGGAGTTGCCTTCGACATTTTGCCTTGAATTGCTGCTACAAATCTTCTTCCTCCTTTATGGTTCTCTCAAATCCGACTCCTACATGTTATGCTCAACTATGGAACAAGTACAATTTTAAATAATGGAATCCTTTATATTCCTAGTGGCCCAATTTCTAACATAGCCTAATAATTGTCTAGGGTTAGGGTTTTTGCATGCCTCAACCCTCAGTTACTTAGGTTTTTGGATCTTCTAGAATCTTCTTGAAATTCCACATGTTAGCTCCACGTGTGGTAATAGCGACTAATGGGGCATCCACTCAAGGTCTACACTATGATTTCCTTGTTAAATATAAAAATGTAAGTTGACCTCCTTTATACCATATATTAATAATAATTTAATTTTAAGGTTGCGGCCAAGTCGGACACCAAATTTGTGTATGAGGCCCCTTTGTTTTTAGGACAAGGGACATACCTCCACAAATCTATTTGACTGCTAAGTCAACAAAGATGCACATACTTTACCACCCTCTAGATTTCAACATTGTGGCTTCTTATGAAGAAGCACATGTTCTTAATCATTATGCCCACTCAAGCCTTGAAGGGCTATTATCTAAGTCATCTATAGAATGACACAGAACATGAAGGACACAGGAATACATGTCCAACATGAGACATGGAAACCCTAGAAACAAGGCACGTTCTATATGAAAATGAAATATAGGCATAAAGAGTCAAATAATTTTAAACTTTAGAAACTAAAGCATTTAAGTGATGATAATACAAATTCAATCATACAACTAGTATTACATCAATCATGATCATCAAATGACAAACACACAAGAAATTAGATCCATAAACTGCAGTTTTCTCATCGAGGCATCAAAATCAAAATGTATCACATATATACATAGTCACTGCAACTATAGGTGGAAATGAAAATAGAAAATACAAAATAGGGTACAAACTAGAACCGTAGATAGCTTGTCATTGTTAATAGTCCTCCGTGTCATTGTCATCAAAATTAGCATCACTACCATTGCTTTCTCCTCGATCCTCCTCTTCTATATCCAATCCAATATCTGCATCTGTTGTTGTGGAGGATGACCCCTCAAGAGGATCACCATCATCAAAGGTGATAGGCTCTAGTACAGATTCATTAAGGTCCAAGTTGGATGATGCCAACTCAACACTTGGCTAGCTCATGGAATCCCTTCAAGTTTTCAACAGTACACAATAACCCTCAATTGCACTCCAAAATGACTGAGACCTACAACCTGTTGACTGAAATGAAGTGAAATGATCGCTCTTTTATGAGCCGCGGGCTGCTTTTTAGAAGGACATGTTGGGGGCACATGTCGAATGCACATTCACAGGACACATGCCAACCATGTGTCCAACACATGCCCTCAAGTTGTCCTCATGAATCCATGTCTGACATGTTGGATTCATGACATGTGACCCTTTTGAATGTGTTAGGTTACTTAGGCTATGATACTCACAAATTTGATCAACTTAAGGAATCTTCCTGGCAGGAAAAATTTCAACAACTATGGGGTAGAACAATTGATTAACTTCCAACCAATGTTGCAAACATCGGCATCAGGATAAAATCGCCAAGGGTCCAGGAAACCAAAAAATTGTAAAAATCAGGAAAATATCGGTGAAAATCGACAAACATCGGCAAAATTAAGATACCATACAAATATTTTTAAAAATTTGCAAACATCGTAGGTCAAAAAATCGTGATTTCGAGATAAAATCTGGATGTTATCGAGATGTTCGCAACACTGCTTCCAATAGCATATTTTTATGAGTAACTCCTAAAAAATGCAGATATTTGAGCAAGAACCTCTTATATACATAGCTAGCTTAATTTCAAGTCACAAACAAATACCATACCATGAATATTCATGTTGGCTTCTCAAATTATCATAAAGAAAATGAACTTCCTCGTAATAAAAACCTATGTAATAACATCTTGCTATACAGCCTATAAATTGTTTTAGGTAAGCCCTGAACAGATATTGGATTTCAAAAACTTCGCATGATGTCATAAACTGTTACTAGTGGATATTTGGCGATCCCAGAAACAAATCAGAAATGTCTGACCAATTCTAGAAGCTCTTTAGATGTTTTTAGCAGCTTCTGGAAAAGGTGGAGAAAATTACCTCCTTGTTTCTTGCAGAAAATCATGTTAAAAATGAACACTAAGGCTAACTAATGGTTAATTTTGGGAAACTAGGTCCAAACTCCATGTTCCACTGCTCATATGATGATGATTATATTTTTGTTGGATTCCTCTTTCAGAGAGGTGCAAGATTGATCTAAAGATCATCTTGTTTGGATGAATAGAACATATATTTTGATTTTATTTTTCCACACATGTGCAAGGTCGGCCAGATTTGTAATGTAGGCTTGCAAGCCCAATAGATGTGTCACACACCCTCACTGATGGATATAAATTGGAGAGACTTAAAGCGCATTTGATCATCAACTCATCACACATTTTCTCTTGTGATCTGATTGGTTCGATTAGCCTTTGGAGGCCTCTCTCTCTCACATGTGCAGATCTGAAGATGGAGAAGTGCGTATTGTTTTAGGGCTCTTTGTTGGTGCGTTGACCAGCGTTGATCGTGGGTCAAATCTTGGAGTTTTGACCTCCTTGTGCAAAAATTCCAATCTCTTGAGGCCGCATTAGAGGGCACAAATATCGAGGAAAAAGGAGACCTTTGACTGCAACCCTAAACCGCAGTGTTGACTAGCGTTGACTTTTTCTGTTGAACAACATTGACTTTTTGGAGTTGTCTTTGAGGGGTGTGTGTGACACTTGGAGGATTGGTCGATCTGATGTTGGAGAAGACTTTGCTGGCTAGTGCATCATGTTGACTGTCGTAACGAACATTACTCTCTATCTTTGTTGGACAAGAAGAATTGTAAATTTTAATCTATATTATTGGCTTGTCTTCTGTTGATCTATTATTATGTTCTATCAGCATTTTACTTTCATGTTTATGTGATTGCTAAATTAAATCGGGCCTATAAGAAAGATTGAAGTAAAATTGAATTAAGCCATGTCCGTTAACATGGAATCAAAGCTAAGGTGGAGACAAAGCCCAAGCTAGTGTGAAAAGCAATCACCAAAGAAGAAATCCTATCAAGGACCAATGGCCTCCTCAACCTATAAGGGTTTCAAATATGATGATAAGTTGACTGATAAGACTGATTATCATGCATGGAAGATGTCCTTGGATTTGGCATTAGAAGATCAAGATGTCATGGATTACGTGCAGGGGAAGATTCATGAGCCTCCATCAAATGCACCTGCTGCCACAAAGACGAAGTATAGAAAATGGGAAATCAAAGCAAAGATGATTATCCGGGATTCTATTCATTAGCACTTGGTTGCTTATATCTCTGAGTTGAGCACATCTAAAGAGATGTATGATAAGTTGGTTAGCATGTTCAGGGCTAGCAATGCTAATCAAGTGCTTTTCTTCAAGAATCAATTGAAGAATATCAAGAAGGGCAAAGAAGAATCCATTCAATCCTATTTTATGACGCTCATTGAAATCAAGAATAATCTCCTAGCTATAAGAGAAGAAATAGTTGATCGAGAGATGGTTCTCATTGTGCTTGGAGGTCTCCCCCGTGATTGGTATGTATTCAATACCGTTATTTTTAACAATAATGTGATGCCTGATTTTGATGAAATATTGACGAGATGCACTCAAGAGGAGACAAGAATGATGGAGAGAGATCATCCCTCTAATGGAAATGGAGGTGACCCTACTGCCTTCGTCGCTCATGCAAAGAAGAAGAACTATGGTGGCCCGAGAAATCAAAACCATGGAAGAGCGGGGCCCAAAGGAAAGGAAGATGTTACACTTGTAACAAGTTTGGTCACTATGCAAGAGAGTGCCCCAATAGAAGGGACTCTCCCAGGGATGATGACAACAACAACTTCAGGGGGAATGGAAATCAAAGGAACAACAGGTTCAAATGAAAGAGGAAGGCTCCCTCTGATCGGAGTGTAAATGGGCAACCTTTCAAGAGTTCAACAAATTCCAAGTACGATGAATCTAATGTTGTTGATAATAAGAAAAATGAATATATTCTTGTATCTGCCCTCTCTGCTGCACCTCTTCCTGACACACTGGATGTCTGGTTGATTGATAGTGGTGCTTCAAGGCACCTCACTGGTTATAAGAAGCCCTCTCTGATTTGATTGAGAAGGATACTAATCTCGAAATTATCCTTGGAAGTAATGCCACCTATCCTATGAAAGTCACAGGGATTGTGACCCTTCATCTATCTCAAGGTCAAATCCTTCACTTACAAAATCTGTTGTACATACTTGATTTGAAGAACAACCTTAATCACCACCTATACTAGCATTATAAAACCAAATAATCATAAAAATGCAAGAAAAAGAGATCTAAGAAGGCAAAAATGTGACTATTAACCCCTCCAAATATGTCTAATGATGTAGCTCGTCATCACCCCCCTACTGAATGTTGTTCATCCTCTGAGCAACTAATCGTCCTCCTGCATTTCATTTAAGGCTTTGACAGCCCCCCTAATTTCCTAAGGAAGAAGTGTGGGATTTTCCCCAAGGGGGTAAAAACCATTATTCTTTTATGCATTCTCCCATACTCTATCTTGTGCATCTGTGTCCCTTTCATCATTTAGCCCCAGCAGCAAAGGTGGGCTGAGCTTTAGTCCCAGCCATTGGGTCTTTTTGGCCTGCATGGCCCTCTTGTATAATGGTGCCCTTTCCAATGCACTCCTTAGTGTTTCTGGAGTATGGTATTCCCTGTTCTTGAGGCTCTGAGGGAGGTTGTTCCATCTCCTTTGGCTAGCCATATGCACTCATCTTCTATCTGCCTAGAAACATCATCAAAGTGGCCTATTACCTGTGTTTGAGTCTGAAGGTAGCTTTCAACTAGTGCAGGGTCCCTTTCAATCTCTCAACAGTTAAGGATATCTCCTCTTGGGCTGAACAATTCCAGTCTGATATGTAAAGGTTCTCTATTTCTTCTTCTCATGACTGTCCATATCTCTTTTTCTCTAGTGTCCTCATTCATCATCCATGATACTAAAGCCATCAACTGCATATCCCCCATTGTAGGATTGGGGTCCCAAGTATCTAGATTTGTCAGCACAAGTTTATGCACATAAAACTCTGTCATCTTTGCCTGATCAGCCATGTTAGCTTGCTTGTAGAAATCCATGAATTGCCTACAATCTTAAAAAGGTAGGGATCCATGGATTGCTAGAGTTTTGATTTGAAATAGGAGCCATTTCTCCTTGAGGTATACAGCATATGAGTCAAAAGGGAATCTGTGTTGAAGGGCTTCTATGCATAAGTCTGCCATGGTGGCTACTTGCTGGCCTTTTTGTTGCAATTGCTCCTTCAGTGCTACATTCTCTGCCTGTGCCTTCTACAGCTACTCCTTCAGAACTGTTTCTTAGATTATTTCCTACTCCCTTGGTGATTCTTCAATGATAATCGGGCTCGTGGGAGGAGTTTCTGGCTTTCTCTGACTTATCCTCTAACTATTGTGAGCTCTGAAATACATAGAGGTCTGTCTTTTTCTCTTTGCGCTCAGAGGAGCTAAGGTGGAAACTACCTCTTTGCCTTGAGAGGATGTGGTGTTGTGTTGTGAGTCTGCTTCTTGCTCACTTTCTGCTACCTCTATGACTTCTATTGCCATCTCTTTCATTTTTCCTTGGCCCTTTGTTTCTTCCTCTCCTTCTTCTTGTTCGTCCTATTCTGGTTCTTCTTCTGGTTGTTTGGGTTGCTACAAAAGCTTCCCTTGGTCCCTTGCTATTGTGTCGGATATGCGGTATACTTTGGAAGCTAGCTCGATTGTTGATGATGTTCCGTTGTCGCTGCTGATGCACGATGTTCAAATACGCAGCCCGCTCTCGGTACTGTTGTGCTGCGGGCTCCCTTCGGTCTCTTCCCCTCAAAAATTCTCAATTCACTGGTTTGGATGAGACGATATCTCTTTTTTATTAGATTGTGCAACTAATTTCGGAGCACTTATGTAACTCAGCTTAGCTCCAGTTCTTGTTTAGACAGTTGGACCCTCTTCTTGTTAACTGGTTGATACTGCGTGTCTCCTCCCCTCGTTCTCCTCTACTCCACTTGATTGATTTTTTTCTTTTGCATGCCCAGATGGCATGAATTTGCAGTTCTCCCTAGTCATACTTCACGATGGTGGCCAAGCTAACTGACCACCTTTCTGCCCCTTAAACTCTAAGTCTACAAATTTAATTATTTTTGGCTATTGTGGATGCATAGTCAAGGGTGAGAAGTTATACCTGAGTTTACCTGTTGTTGTCAAGGTGTTTGGAGGAGCTGGAATTTGGAGACAAACCTCTTATACGTTGTGTTCTTCACTATATTCTTTTTCTCTGAGTGAGCAGCTTGTTGAATGAGCAGCTTCCTGAGTGAGTTGCTAGTCTTTTCTTGTTGTTTCTTTCCACTATAGATGTTGCGTGGGGTGCTCAAGATGCCATGGGTGGCATTCTCGCTCTCCTGGAGTCTGTTATGTAGCTTTCTTTCTTGCTTTCCTTTGCAGTCCATGAACAACTTGTGTTCAGGAATGGAGGAATATGGCGTATGGAGGTGATGGAAGGAGTTATGGAAATAAATGGAGTGAATGATGGGATGGATGTGTTTGTGGCTTGCTCTCTTTGGCTACATTGTGTTCAAGAATGGAGGAATATGGCATATGGAGGTGATGGAAGGAGTTATGGAAATGAATGGAGTGAATGATGGGATGGATGGTAAAATAGAAGGGGAGAGAAGATGAATGCTTCCCTGTGTTTCATTAATAACTTGCAAAACAACAAACACAAAAAACACAGAGATGCAGATGTAGTTTTTCTTTTTCTTTTTCTTTTTTTTCTTTTTCTTTTTTTTCTTTTTTTAAAGAAAGTAGGTTGTCTCCATGGAGGTTTTCAACCCACAAACTTGCCTTGGGTGCCTCAAAGAGGTTTTCACCCATAGATCTTTATTCTCTTTTCTTCTTTTTTCTCTCTTTTTTTTTGAGCAAGTGAGCTGCCTCCATCGAGGTTTTCAACCCACAACCTTGCCTTGGGTGCCTCAGAGAGGTTTTCACCCTTATTCTTTTTTCTTTTTTCTTAGGAGGTGTAGGAAACTATGGAGTTTCCCATCACATACACCTCTTTGCTTATTGAATTTATGAATTATGCCCTTGACACAGGCTTGACAAGCAAGGGGATTCCTTCCTCATCTATGGCTCTGATTTGTTGCGGCATTATCAAAACATTTTTACATTGTGTAAGGTCCCAACCATCTTGTCATCAGCTTGCCTTTGAAATCTTTAAACCTTGAATCATACAACAGCGCCCAATCTCCTTCTTGGAAGGTCTTTTCTTTGGTGTTCTTGTCATGCCAGACTTTCATTTGCAGCTGAATTACCTCCGTATGAAGAAGTGCTTGCATTCTGAACTCATCCAATCCATTTAGTTGCAACAACCTCTCTTTTTTGGCGTTTGATACATCTAGATTTAATTCAGCTGCCATTCTTAAAGTATTGAATTCAAACTCAATTGAAAGTAGAGCCTTCTTACCATAGACTAGTTCATAAGGAGTGAATCTTGTTGTTGTCTTCCAAGTAGTGTTGTAGGCCCAACTAGCTTCTACCAATCTATCTGCCCAATATTTTATGTTGCTACTCACAACCTTGGTGAGGATGCTCTCTAAAGCTCGGTTAGTTACTTCTACTTGGACATTCGCCTCAGGGTGATAGGCAGTAGAAGTTCTATGCTTAATCATGTGCTTCCTCAAAAAAATCTCAATGAGGTGAGAGGTGAATTGTGCTCCCTGATCAGTGACTATTTCTTTGGGGTACCCAAACTTGTAAAACACATTCTCCTTCAGAAATTCTGCTACTTTCTCCTTTTGCTACCTTCACTGCTTTTGTTTCAGCTCATTTTGTCAGGTAATCAGTGCAGACTATGATATACTTCTTTTCTCTGGATGGTGAATCGATAGGTCCAACAAAGTCCATGCCCCACTTGTCAAATGGCTCAAGAGCCACCTGAGGGTGCAAAGGCATCTCATCCCTTTGCGTGGGTTTCCCCATCCTTTGGCACTAGTCACACCTGCTGGTGTATCTTTTGGAATCTTGGTGAAGGGTAGGCTAATAGTATCCTGCCTGCAAAACTTTGTAAGTAGTTCTCTTTGCAACAAAGTGGCCTCCACATGGGTTATCATGACATTCAGAGAGGATATCAAAAACTTCTTCCTCCCTCACACGTCTCCTTAGGATTTGATCAGGGCCTAGTTTGAAAAGGTTTCCCCCAATCCATGTGAAAGGGGCGCTTTTTCCGATGATTCTGCTCCTCAAGATTAGGAGGGAGTTTCACAGCAACCAAGTAGTTGGCTATATCATCAAACCATGGTGAGAGTGTTGATATAACAAAGAGATGCTCATCTGGCAGTTGGTCATCCACCATTCCTTCTTCACCTGCAGGGAGAGCTAACCTGGACAAACAAACTGCAACAACATTCTCCTTTCCAGATTTATCGACAATAGTCAAATCAAATTGCTGCAAAAGTAACAACCATCTAATTATCCTAGCATTAACATCTGGTTTGTTCATTAAATACTTGATGGTTGCAAGGTCAGTGTGAACAAAGGTGTGATATCCAATTACATAATACCTGAATTTGTTCAAAGCATGGACAATGGCTAACATCTCCTTCTGAGTAACAGTATAATTCAGTTCAGCCTTGGACAAGTTATTGCTGATGAAATAAATGGCATAAGGGATTTTGTCCTCTAATTGTCCTAATGTTGCCCCTACAACTTTGTTGGATGCATCAGTGTGGATGTGAAAAGGGAGAGTCCAATTTGGACCTCATAGGATGGGGGCAGTAGTCAACTTTTACTTAATGAGCTCGAAAGCCTCTTGACAAGGACCGGAGCAAATAAACTCGGAATCTTTGGCCAATAACACAAATAACGGTGAAGCCATCTTGCTAAAATCTTTAATGAACCTTCTATAGTAACCAGCTAAGCCTAAGAAACTCCTGACATCTTTCTAATTTTGAGGAGCAGATACCCTTTTGATGATAGTGATTTTGTTCGGGTCTACCTGTATTCCTGCTTGGGATATGGAGTGTCCTAATACAACCCCTGCTTTCTTCAGGAATTCACACTTTTCTGGGCTCAAGGAGAGATGCATCTCAATGCACCTTCTTAGTACTTTACCCAAATTGGAGAGAGCTTCCTTGAAGTCATCCCCATATGGTGTGAAATCATCCATGTAGATTTCGACAGAGTCATGGACTAACTCAGAAAAGATGCTCAGGACAGCTCTTTGGAAGGTAGTTGGGGCATTGCACAACCCAAAGGGTAGGACTCTATAAGCAAAGGTACCCCAAGGGCAAGTGAAAGTAGTCTTATCCTGGTCTTCAAGGCTTATTTGAATCTGATTATACCCACTAAACCCATCTAAGGAAAAGAACTTCTTCCCCACAAGGCCATCCAAAACTTGGTCTATAAAGGGCAAAGGGAAATGGTCTTTCTTGGTGCCTTTGTTAAGTTCTCGATAGTCAACACAAATTCTCCACTTCCCATTCTTCTTTGGGACTAGGACGAGAGGGGATACCCACTCACCGTCGAATGTAGGATATATGAACCATGCATCCAATAGTTTATGCAGCTCTTCTTTGACTATGTCCTTCAGAGCCGAGTTCATCCTTCTTTGGGGTTGTCTCACAGGCTTGCATCCTTTCTTGATGTAAATGTGATGTCTGCATATTGAAGGATACACCCCTTTCATGTCCTTGTAATCCCAAGCAAATTCTTCAAGATTTTCTTTCAAAAGCTGGCATAGTTGCTTCTCTTCTTCATTCGAGAGGTTTGGGTTGATTTTTAGAGATTTGGATGTGCCAAACTCAACAGCCTTGGTAGTTTTAGAGGTTGACTCAGCTGAGTGCACTTCCATCCAAGGTTGGCTTTCGGATTCCTTGACTAAGGTTTTGAGGGGAATGTTAGTGAAGGATTGGTTTTGAATGGCATGGTCGATGAGTTCATCTTCATATAGCGCTGTTTAGAGAAAGGCCCATTTTTTATAGTCATGTTTCCGGCCCGACAACTAATATAAGCATCTGCAGTGGCTAACCAAGGTCTCCCTAAGATGAGAGGATAACCATTAAACTTGGTTTTTGGTTGCAGGACCAGGAAATCTATAGGATACTCCCAAGAGTCAATGGTAACCATAAAATCCTCAACAATTCCTTTCGGAGTTACTTTGGACCGATCTACAAGTTGCAGAACTGTTGTGGTTTTCCTCAAAGTCCCTTGGAGATTAAGTTTCAACATAGTTTCCTTGGTCATGATATTGATGGCAACCCCTAGATCAATCAAAGTGTTGGGGACTATGACAACATCTATATGCACATCAACAACTAGACTACCAGGGTCCAGGTACTTTGGAAATATCACCTTCCCCAACATTAGGTCAGACAATTGTCCTACCACATTGATGGTGGGGGTATCTCTCTTCCTTCTCCCAGGTTTCTTGAAGCACTTTTCTTTGATGAGCCTACTGTAGATAGGGACATCCTTAATGGCTTGGAGAAGTGGTATCTTTACACACAAATTTTCCAATTCTCCCAGGAGTTCAGTCTCCTCTGGGGTGTGTTGACTAGGGTGGATCAAGCGCTTAGGAAAAGGAGGTTGTTGGATCTGAGTGTTACCTTCTGCATTTTCCTCTTCAACCTCTACAGCTGGAGATGGAGGATGGTTGTCTGAGAGTACTCTTCCCTACCTGAGATTAACCTCCTGTATCTCCACAGCATAAGCTGGATAGGATGTTTCTCCATTGGGAGTCTGTTGTGCCTGTCTGTTGTTCAAGTTCAGATTGGGTTGTGCAGGTATAGGTAGCCTAGGTGGAGCAGCATGAGTAAGCTTTGGTTGAGGTTGGGGTGGATGCATTAGAGCAAGGGGTTGATTTTATTGAGGCCTCCACCCTTGGGATGGATTGTTCCACTGAGGTTGTTGTGGAACACACTGCTGAAATTGTTGGTTTACTAGCTGAGGATGATATGAAGGGTTGTAAGGCCAAGTAGGAGGTGTAGACCGGGATGGAGGAGTGGGGGTGTACCAAGGTTGCACGGGTGCGCTCTGATTGTTGTGATAGTAAGAGTAAGGTGCACCTTGCATACCTTGTTGATATGACCAAAGGCCTTGAGGCCTTCTATGGTTGATGAAACAGAGTTGCTCTGGCATTGCTTCCCCGCCTTGATATACAGCTTTAAGTCCAAGTAAGGAGGAACACTTTTATGTGGCATGATTCTCTTTACAGACTAAGCAAACCTCTATGACATTCAGTGGACATTCATTTCTTGGGTGCTCCCTGGTACATCTAGGAAAAAATATGGCCAGGGCTCTCTCTGCTTCCTCTTGCTTCCTTTTGACCTGCATTGTGTCCATTTGCAAAGCAAAGGTGTGCAGCATGTCACTCTTGAAGTCCTCTAGCATGTTTCCAATCTCATGTTTTATGAAGGTGGAAGAGGAAGGGGTATTGGATGTACTTTGGCTAGCTCTGCCCTTCTTCCTAAACGCCCTAGAATGTTTCCAGAAGACATTTTTGATTGTTTCATAAGGCAGTTGGTAGATATCTCCACTTGATAGCGTATTCAAGGTTTCTATCATCTCTTCACTGATCACTCGAAGAAGCACAAGTTTAAGTGAGACAGGATCAAGAGTACAGTTGGCTCTCTTATAGTTTAATTGAAACCTCTCTTCATAGTCTTCTAGGGATTCATCAGGGCCTAGAGTCATCATAAATATTTCATCCTTAGTTTCCTTGGACCTACAGTAGTCTTTGTGTTTGTTGTTGAAGGTATCTTCCATCTATGCCCAGGTAGTGATGTTATCCCTAGGTAGACCCATGAACCAGCGCAAGGCTGCATCCTTAAGGGTGGATGGGAATAGCTTCAACTTCTAAGTGTAATCATAAGTCCTACAAACAACAACAAATTCGAACATGAATGTGTCAGGGTCCTCAGAGTTAAGTCCATGAAAGTGTGGAAGAGCTGAGGGGCTACTATTTTTCATCTTAGTTTCCCCATCTGCCTCTCTTATGGGAAAGGTTCTCTAGATCTCAGCCATGGTTAAGATAGGTGAAGCAAGTCCCTCAGTTGAAACAAGGTCTTCTTCTTCTTCCCCAATAGGTTCCTTGGAGTATTCAAAAGGCTCTCCTATAGGGGATTCAATCTCACTGCCATTGAAGAAGAGTGAAGGGTGGCTAGGAGGTGATGTGGGGGTTTTAGGTAAGATTTGTCTTTGAGTATTCCTACTCCTACGAGGCATGAAAGTCAGATCTTTTTGTATTTTTTCAATATTTTTGAAATGACATGAAAAGAAAGGAAAACAGAAAATAATGCTAAAACAAAATCAAAACATCTACTAGACACCTCCCCGGCGACGACACCAAAAAGTGGTGAGCCCTAGTATTGCACCAAGAGTGCTACAACCAGTGTTTTAAAAATCGGACTTGGGTTCCGATTCAGCCGAGGGTCGGCTCCGACTCCAACTCCGACTCAGTATCTTTAAAAAAACATAATTTTAAAGATTTTCATTCATGTTTCCAAACACAATGCATTACAATATAGACAAAAGACAACATATGATCAAAGTAGGCTCATGAATATATCCATTATATCAAAATTGCACCCAGTGCATCGTCCAATACATGATGATGATATAGAGATCAAAAAAAAAAAACATAAACAAGGAGGTTATAAATGGCCTCCACAACAAAACATGAATAATCACTACTGCTAAACATCTAACAAGCCAATGTCCTCTTCCTCAAAAACTCTAAACCAGAGGGGGAAACCGCTCTCTCCTCCTCTGAATCAACATCCTCAACTGGAACTATAGCCCTACCACACTGAGATAGATGAGTTATGTGCCTCCGTCGTGGCTGACTAGAGGAAGTGCCTGCATTTGCAACTGGAGGGCTTGGGACTGGGTCTGCTACTAGTGGATTTGCATTGAGCATAGCCTCTACATGTGTATCGAAGTCCATCCCCACACCAATATCCTCATCAGAGTCAAACTCTGGTGGACAAGTCTCCACTACCCAATCTGATGTTGGATCAATATCCTCCAACACAATGGGATCTGAATCAGGTCTTTTTTTCAGCAATTGGTTGCGTCTTAGTCGAAGGTTGTACTAGACATACACTAGATCATTTAACCGTTTTTGCTCCAAACAGTTTCTCCTCTTTGTGTGAATCCTCTCAAAGACAGACCAATTGCGCTCACACCCAGAAGCACGACAAGTTTGACTCAAAATGTGGATTGCAAACCTCTACAATTCAGGACAATGGCTACCAAATGCCTCCCACCATTGTGCTGCAAAAAATGAGTTTCAGTTGGCTCAACGATTTATATCCAAATTTGAAATTGAAATTATAAACAATTATACAAAATAATAAAATATGAATTTGAAAATTGAAAATCTTTGTTTACCTGGCTCATCTTATTCCCTTGCAATCCTTGCAAGGTTCTTGCTAAAGGTACATGTGGCTTAGCTGAACACAGTGATCTGATTGTGTATCATCAACTGGCCACTCTCTGCGGGGATCATGCGATCAATGCAGTTAATCAATCCATCTCTAACCTCCCTAGTCAAAGCTCTTGCTTCCTGAGCTTTATAATGATACCTTGGGTTCATAAAATACCTAACTGCATGTATAGGGCGATGGAGTTGATTGTTCCATCTTTGATCAATGATTGCCCAAATGGGCGCATACTTATCCGTTGTATCCTTGTATGATGCCCTTATTTGCTCCTTTGTTTGATCCATAGCCTCATAAATGAAGCCCATAGCCAATCTTTCCCCATCCACCAAGCACAACAACTTAACCAGTGGCTCAGCAAGTTTCACAATCTCTGCTGCCTTTTTCAAAAAGATTTCTTCATTGACTTTCCTTTTCACATATTTGCCATCTTGTTTGCGAGCCCACTGACATTCATTCCATTCATCACTAGAAAACAACTTTTGCAAGTTTTTATGTTGGGCAAGCATAGATTGCAATGTCAAAAAATGTGTTGCAAATCTAGTGATGGCAGGCCTAATAATTTCCTTGCCCCCTATGTGTTTCCTCATCAAATTCAAAATCCATGAGTGATTGTAAATATATTTTGTGATGCTTTTGGCATGCTCTATAGTGTTCTTGATCCAATCTATTTTGCCAATATCCTCAAGCATGAGGTCTATGCAATGCGCAACACATGGGATCCAAAAGATGGTTGTGTGTTTTTCCTCTAACAATTTACCAGCAAGAACATAGTTAAAGGCATTATCTGTGATGATTTGAACAACATTTTCCACCCCCACCTCTTCAACAACCTCATCCAAAAGATGAAACAACAAATGTGCATCTTTCACCCTATCAGATGCATCAATTGATCTTAGAAACATGGTTCCCCGTGGGCAAAAGACAAGAAAGTTTATGATGGTATGGTTCCTCTGATCAATCCATCCATCTGACATGATGGTACATCCTGTATGTGCCCATGAGTTTTTGAACTCTTTCAAATAATCATCAATAGACATAATCTCTTTTTGCAAAAGAGATCATCTTAACTCAGACATAGTAGGGCCTTTGAAGCCCTTTCTAGCAGCATATATGGCATCAAAAATAGGTTTATAATATGGTGAACGAATAGCATTGAAGGGAATATCAACATCATACCACCATCTAGCAATGTAATCACAAGCAACATCTCTCAATTTTTTTTTCCAATGAGCATCTAAAGTGGGTTGCACTTGACCTCTACTTGGAGGACTAGGACCATGTGCACTATCAGAGGGAGAACAGGGCATGAAAAAACTTTTGATAGTACCCTTATTTCTCATTGCACCCTTAACCTTTTCAGAAATAGACTCCATAGAGGGAGGAACATAGCGAAAGGGGTTTGATGCATTAGTGCAAGGGATAGATGAAGAACCCTCATAATCAAAACTTGGGTTGGCAGCCATCATGTATTGTATATTTCTCTTCCTCCCAATTTCAGCGTCTATTTCTTTTTGTCTAATTTTGTCTTCCTCAAACTTCTGAAATTGCTCTTTCAACTCCTTCCTAATTTCTCCAATGTTTTCTGCTTCACATGGAGTAATTTGGCCTCTAAGACCGGCCAAATGTAGTTTCAGTCTATGAATGCCCCCTCCACCCCCCTTAATTTTTCTCTTACAAAATTTGCAATACATTTGATCATCAACCATTTCAGCATATGCCCAAGCCGCATCTTTCATTCTAGGGGCCATTTTGGATTGAGTTTTGGACTTGGAAAGAAAAGGTTTAAATCTGAAAATGAAAACAAAAAAATAATATTCATTCTATGTTCATTTCTTTCACCAAAAACTATATTTACCATTTTCAGATTTGAAAAAAAAAACAAAACAAACAAAGGCAGATTTTAGAAGAGAAAAAAAAAATACCTCTAGGCTCTACCCTCCTCAATGCAACTCCAACAAACCAACTTCTCAACGTTGCTCCAAAGCTTGCCCAATAAGCTCATCATTGCTGCTCCAAAGCTTGCCCAAAAAACTCCTCAAAGCTACTCCAAAACCAACTCCACAACTCTTCACAAATGCTCACTAAAATTCAATGAGATAGATGTGAGGCATTGAGAGGGGTTGGGTAGGTTAAATAGGATGGGGAGGGGTTAGAGACACTAACAAAAACCTAACAACAAATTAAAACCTGGTTTCAAGTCCGATTTTTTGAGTTTTGGGGGCCCGTGACCAGCTTGGAGCTATCCTACCGGTTTAGCTCGGGCTCGGCCAAACCGGCCGGTTTGTGGCCGAGCCGACCAAGTCGGTGTACAGCTCGGCCGACTCAGTCACAAACTGGCTGCCGGACCAGTTTTTCTACCAAGTTGGACCGACCGGGGGTATGGCTCAGTCAACTCGGCAGATTCTGAGTCGGTCCAGCCGTTTTTTAAAACTATGGCTACAACTCCCAGGGGCTACCCTACTTTACTTTATCAACCAAGGGTTCGTACAAACTTGGAGGTGATAGTGATATATACACAACAGATGCATTATGTTCATGTCATCCTCTTCTACTTTACGAAAGGGTGTTATTTCCTAAACTATGATAAAAACTGAAAAGTAAATTGTTGGAAGGAAATGACAGAAAGGAAACTAACTTAATTTGCAGAAAGGAAATGACAGAAATGAAACTAATTTAATGTGCAGAAAGGAAATGACAGAAAGAAACTAAATTAAATTGTTGAAAAGAAATGACATGAAGGAAACTAAACTAAATCGCTGAAAGGAAACTAATTTAAACCACACTAAACTTGGCCAACTGGCTAAACACACCCTACTTATCTTATGCTCTATCTACCATGCTTCTACCCATGCAGCGAAGCTATCCATGACTTAATTCTAATTGAGAAAGTATTGATTTGCAGCTTGGAAAAGAAAGGGTGAAAGGTGCTAATGGAGGGATAAACACACGAAACAAGGCTTCGAAGTGAAAAGAGGGGTTATAACCATATTAAAACTTTATTGTGACAAAAAAATTGCTTTGGAGCGGAATGATTTAAAAAGTGCGATGGGGCAAAAACTGCGAAGTGCAAAATGCAATGGGATAAAAATTGTGAAGTGCAAAATGCGATATCGCAATCGCAATATTGCAAAGTTGTAGGGATAGCGGAAGTGTTATTGGGTGACGTGGCGGTGGGACCGGCAGTAGAGTACGGAGAATATCACAATTGGCATTCGGTTGTGGTGAGTCTTAAAAGAAACCAAATAAAATATGCGAAATGCGATTTGCGATGCGACGAAGTTATCGCAATCGGAAAAAAGAAGCGGTAAGTGTTAAAGGAACCAAATACAAACTGTGATTTGCGATTTGCAATTTCGCAATATCACAAGGTTGGCGGAGAAGCGATAATGCAGTCGGGAGAAAGATGCAGAGTGCGTAATGCGATAGCGTGAAGTTCAAGGAGCAAGGGTGGAGGTCGAGTTCCAATGGTTTTCAAGCATTTTGTGTTAAAACAAGTAAGGCAACCGTAACCAATAGAAACAAAAGAATAAGGCGAGCTAAAGGGTTTAAGTGCTTTTACGGGAAAAAGGTGGGTGTAGCAGTTAGAATAAGCAGAGAAAAAGAGGGAATGGAGGGCGTAACAGCAATGCTCAAGTTGTGAGTGGAAATGAAGTGGGGAAGCACCACGGAGCTGCTCTGGGGCTTTACCATTAATTCATGCAAACAACTCTGTTGGTCTATGCACGAAAAACAAGCAAATGCGTGAAAATGCAATACAAAAAGGAAGGCTCAAAATGGTAATGCAACTCTACTTAGTGAACAGAAATCAGTTTTTTGGGTCTGTGGGAAGGTTCGCCCTCCTCAAGTCCTATTGACAGAGATGAGAAGGGGGTCTTCATCCACAGCTTTTTGGTTTTCCTCTATTCTATTACTCTCATAAGAAAATGAAAAACTATAGCAACACACTGAAAGCAAAAAAACTAAGAAGCAATGAAACTATCAGAAGCCGAACTAATTGAATGACAAAAAGCAGAGAACAAATACAACAGAGAGGTTGAGGCACATGGATTGGGCCCTAACCCACGAGCCGAGCTCTCTGAAACTTAAATCAGTAAAGTAAAATCATTTTGCTCATTTCATAAAAGAACAGCCTCATACATTTCTGAAAGTTCGATCACTGAGTAAAATAAAAAGCTCAATAGCTTGCTACAAAGTTCCGACTAGAATCGACTCCTTCCTAGCTCTATCTCTACTCTATTTATTCTTCAGGGCAACTACCAACAGCTCCCTAAAAAATGGTGATTGAGTCCACTTGACTCCAAGTAAACAAAGATTGGGTGCACTCCTCTTTGAGTTGCTTGGCTGCCTTTGGAATTCGAATTGTTGGAGAGAATCTTTGGGATCCTTCGGTTGCCTTTGAGAGTTAAAGAGGGTGGACAATCCTCCTACAATTTCTCTTTGCTGTCTCCTCCAAGTCTTTATGATAAAATCCTTATAAAAATGCTAATAATTCATGAATTTTCAACACTCAACCTCCTATTAGGCACTCAAAGTATGTTAGCCTTAATCACCAACTATACTAGCATCATAAAACAAAACAATAATAAAAATGCAAGAAAAAGAGATTTAAGAAGGCAAAAAGGTGACTATTAACCCCTCCAAATATGTCTAATGATGGAGCTCATCAGTAGGCTTGCAAACCCAATACATGTGTCACACACCCTCACTGATGGATATAAATTGGAGAGACTTGAAGCTCATTTGATCATCAACTCATCACACATTTTCTCTTTTGATCTGATTGGTTCAATCAGCGTTTGGAGGCCTCTCTCTCTCACACGTGCGGATCTGAAGCTAGAGAAGTGCGGACTGTTTTAGGGCTCTTTGTTGGTGCTTTGACTGTGGGTCAAATCTTGGAGTTTTGACCTCTTTCTTGTGCAGAAAATCCGATCTCTTGAGGCCGCATTAGAGGGCACAAAGTGTAATATCCCAGAAGGGAAATAGACAGCAATACAAGCATACGACAATATAGAAAATGCCAGAAATAGAACATAAAGCACATACTCATAAAAATGCAGGGAATGCTAAGCCATTTTATTAATCTGAGAATATAATGAAATACAATGGATAATCAGAATGATAGCACCTATTCTTGCTCAAGGCAAGTGAAGAACTCTCTCAGAAAGACATGAAATGGCTGCTACAAGATACTGCGTCCCAGCTGCTAGAAAACTGTCGTAAAACTGCTGCTGCTGGAATGGACTGAAACTAGGGGTTGATCCCCTTGCCGGAATGAGCTGAAAATCTGCAGATCACCTGTACTCACCACCCCGGACAAAACCCAGAAACCATATCAAGAACGGTCAGCCTCCGAAAATCACCAAAGAAACCCTCCTCAAGGAATTACGCTGCCTCTGCAAGGCTCAGCACAGATGCCAAATGATAATAGTTGTGACAATGCCTCAAACTCCTCGGGAAACCTCCTCCTGGCAAAGACTGATCCTCCACACCGGATATCAACTAAAACTCCTGCAGAAAACCCCGCAACGGAACACCTCCAACTAGAACTGCGTCCTCTCTCCCAAAGACTGCGCAGTCACAAGAGAAGGCCAGCTCCTCAGCCAAACAACCAACCAAATCTCCCGCTAAAGACTAAAGGAAAAACCTTGCCCGAGCAGGCACTCGAAGTCCCCCGGGGCTAAGGGCAAGATCTCCAACCGGAGACACTCAACGCACTAAACAGTGCTGCTGCAGAGAGGCTAAAAAGCCAGCGTGCTCAAGAAGACAAAATGTCTAGCTCCAATATCATCAACAACAAGAATGTCAAATGAGAAGGCTCTCCCACCTTTTATAACGCTGGCCTCTCTCCAAAACCCTAACGTGGTCTCCCTCTCCTCCACGTGCTCCTCCTCAATCTGCGCAGAAGCTCCTAGAGGCTACGTGGGCCCCCTCCTCTACGTGGTGTTGGACCCCCATGGCTCCCCATAAGTTATAACGTTGTGCTACTAAGGAGATACTTTATTTTACTTAAGTGAGTTAGACCCCTCTTCTCACTTTTATTTATTAATAAACTATAGTCGGCAAAACTATACAAAAATCGAATATTCCAATTAGCTGTCACTAATTAGGAATATTACACAAAGATCAAGGAAAAATGAGACCTTTGGCTGCAGCCCTAAACCTCAGTGTTGACCTGCGTTGACTTTTCTGCGTTGGCTTTCTCTGTTGACCAATGTTGACATTTTGGAGTTGTCTTTGAGGGTTGGGTGTGACACTTGGAGGATTGGTTAATCTGATGTTGGAGAAGACTTTGCTGGCTGGTGCATCTTGTTGACTGCCGTAACGAACATTACTCTCTATCTTTGCTGGATAAGAAGAATTGTAAATTCTGATCTATATTACCGGCTTGTCTTCTGTTGATCTATTATTATGTTCTATCAGCATTTTACTTTCATGTTTATGTGATTGCTAAATTGAATCGGGCCTATAAGAAAATCGAATATTCCAATTCGCTGTCACTAATTAGGAATATTACACAAAGATCAAGGAAAAATGAGACCTTTGGCTGCAGCCCTAAACCACAGTGTTGACCTACGTTGACTTTTCTGCGTTGGCTTTCTCTGTTGACCAATGTTGACATTTTGGAGTTGTCTTTGAGGGTTGGGTGTGACACTTGGAGGATTGGTTAATCTGATGTTGGAGAAGACTTTGCTGGCTGGTGCATCTTGTTGACTGCCGTAACGAACATTACTCTCTATCTTTGCTGGATAAGAAGAATTGTAAATTCTGATCTATATTACCAGCTTGTCTTCTGTTGATCTATTATTATGTTCTATCAGCATTTTACTTTCATGTTTATGTGATTGCTAAATTGAATCGGGCCTATAAGAAAGATTGAAGTAAAACTGCATTAAGCATAGAACATACCATGTCTGTCTAAATTTAACACTAACCTAAGCTAAATCCCTAATAAAGCAAACCACACAGTAACCCCATCCTACCCAATCCTAGAAAGAGAAACACTTTTGTCCAAACATGGGATACAGTTAAAAGCACAACACACTAAGAACTCAGACCAAAAGCCATTCCAATAAATCTATTTCCTGCAATTTTCACAGCTTATTTCTTGTTGTTTCTCATTTTGTAACATCCCTCTCTCCCCCCTCCCGCCCCCGAGTGTGCATTTCTTTTGCAACTCTACCCCAAGATTCCTACCTTTAATGGACCCCAGCCATTCCATTTCCAGGAATCTAATTCATGTGGTTCCTCTTTGTTGCTCTAAAATCCTAGGGACACCTTGATAAATTGCCAACTCTTCTCAGCACCAAAAAGGGATGATGACTCACTTGCTCATGATGTCAAAATTGGTGAACTAGAAATAGAGATAGCAACTTTGGTTACTGGTAACAAAATCCATTGTAATCCTGAAAGGTAAAATAGAAAATAAAAAACATCTGCAAATACCAGGTAGATTACTGAAACTGTTCCAATTCTGCTACTGAAATCCAAATAGATTGCAAAGATCATTCCAACTTCCACTTGTTTTGTTATGCAGATAATTGAGGAGACATTTACATTTTCAGAAATAAATGCAATTTGAATTTACAAATGCTTTACTGGAAACTATAATATTCTCAAGGAAAAGTAGTCTTTTATTTCTACTAAAATCATTTCTTCAGTAGCAATGCACAATTCATTGTGACAAATTCCTAAAGGAGTTGAGCTCTTTCCACAGATTCCATCCAACTCAAAGATATAATTCAGATTCCAATTGGATAGTTCTGTAACAGCAAGTTTGTGCCACATGCCTCTTTAATGTTGTACCACTTCAAAGTTCAAATCTCTGAATAAAAATTACTCTTAGTGGCATGACAGTCACCGAAAACCAAGCCTGCAGTGAACACACAACACATATTAACCCAAATATAATTTGATACAGATATATGGGAAACCATAATGAAGTTATTTGGCACGTAGATGGTTGAACTATGTTCAACCTGGATTAAGATGGCCCTGACAAGAAAAGAATTCTAAGGTTGGGACAAACAACTGCAATGCCAAACATAGAAGGAACTTTAGATATAGGCAACTGAACTAGTTCTAACTTGGATGAAGACAGCCCTTACTAGAACAAAAAGTTTAACCAGGTCTGAACTCAGAACTCTCTCAAAATACTCGCCGACTCAGTTACTCAGGATTCAAAACCAAACAAACCAAAAACCCTGATTGTTTGCTGATACATCTCATTAACGCATTAATATTTGTTTGAATGCAATAAGATGTATAAGCTCACATGATTGACTAAATTAAAATTATACCCCCACCTAGTCAAAGATCTGATCAAAACCATTCCTAATTGCTCAAGATCCTAGAAAGTAGAAACCCTGATTCTTCATTAATATACACTAATATTGAAAATACATGCAACTCCAGAATAATGAAAATAAAACAAATTAACAATACTGATTACAAGAATCGCATTCATGTTTATCAGAAATAACGTCTCGATTTCCGGCATATCGAACTCAGGTATTATAATAATTATATTGAGTGGTTACACTAGCCAGAAACCAAAGCTGGATTGAGGGACTGACAGCTATAGAAAACAGTTTGACTGCTAATATGCCATAATACTACTAAGCTGCCTTATTTATACGTAACATAAAATTGCAAGCTCTCAATCAATGTTGCAAACATCGCGATCGGGATTAAATCGGCGAGGGGAAAAAATCGAAAAAAAATCGTAAAAATTGGGAAAAAAATCGGCACATTCAAAAATATTCATTTTTTTTCAATTTTTTTAATATCTAAAGCACCCACAACATAAAATAAATGCATTGACACATAAATATGAAAAAAAAAAACTAATATATAAGACGTGTAATATCATGTCTAGTGCTACATCACACATAATAGTGAATCATGTCCTGAATACTAAGTCCCGAGTCTCAACTCAACCTCAAAATATCAACAAAAAATATAATAATGTATCTCATATCATGAGTCATAATGTTATATACAAAGGAATGCACCAAATAACCTATACCACTGATTTCCTCTGCCCCTCTTGCGAGAAAATGTAACAACTTCCCTCTAGATGAAGAAGCTGGCGGGGCTGGCAATGGACTCTGTTGTGCTCCAGATCCTAAAGCACCAGGAGCTAAAGGAGGCAGACCACATCCTCTATCGGTAGCAGGGGTAGGTGGTGTCACCTCCTCCTCATGAAACTCATCATTGATTCATCGCTACTAGAAATGGGATCATCAACAAGAGATACATAAACATCATCTAGCTCAAAGTCTTCATACTTGGATTGCTCAACCTTATAACATGATAGAAATTGAAAAAGTTTAACATGCCTAACCAATGATTTTGGTTTGAGTGAAGGGTTCATCTCCTCAACCTTAAAATGCGGTAGAAAAAGATTAACATGCCTAACCAGTTGTTTTCCTTTGAGTGAAGGGTACATTCTTGTTAAGGCCACAGTAGGGGAGTTCAGCAATCAATACCACCAACATCAACAAAGTTCAACAATCAATGCCACCAACATCAAGGTTCTTAAAGGACTTCATACTCTTGATCAAATGCCAATCTCATACCCTTACACATAATAGAATCAAATGGAAACAATGCAAATCCCCAAACCATGAAACCTTGAAAACCATTAAGTCTGCTGAATTTTGAGTGAAATCTAAAATTCTAGTTTCTCCATATGAAATCCAATGAGGTCGAAACCACTCTTAAACATCCTGAGTCATTTCATGGTAATGTTAAAAATTTAAGTAAAAGGATAACTTTTACTTCAAGAATTTAACATTACCATTAACTGCCAACAGGGTGTGTCAGGAAAATGAGAGGGCTGCAAAAATGACCAAAAAAAAAAATTGATTCTTGAACTTATAGGGTTGCTGTTTGATGGGCCCACGATTTTTACCAAAAAAATCGCGATTTTTTCCCGATTAGCGATTTTTTCAAAAAATCGTGCAAAACATCGCCGATTTAATCGTTTTGTTGAAAAAATCGCGATTTTTTGAAAACATCGCGATTAAATCACAATGTTTGCTTCTTTGGTCTCAATAACAACAATATGTTCTGGACCTATGCCAGACAATAATTTGATTTTCAGTTTGTAACAACCTCAGTGCATAAGATAACAACTATATTAGGTATTAGGTAAACCCTCTACTCATCACCTTTGTCACAACCCCATTCTTGTCAATCCACTTGAGTGTAAACCCAGATACACCCTCTTCCTAATCGCCTTTGAATAGATAGTAACCTGAAGCATTTGCTGACAGATCATAAGAACAAAATATATTCTCCTAGATAAGACAGATCTAGTTGCAATTTTGTACCAGTTCTACCATAATCAAAGATAAACCAGCAGCTATTCCAGCCTATAGCCCAAAATGACAACTAACAATTCATGCATCTTGACTAAATTTTCCTCAGCTGTCAAGTTGCCAGCTCAAAGAATTTGACCCAGGAATAAATAGCGTTTCTTCTCTTTTGCCAATATCCAAGAAATCCCCACACCACTGTCTTTACGACTATCTTATATTGAAGAGGCTTACATCCCACAAGGGAATGTCCTACTTGTAAACACCTTATACAACACATACAACAAGAAGCATATCGTGTCTTACTGGATAGCCCACAATAGAGTTGATCAAAGACTGATGTTTCGGCTAGAAATACATGACATAATGATAAAATTAGAACACCTAGAATCTGGTAAATTCCTAAAGCTCGTTATGATTATCATAACCAAGTTATAACAAGGGGCTTACATCTCACAAGGAGCTGTCCTGATTGTAAACAACTTTACAAAGACTAAAAGAAACATATTGTATCTGACGGGACAGCCCAAAATAGAGTTGATCAATGCCTGCTATTTCAATCGAAATATATGACATAATTAGGACACCTAGAAGATGAGAAATCCCTAAAGCTCATGGTGGTTATCATAACCAAGTAAAAGTGAAAATAGTGAATATAAAATACCCACATGACAAGTATTGTACTTTAACTTAATTTCATTTCTGCGTAAAAACAATTAATATGCATTGGTTAACTAGAATTCTTGGAAGGATTAATATTATGGAACAGTTAGACAAGTCGTAGTTAGGTTTCCAGTCTCGTTAGATCAAGGATCCATTGTTAACATGATAAGAGTGAGATTGAGTGCAAATAACCCCAGATGGGTACCCCGTTGTTATAATCTTAGTTTGCAGATTGAATATTCAAGTTTTTAACTCTCTCCATGTTGAATCTTTTGAATGGATAGATCATTCAGGTTATCAATTCAGACGGAATTGTTTGGATGTGAGATTTCCGTTTATGTCAATATAAATAGCATATATTTTTGTCCACATCAATATCATCATTCACGCAACAAGGCCATATTCCCAATAAGATGTCTCGGATAAAAGCAAACTCTGCTTTGTTATCAAGTAACCTCAATGTTAAAGTGCTTTCCATCCAATCATGCAAAAGACAAAACGAAGTTTTGTTCCAATTAATTAGGCTTCACATCTGCAGTGAATTCCAGATGAGCACAATAAAGCCTGTTTATGAATTGTCGGAAGGCAAGTTCATTGATTGCACCCAGTATGAAAGAGATGCATCACATACATCAAGTAAAATGAAATAAAATTTGGCATCGAGCTTTTACTGTGAAACCAAAAAAAAACTTAAAAAAACAAGTTAGAAATAACTAAGCATAGATCCATTTTAACCCTAGATCTATCAAATGTCATGTGGAATCAAATCCATCAAGGTGCAAATCTCAAAGTTTTGCACCTTCAAAAATGTTTACACTCGAGGGAGTTCATCTTATTAGATGTGAGACCAAATCAAATTAAATAGAAATATATAATTTGTTGACTTCTCCATGCTTATGGAATGTCAACGAAGAAGTCAAATGAGTTACACTTGTTTGGGCACACGGTATTGGTCCGTGGTATTGTAACAAAGCCTTTTTATGAGTTACGAATCATCTATGGTAAAAGGGATGTGTGTGAGTGAGAAGCAAGTCAATGTACATATGTATTTGTTGATTAAATAAAGCTCTAATCCTTTATTCGTGGTTTTTTCAATTGCTGGGTTTTCCACATAAATTTGGCATACTGCAGTAAATTTTATCTTTACTCCTTATTTATTTTTGGTGCAACGGGCAGGCCAAAAGGATATTTTACACCAAAAACGCAGTCCTCCAATTTTTTTCTCAGTTGCTACGAAATGATTTGGTAGCGGCCGTTCTCAAATGAACTGTTCAGTCACTACAAAATAATTTGGTAGCATCGTTCGCTACAGAAAAGTTGGCAGCGCCCTGTCAAATTTCTGTACTGCGATTTCTGGGAAGATGAATCGACTCGACTCTTTCCCAAATCAACTTTCAACATCCCTGACTTTCTACTCAACACAGTAAACAATTTCACTTGCATTTCTTTGCCAGGTTTGCAACAGTATTACAAATTTGCCAATCAAACAACCAGTCAAAGAGCATTTTTTACTGTGTTCAAAACAGGGTACTCCATCTCATTCAATAGCGCCCAGATTTCTGTAAATACCACGTGTTCCTTACTCCTGGATACCAAGGTTACTTGGAAGTGGGGAGCAGGAGCAAGAGCGGAAGCGGGAGCGGGGAGTGACATTTTCAAAATCTCCCGGTTTGAGAGCAAATCAGGAGCGATTTTTTATATCATATATATTTTTATATTTTTTGATGCATATATGTCAACAAAAGCTTGTAGAATGATGTATTAGATATAAAAAGCATAAAAAGTTTACACCATATAACATCAATCATCTAGAAGTTATAATCTTCATCAACCACGTCCACAATGTACAAGTTCTCACTTATATAGCATGTAAGGGTGCACATAACCAAAATAGCATTGAGTGTAATCCATCTCTGAACTGAAAATACATCAACAAATAGGCTCTAGATGGCCTCTAGCATCCAAAAAAATCATGCTACAACAAATAGCAACATATCATCAAAATCATTGCCTATCTTGGGATCTTTGTCATTAATATCACCCTCTAAGCAATTAACATAGGATAGAAAAAATGTAGCATGTCAGGTCAAGAATTTGTTTGAGTGATGGGTACATTTTTAATAGGGTCATGATAGAGGAGTTCGACAACCAATGTCACTAACGTAAAGGTACATAGAGGGCTTAGTGCTCTTGATTAAATACAAGTCTCAAACCCTAGTACATGACAAAAACGAATGGAAACATTGCAATCCCCTCAATCCTGAAATCCTAAAAAACTAATAAATCTGCTAGATTTTGAGTGAGATCTAAAATTCTACTTTCTCCATATAATATCCAATGAGGTCGAAACCACTCTCAAACATCCTGAGGCATTTCATGGTAATGATAAAAATTTAAGTAAAAGGATGAAAATGAAAGATAAAGGAGAATGTCACTTTTTACTTTAAGAAATTAACATTACCATGACTTGCATATCAATACTAGGGCCATCAGCGTGAATATTAGGCTTCCCTACTCAAAAAATCTTGTTTCTTTAAAAAAAATTGTGTTTGGAACATCTTTGTGACAAAAATTTTGTGGAAAAAAGCAAGAGCGAATTTCGGAAGCATGCTCCCAGGTCGCTCCCGCTCGGAGCACGCTCCAGGAGCAATTCGAGGGGGGGGGGGGGGAAGGGGGGCACTCCCCTACAACCCTGTTGGATACAGTGGCACATTCCTCTGCAGATTTTGAAGCCAATACAACAAAATTCAAAAGGCAAATTGCAAATTTATGTAGATGTTTTATGCTTGATGCAACTTTACTTTCTCTTCAATATTAGACAACAATCACATAAACAATAAAGTAAAACGATGATAGAACATACCAGTAGATCGACAAAAGACAAGCCAAAAATATATAAGTGTGTTGGTGCGTTACGGCAGTCAATGGGATGCTTCAACCAGCAAAGTCTCAATATGGTCAACCAACTAGCAATGTCACACAACCCTCTAGGACAACCAAACAGTCAACTCAAAAGTCAACGTTATCAGTGAATGGTCAACGCAAACAACAGCAGCAGCTAGGTCAATGCTAAAAAGTCAAAGTCCACGTCTTGCCTCGAAAATAGTGCCAGAAAATGTGGATTAGGGAAATCAAGATTTTGGGAGAGTTTCGGGTCGATTTGACCTTGCGTTGACCAAAGTCAACGCTGGTCAAGCTTTGCTGCTGAAACCCTAGAACAAAAAAAACAGAAAGTGCTGCTGCCAGATTTCCCACGTGTGGAGAAAGAAGAGACTCCAAGTGATTGAACCAATCAGATGAGGAGAGAAAATGTGTGAGGATGAAATGAGTGAAATGTCCTCCAACGTTGACCTTATGTATATCCATCATTGAGGGTGTGTGAGACATCTGCTGGGGCACAAAACCTTAAGGCCGACCTGCACATATTTTGAATAGATTAAAAATTAATTCAAAATAAATGTTCTGCTCATTGGATCAAGATGATCTTTAGATCGATCTTGCACCTCTCCGAAAGAGGAACCCAATAAAAATATTGGTATCTTCATCTGAGCATCACAACATGGAATTTGGACCTAGTTGTCCAAAATTAACACTCCCTCTCAACTAGGGAGAACTCCATCCACCTGTGCAATCCAAACATCGTGTGTCATCCCGTCGTAACTTGCTTTGTTGGCTTCTTTATTTCATAACAGAAGTGATTCAGTCACAAAGACATCATTCCCGGCTGACAGATTTAGCCCAGAGGTCCAAAACCTCTATAGGACTCACAAAGAGTCTCATACCAACCCGAAGTTGGTTTATCTGACCCGAAGTTAGTAGGAGGTCTAAAACCTCACTAGACTTGATCCCAGATCAAGTGGTTGGACTATGCCAACCATCCTAGATAGAGAGTACGGCAATCTTTGATGCGTCCATCAGTCTTTGCTACTAGTTTCTAGCTTTTCCCACCTCACTGGCCAAATGAGAGGTACTTCCCATGAGCCCTTAACTCAATGGGTAGGATGCATACGGGGCACAGATAATGAGAGGTGAACAAACTCAATCATCACAATGGTGGGGCAAAAGCACACCAACAAGGTTCGGCAAGTCTAGCCCTGTGGTTGCTTATAGCTCCGAGAAGTTATCCCCAAAGCCCCCCAAAGCTCCCAGAGCTCATCGTCCAACAGGACCCTCAAAATAGGGTCGTTCCACGATACCAAGATTCTCACGGAAGGTTAGGAACTTGACCTTCCCCAAGGGCTTTGTGAGAATATATGCGACCTGTTCATCAATTCCTATATGATCGAGCCTTACGGCACCTCGCTGTACCATATCCCGGATAAAGTGGTACCTGATATTAATATGCTTGGATCGATCGTGGAACATGGGATACTCGGACAACCGAATCCCACTCTAGTTATCACAGAGTATCACGGTGGTATCTAGCACATGCCCGAACAGCTCAATGAAGAGCTTTCGCAACCAGACTGCTTCACAATAGGCCATACTCGGTGCAATGTATTCGGCCTCCGCGGTGCTCAAAGCCATCGACTTCTGCTTCCTGCTCATCCATGATATCGAAGCAGAACCAAGTGGGAAGCAGCATCCCGAGGTGCTCTTACGATCCATGTTGTGAAAACAGCTCCAAAAGTAGAAGAAAAGAGATATCAACGCCTTAGAAATAAGCCACTTTGAGGGGGCAACCTCCAATACATTACATGAATGAACAATTCTTGGATGATACAAATTACAAAACCTCCTTTCTATATATAGGAGTCCATGGGGCCACAATGTAATCCTAGCCAACCTAACAATAATAATTTAAGGGCACAATAATAACAATATGGAGGTTACAAGGGTACAATAATAACAATAAGGGGGTTACACTAACAACAATAAGGGACTATACTAGTAATATAGGGACCTAACATGCCCCTCTCCTTCAAAAAAGTGTTGTCTTCAACGCTTGAGTAGCTCTGGGTGCTTCTGTATAAAATTCTCATCCTCCCATGTAGAATCTTCAGTGGGTAAGTTCTTCCACTTGATGAGATACTCTGAAATTGATCGATTCCGTAGCTGTCGAGTTCTTGTTTCCATGACTGCTTTAGATTCCAATATGATTTTTCCTTCCTCATCAAGTTTTGGCAATATTGTTTGAACCGGAAGATTTTCACCTATAACCTTCTTTAAGCATGAAACATGGAAAACTGGATGTACTCGCGAAGAAGCAGGAAGCTCCAATTTGTATGCCATAGTACCAATCTTTTGGAACACCTTGTAAGGACCATAGTACTTTGGCGATAATTTATTATCCTTCTTAGCTTGCTTGAGGGACATTTGTTTGTATGGTTGTAGCCGTAAAATACCCAATCTCCTACATCAAAACTTCTCTCGCTGCGATGTTGATCTGCCTGTTGTTTCATTCGATTTTGTGCCAAATTCAGGTTATCCTTTAAGAGTTGGAGAACTTCTTGCTGATGCTCGATGTGATCTTCCACTGCTTGAACTTTCGAATTTTCCCTTAAATATGATGTGATGGATGGTGGATGATATCCATAAAGTGCCATAAATGGGGTCATTTTTGCTGCAGTATGGAAGGAAGTGTTATACCACCATTCAGCGAGAGGTAACCACTTGACCCATTATGTTTTTTTATCAGATACAAAACAACGAAGATATCTTTCCAAACATTTATTTACTATCTCAGTTTGACCATCGGATTGAGGATGATAAGATGAGCTATGAGCTAATTGAGTACCCAAACAAGAAAATAACTCGGTCCAAAAATTTCCAGTAAAAATGGGATCTCTGTCGCTCACAATAACCCTTGGGTTTCCATGTAGCTTTTGAATTGTGTCCATAAATGTAGCAGCAACTGTACTTGCTTTAAATGGATAAAATAATGCACAAAAGTGTGCATACTTGGTAAGTCTATCAACTACCACCATGATGACACTCTTTCCTTCGGACTTAGGTAAACCTGTGATAAAATCCATTGAAATATCCTCCCAACGTTGGCTTGGAATGGATAAAGGTTGTAGAAGACCTGGGGTCTTAATTGTCTCAACTTTATTCTGCTGTCAAACCAAACATTCTGCCAAAAAATTTTGAATATCATATTTAAGGCCATCCCAAAAAAATTCTTTCTTCACCCTGTGGTAAGTTTTTAAAAATCCTGAGTGTCCTCCTAAAGGAGAAGTGTGCAATTCCAAAAGAATATTTTGTTTTAGTTGAGAATTCTTACAAAGATATAAGCGATCTTTGTACCATAAGGAATCATTTTTCCAACTAAATGTATCAGATGTACTAGGATCTTGCCGCAACTTTTGAATGAGTGTCCATACATCTTTGTCCTTCTTCCATTCATCTCTTGCTTCGGTTATCCAATCTGGTTGGATAATAGAAATGGCACAAAGCAATGCTTCCACGTCTTCATTCTTTCTTGAGAGTGCATTTGCAACAACATTAAGCTTTCCTTTTTTGTAGATTATTTCAAAGTCATAACCCAACATCTTTGTGACCCATTTTTGCTGCTCTTCTGAAGATAGTCTTTGTTCCAAAAAGTGTTGAAGACTATCATGATCAGTTTTTACCTTGAAGTGTCTTCCCATTAGGTAAGTTCGCCATTTCTTTAGTGCATGCAGTATTGCTAACATTTCATTCTCATAAATAGGTTTTTGTAAATACTTTCTTTTGATTGGACAACTTTCAAAAGCAATGGGTCTTCCTTCCTGCATTAAAACTGCACCAATTCCATTTCCTGAGGCATCACATTCCACAATAAAGGTTTTTGTGAAGTCTGGCGTAGCTAAGACCGGTGCTAGGCACATTGCCTCTTTAACATGTTCAAAGGCCTTAGTTGCTTCAGGAGTCCATGAAAATGCATCTTTCTTCAATAATGTTGTTAGAGGTGCTGCTATTCTCCCATAATTCTTAACAAAATTGCGATAATACCCCGTTAACCCGAGAAATCCTCGCAACTGCTTTATGGTTGTGGGGACTTTCCATTCCTTAATGGCTTTAATTTTGTTAGGGTCTACTTTAACACCCTCGTGAGATACAATATGACCCAGATATTCCACCTCTTGTACACCAAAGAAACATTTGGATGTTTTTGCATATAATTGTTTCTCCTGCAATAGTTTGAGCACCCTGTCAACATGTTGAACATGATCCTTCCAAGACCTATTGTAGATTAGTATATCATCAAAAAATACTAGCACAAATTTTCTAAGGAAGGGTTTGGAAATGGAATTCATCAACCCTTGACATGTAGAAGGTGCATTGGTAAGGCCAAAAGGCATGACCAAAAATTCATAATGACCCTCATGAGTTCGAAATGTTGTTTTCAAAATATCTTCAGTCTTCATTCTAATTTGATGATATCCTGAACGAATATCCAACTTGGTAAAATAAATTGCTCCATGTAATTCATCCAATAATTCATCAATCACAGGAATGGGAAATTTATCTTTAATGGTGAGTTTATTGAGCTCTCTATAATCGGGACACATGCGCCATGATCCATCCTTCTTGTGTACCAAGACTACAGGAGCAGAGAAAGAACTTTGACTAGGTTGAATTATACCAGCCTCTAACATTTCTGCAATCATACGTTCAATTTCACTCTTTTGGACATAAGGATATCTGTAAGGTCGAATGTTTGGAAGAATACTTCCTGGAATCAAATGAATAGCATGATCATGATCACGAATAGGTGGGAGTCCTTTATGAGTATCAAACGAATTGGGAATGATTGTCCAAGACTCTTTGGAGATCTGGAGAAATAGATGATTTTGATGTTGGAACTTCTAGTGAGCATAATTGTGCAATTACGCCTCGTTGTTCTTTCTTCAGAAGTTTTGTCATGACATTAGAGCTTATTATCTTTCCTGGCTTCCCTGTGATACCCCGTAATTCGATTTCCTTTCGTTCAAAAAAAGATTTCAAGAAAAGTTCTTGAAAATTAAAAGCTACCATCCCCAAATATTGTAACCACTGTACTCCTAGCACGACATCAGCACCTCCCATTGGGATGGAAAGCGTTGGACTATTCAATACATATTCCCCCATGGATAGCTTGATATTATGGCATTTTCCAGAGCAATTTATAGTTTCTCCATTTGCAACCATCAGTTGACATTCTGGTGTTGGGTATAGGAAACAATTCAATTCCTTGGCTACCTGACAATGAATAAAATTATGGGTACTACCGGAATCAATCAACACTATTGCCTTTTTCTTCTTGATATGTCTTTCTATGTTGAGAGTTTGAGGAGTGGTAATTCCTGCCAATGCATTACACGATATGGTCGGACTCATTTCTTCCTCTTCTAGCGTTGGTTCCTGGTGTATATCCTCTTCTTGTTCATTTTCTTCTTCCTCTTCACAATCTATGTAAAATAATTTCTTCTCAGCACACTTTATGACCTTTAGTGTATTTGCTACCACAACTCTAGCAAAGCCCTTTTGCTCTTTTTTCTTCCAATTGTTGTGGTGTCAACCTTGTAGGTTGTTGAAATCTAGGAGTAGCAACACTTCCCTGTTTATAGAAGTGAGTGGTAGGCTTCCTTGTCGCCATAATTTTACATTCAATTTTTCTTGCCAATCTGAATGCCTTCTCCAATGAATCAAGTTCCAAAACGCGAACTTCATGTTGGATGTTATCCTTTAAAGTATCTATGAAGAGATCAATCCTGTGTTCCTCTGGAATATCAGTTACCCTTATATTCAATTTTTGGAAGTCCTCAATGTACTCCCCCACTAAACCCTTTTGTTTGAGATTTATCAATTGGCTAAAGAAGGTGTTTCTCTTTGTATCCTCATAATGTGCTATCATTTCCTCCATAAAAATTGACCAAGTGACAATTTTTTTACGGGAGCAAAGCCATCGATACCATACAAATGTATTTTGTTCTAGATGTAAAGTTGCAATGCGTACCTTTTGTGTGTTTTGCACATTATTGAGATCAAAATATTTCTCCATCTGTAGTATCCATGTTACGGGATCCTTGCCATCAAACTTCCTCATATCCATATTTAGAAAATGGTTTTTCTTCCCACCAACATTAGAGTTTATGAAATCACGATTAGAATTTATTTTTTTCTCATCATGAGTTTCCTCTACTATCTTTTCACCATTAGGAAACATTTTTGTATCAACTTTGTCAAACCTTCCATGTCTGATTTTAGATCATTCTTCATGTTTTCCATTTTTTCATCGATCTTAGCTTCCATGTCATCCATCTTAGCTTCCATGCCAACTTCCATGCCATCCATCTTAGCTTCCAAACCATTCATCTTAGCTTCCATGCCTTTATTCAAACCATCCATCTTATAGTTTCCATGCCTTTCTTCAAAACTTCCATTTCGTTTTTTGTTGCTCTTTGTGATAGCGAAATTTGGTGCACTTGCTCATGGACTTTTGATATCTCATGTTGCATTTCTTCGTCTTCATGAGTCAGAGTAGAGCCTTCTGAAGGCTTAATGGGTGTTGAATTCTTTTTAGGAGGCATTTTAAAACCCAATATTGATAGCTATGCTCAATAGGCCTTTGGAATCAACTAGAACTGATTTTTCAAACGAGACTTGTGCAATTTGAAAAAAAATACACACCTTTTTCTTGATTTTGAGGAGCTCGATATTGAAACTGAATTATCTCTGTGATTTCGAATCTTCAATATCTAAAATTTGGCACTGAAGTAACCCTCTGAATCTTCTTTCGAATGCCACAGGTCTGACCTGATTTGGATTCTTCAAGACAAAGTTATGTCTAATCTCCCACAATGACCCAATTATGGACTGGTTCAGTATAGCGAACTTGTATAACTTGCCACATGTCATTGTTTCCTCCTTTGGCTCTGAAATCGATAGAGAAGAAACTAAAGTCCATGTACTTGTGGCCACTTTTTACAGCATTCCAATCCAATGCTCAGAGAGAGAGTTATGAATATTTTCCCACGATAACCTCTTTGAGATGAAATTCGGGATCCTGACAAATACCTAACTTACACAGATCATATCTCCGAAAATATTGCGAACCAAGCTCTGAAATTTTGCGACGATGTTCCTCCGAATTTCGGCTTCGCTCTCTAAAAATTTCAGCTTCTGAAACTTCGTAGAACAAAAGTTATAGCGCAAATTCCGCGTTGACCTGTTTAGGTTAAATTCAGGACCCTGCAAAAAGCCCTAACTTCCACAGATCATATCTCCGAAAATATTGCGAACCAAGCTCTGAAATTTTGTGACGATGTTCCTCAGGATTTCGGCTTCGCACTCTCAAAATTTCAGCTTCTGAACCTTCATAGACAAAAAGTTATAGCGAAAATTCCACGATGACCTGTTTGGGGCAGCAAAACCCTAGAATCCAAAGCTCTGATACCAAATGTTGTGAAACCAGCTCCAAAAATAGAAGAAAAGAGATATCAACGCCTTAGAAATAAGCCACTTCAAGGGGGCAACCTCCAATACATTACATGAATGAACAATTCTTGGATGATACAAATTACAAAACCTCATTTCTATATATAGGAGTCCATGGGGCCACAATGTAATCCTAGCCGACCTAACAATAATAATTTAAGGGCACAATAATAACAATATGGGGGTTACAAGGGTACAATAATAACAATAAGGGGGTTACACTAACAACAATAAGGGACTATACTAGTAATATAGGGACCTAACAATCCACCACACTACCAGCCCAATCGGCATCAGTATATCCAAGGAGTGTCACGCTCCCGGCAGTGTATCTCAGCCCATGGTTTATTGTGCCCCGAAGATATCTCAAAAGATTCTTGGCACCAACCCAGCGAGTGTGATGAGGCTCAACCATCTGCTGACTCAAAGTGTTCACTGCAAAACATATGTCCGGACGGGTGTTCACTAAGAACATCAGGACCCCTACGAGTTGACGATACTCAGTAGGATTTGCTAAAACAGGCCCAGCAACGTTGCCACTCAACTTCTTAAAGTTGAGCTCCATCAGTGTCGACACGGACTTACAATATACCAAATATTTCCAGAAGCTTCACAATATATTTTCCTTGAGAAAGGAAAATCTCGCCAAGTCTCTGCCAGACCTCCAGGCCTAGGAAGTAGTGCATCAGTCCTAGGTCCTTCATCTCGAACTCAGCAGCGAGCTCCCTCTTGCACTGATGAATAAGAGGGTCAGCACCTGTCAAGAAGAGGTCGTCCACATACAGCACCAGAATGAGAGGCTTCTCTCTATCATCCTTGAAGTAAAGGTTCAGATCAGCATTACTATGAGTGAAGCCCAGCTTCATCAGGGAGCTATCTATCCTCTCGTACCAAGCTCTGGGTGCTTGCTTCAGCCCATAGAGGGCTTTCTTCAACCTGCAGACAGGGGTGTCCTAATCCTGGAATTCGAACCCCAGAGGTTTCTCTACATACACCTCTTCCTTTATCGCACCATGCAGAAATGTGGTCTTTACGTCCATCTGATGAAGACTCCATCCTTGCGTAGCAGCAAGGGCTATGATAGATCGAATGGTGGTATATCGAGCCACAGGTGCAAATATGTCATCATAGTCTATGCCTTCCTTTTGAGAGAAGCCACAGGCAACGAATCTTGCCTTGAAATTTTCAGCACTTCCATCAGATCCATGCTTGATCTAGTAGAGCCATTTCGAGGTGACAGATGCTTTGTCCTCTGGCCTTGGAACCACATCCCAAACATCATTCTTCATTATGGACTCATACTCTTTGTGCATAGCATCCTTCCAGACTCTATGCTTTACGACTTCCTCAAAAGATCCAAGCTCAAATTGTACAATAGTACTCATGGCTGCTAGATACCCTTGGTATCTACTCGGCTTCTTGCTTTCACGAAATGTCCCCCTTGGGGCCATATGTCCCTAGGCATCCTCAAGAGTGTCCCTGAGCCATGATGGTCTCTTCCCCAGTGAAGGAGGTGGATCAATCGGGTCTATCGGTCCTTCAGCATCGGGCATCATCTCATCCTTTGGTTCTTCTTGATTTCCAGGCCTTGCTTCATGACCTTCCTTAGATCTCGAAAGATTGACTACTTTCCTCAGGGAAGCATCTTCGTCAAAAGTGACATCGTGGCATATCTCCACTTCCCTTTGACCAGGCACATAGACTCTATAGGCCTTCGAAGTTTCGTTGTAGCCCACAAACATTCCCTTCTTCCCAGAAGCATCCAGCTTGCTTCTCTTTTCTTTCAGCACATGAAAATAAATAGGACATCCAAAAACTCTAAAATGTGAAATGTCGGGTTTCTTACCAGAAAAAACCTCTCTGAGAGTTTTGGAGTCCAGTGCGGAATGTGGGCATCGGTTTTGTATGTACACAGCAGTGTTCGCAGCTTCTCCCCATAGAAACTTCGATAGACCCTGATCACATAGCATGGCACAAGCAGCTTCCACAATGGTCCTGTTCTTTCGTTCAGCAATGCCATTCTGCTCGGGAGTATAGACAGTTGTGGTCTCCCTTTTGATGCTAGCTTCTCTGCAAAATTTCTTGAACACGTTCGTCTCATATTCAGTGCCATTATCGGTCCTCAAAATCTTGATCTTCTTCCTTGTCAGATTTTCCACCAAGGCTATGAAGGTATGGAACCACATGAAAGCCTTATCCTTCTTCTTCAAGAAGTATATCCAGGTTTTGCAAGAGAAGTCATCTATGAACGTCATATAATAAGAACATCCTCCCAAGGATGTCACGGGCAGCATACCAAACAGATCAGAATGTACTAATTGCAAGACATCAGATGTCTTTGTGACACTTACGAGGAAAGGTCCCCTTGTATGCTTTCCTTCGGTACAACCCTGACATACACCTTCATCATTATTTGAGAACTCGGGCATCCCCGTCACCACCTTCCTTGCTTCGAGAAGTGCCTTGTACTGAAGGTGTCCAAACCTCTGGTTCCATAGTTCAGTGTGTCGGATAGTATCACATGTCATCGCTCCCAGTGGACTTCCTCCAACCTGGTAGAGTGTATCAACTCTAAACCCAATCGTGATAGCTTCCACATGTGCACCTTTCCATCAGTGAATGCCTCATTGAAACCTTTGTCTTCCATGGACAATATAGACACAAGGTTCTTCTTCAAATTAGGTACATAGAGTACATCCTACAAGCGGAGGACTTGACCTTGAGACAAGTGGAGGGTCACAGTCCCTGTCCCTTTCACGGGATATGTGGCATTATCTCCAAGGATAATTTCCAAATTAGTATCCTTCTCAACTATATCAAAGAGTGCTTCCTTGAACCCAATGATGTGCCTTGAGGCACCACTATCTATCAACCAGACATCAATAGTGTTAGGTGGAGATGCAACAGAGAGGGCAGATACAAGAATGAATTCATTTCTTTTATCAACAACATTTGATTCCTCATACCTGGAATTTCTCGACCTTTTGAAAGGTTGACCATTTCCGCCGGAGGGAGCCTTCCTCTTTCCCTTGAACCTGTTGTTCCTTTGATTGCCATTCCTCCGGTTGTTGTTGTTGTCATTACCATCGGGAGAATCCTTCTTGAAAGGGCATTCTCTAGCATAGTGACCTGACATATGACAAGTGTAACACTTGCCCTTCTTTCCTTGGGCCCCTGCTCTTCCTTTGCTCTTTGGACCACCAAAGTTCTTCTTTCTAGAATGAGCAGCGTAGGCAACATTTCCTTCATTTTCATACTCCTTCATTCTTGTCTCTTCTTGAACGCATCTCGATAGTACTTCGTCAAAGTCAGGTATCACATTATTATTGAGAATGGTAGTGTTGAACACATGCCATTCGGATGAGAGCCCTCCAAGTGCGGTGAGTACCATCTCTCGATCAGCTATTGTCTCCCCAATAGCCAGCAGATTGTTCCTGATCTCGGTCAGCTTCAGAAAATATGATTGAATAGACTCATCCCTGCCTTTCTTCAAATTCTTCAATTGATTCTTGAAGAATAGGACTTGATTCGCATTGTTGGCCTTGAACATGTGGACCAACTTATCATACATCTCTTTGGATGTGCCCAGCTCAGAGATTTAGGCAACCAAACTCTTGTGAATTGAGTCACTGATCATCAGCTTCGCTTTGATCTCCCCCTTCTTATACTTTGTTTTGGCGGCAGCAGTTGCAATGGATGGAGGGTCTTGGATTTTACCCTGCACATAGTCCATGACATCTTGGTCTTCCAACATAAGATCCAATGTCATCTTCCAAGCATTGAAGTCATCCTTCCCAGTCAATGTGTCATCAGCCTTGAAGCCATTGTAGTTTGAGGAACCCATCCTCTTCTTCGATGATTGCTACAAATTAGGGCTTTGTCTTCACCTCAGCTCTGATACCATGTAAATTTACGTAGATGTTCTATGCTTGATGCAACTTTACTTTCTCTTCAATATTAGACAGCAATCACATAAACAATAAAGTAAAACGCTAATAGAACAGACCAGTGGATCGACAGAAGACAAGCCAGAAATATAAGTGTATCGGTGCGTTACGGCGGTCAACAGGATGCTTCAACCAGCAAAGTCTCAATATGGTCAGCCAACCAACAATGTCACACAACCCTCTAGGACAGCCAAATAGTCAACTCAAAAGTCAATGCTGTCAGTGAACGGTAAACGCAAACAGCAGCAGCAGCTAGGTCAATGTTGAAAAGTCAAAGTCAACGTCTTGCCTCGGAAATAGTGCAAGAAAATGCGGATTAGGGAAATCGAGATTTTGGGAGAGTTTTTGGTCGATTTGACCTTGCATTGACCAAAGTCAACGTTGGTCAAACTTTGCTGCAAAAACCCTAGACCGAAAAAAATAGAAAGCGTTGCTGCCAAATTTGCCACGTGTGGAGAGAGAAGAAGAAAATGCGGATTAGAGAAATCGAGATTTTGGGAGAGTTTTGGGTCAATTTGACCTTGCATTGACCAAAGTCAACGTTGGTCAAACTTTGCTGCAGAAACCCTAGACCGAAAAAAATAGAAAGCGTTGCTGCCAAATTTGCCACGTGTGGAGAGAGAAGAGACTCCAAGTGATCGAACCAATTAGATGAGGACAGAGAATGTGTGAGGATGAGATGAGTGAAATGTCCTCCAACGTTGACCTTATTTATATCCATCATTGAGGGTGTGTGACACATCTGCTGGGGCACAAAACCTTAAGGCCGACCTACACATATTTTGAATAGATTAAAAATAAATTCAAAATAAATGTTTTGCTCATCAGATCAAGATGATCTTTAGATCGATCTTGCACCTCTCCGAACGAGGAACCCAATAAAAATATTGGTATCTTCATCTGAGCATCACAACATGGAGTTTGGACCTAGTTGTCCAAAATTAACACAAATGGACTATCACACACAACGACTGAAGCCACAGGGTTCAATTTCTTAATATAAATTGGTTCACAAGTTACGAGCTCTTAGAAAATGGCCAGTGTCAAAATTATCAAGTGCACAGGAACAAACTATGAATTAATAGCAGTTCATAGCATAAATCAAATTGCAAAGTTTAATTCAATCTCAAGTCATTTAACAATCACACAACTTACAATCCCAAATTTGTTGTTTATTTACACCATTCGCATAGAAATACCTTCAATTTCACAAAGATTGAAGGTACAGGCGGGTCTGCAAACTTCAAAACTGTAGTACATAGAGAAATAGTGAGTTCCTCTCTTCTACTCTCTCTTTGGGAACTTCCCAGCACTCTTCCCTTTATTCCCAAAAAAAAGAAAATTTACTATGACAACCAAGAGTCACAAAATGTGAAACGTTTCCCCTTCTCCACAAAATAAGGGAAACTGAAAACTATATTTACAACAGAAAATAATTTCTCCAAATTATTTCTAAAAAATCGAAGCTCAATCTTAAATTAAAAATTTACAATTTTTTAACAAAACATTTTAAAAAAATTCCCAACATTACCATGTGACCATCCCTTCACATTGGTAAGCTCTTGTCCAAATTATTTATATCTTATGCTCGACCTATGCACCTGCATCAAGCTTCCCAAGAAAGAAAGACTTGTGAGCTCCTACTCATAAGGTATTCTACAGAATAACCTGCTTTTTGTAGAGCTGCAACATCCATCCAAAGTAGAATCCTCAACCGGATGACCTTTCCACTTCACTAAGTACTCCATATATTCCTTTCAACTTGTTTGTTTTGCAACCTTTGTGTCCAAATCATTTCAGCTTCCAATGTTTTTGCCATAGGCATTTGTTTTACCCACTTCTGCTCAATGACTTCATCATTGTTTGCGTTTCTTGTAGATGGGTCTTTGTCACCAGCTTGATAAGGATACAAATCACTCACATTGAAAATTGGTGAGATAGTTTTACCTGTAGGTAACTCCAGTTCATAAGCATTTGCAGAAAACTTAAGAAGTATCTTGCAAGGGCTTATTTTCTTCATCTTAAGTTTATTATACTCCTTCCTCGGAAATCTCTCCTTTCTTAGGTCAGCTAAGACCATGTCTCCCTCCTCAAAGTTGACTTCTCTTCTTTTTAAATTTGCTTTCTGCGTGTATTTGGAGCTACTGACTTGTAACCTCTGCTTAACTTGCTCATGTAAATCACTCATTGTTGCTGAATAATCTTCTCCTTCAACACTTCTTTGTTCCAATCTGCCCAAATATTGCAGTTCACAAACTCCCCTAAGATGCATTCCATACAAAATCTGAAATGGATTATTCCCTGTGCTCCTATTTGGCGAATGATTATACATGAACTTCGTTTGAGCTAATACACGGTCCCATTGCTTGGGATGATCACCACAAGGCTTCTCAATATGTTCCCGAGACTTTTGTTCAACACTTCAATCTGTCCATCAAACTGTGGATGATAGGCTGAGTTGCAGTTTAAGTTGGTTCCAAGTTTCTTCCACAAGGTTCTCCAAAAATGCCCTGTAAACCTTGTGTCCCTATGAGAGATTATACATTTCAGCAAACTATGTAGTCGAACAATATCATTGAAAAACAAATTAGCCACATGCGTAGCATCATTAGTTTTGTAACATGGAATAAAATGAGGCGTCTTCGTAAACCTATCCAAAATTACAAGTATTGAGTCATTACCCTGCTGAGTCTTTGGCAAACTCAAAACAAAATCCACACTCACCGAGTCCCATGGTCTACCGGGAATGGGTAAAGGAATATATAGTCCAGCATTTTGACTCCTTCCTTTCGCATGCTAACTCACTCTGCACCTACTCACATATTTTTGCACGTCCACTTTCATCTTTGGCCATAAATAAAAATGGTTCAGTTGCCCAAGTATCTTATCAACACCTAAATGTCCTTCCAACCCTCAATTGTGCTTTTCTTGTATCAAGTTCTCTCTCATAGAATAGTTGGGAATACGTAGTCGGCTATTCTTGAATAACAAACCACCCTGCAACATAAACTCTTTCCATGGGTTGTTATCTCTGTTTACAGGATTCTTGCATGCATCAAATGCTTCTTGAAAATCAACATCAACTTCATACAAATCCTTCAAATAGTGAAAGCCTAAAACTTGCACTTGACTCACTTGCATGATCAAGCTTCTCCTATTTAAAGCATCGGCTACCTTGTTTGCTTGTCCACTTATATGCTTCAAAACAAAGGTGAAACTCTACAGGAATTCAACCCACTTAGCATGCTTATGGTTCAACTTGTGTTGTCGCATTATATATTGTAATGCAGAAATATCAGAGAACAGAACAAACTCCTTAGGCATTAAATAGTGCCTCCAATGCTTCAAAGCTTGAATCACAGCATAGACCTCTTTGTCATAAGAAGAGTATTTATGTTTTGAGTCACTTAACTTCTCGCTGAAATATGCAATAGGTTTATTCTCTTGGCTCAGTACAGCTCCAATAGTTGTCCCACTGGCATCACATCTTACTTGGAAAAGTTAATTGAAGTCGGGCAACTTCAACACTGGTCTCTCAATGATCTTCTTCTTTAATAGCTAGAAACTTTTCTTTGTTGTTGTTTTCCAACAAAATGGTTATCTATCCTTCTTGATTGTATCTATGATAGGTGTGCAAATACCATTGAAGTTCTCGATAAACTTCCAATAGAAGTTGGCTATAAGCCATGAAAGCTTCCAACTTTGAAAATGCTCTTGGGTGAAGGCCAATTCACAATTGTCTCTGTTTTCTCCGAATCCATTTTCAATCCATCTTTTGAAATGACAAAATCTAAGTATACTAACTCAGGTTTCATAAAAGTACATTTCTTCAGGTTAATTAGCAACTTTTCTTGCTACAATCTCTCCAAAACATATCTCACATGTCTAAGGTGCTCTTATTTAGTTTCACTGGAAATTAAGATATCATCTAAGTAAACACTAACAAACTTACCAGTGAACTCCTTCAAGACTTCCTTCATCAATCGCATGAAGGTACTGGGTGCATTTGTTAGTCCAAATGGCATGACTAGCCATTCGTACAATCCGTCATTAGTCTTAAAAGTTGTCTTCCACTCATCCCCTTCTCTATTCCGAATTTGATGGTAACCACTTTTCAGATCAATCTTTGAAAAGTAAGTTGCTCCACTTAAATAGTCCATCATATCATCCATCTGTGGCAAAGGAAATTTGTATTTAATCATGATCTTGTTGATTGCTCTGGAATCTGTACACATCCTCCACTCTCCATCCTTCTTTGGACTTAGTACTGTAGGCACAGCACATAGACTCAAGCTCTCTCTTATCAACCCTTTATCTAACAACTCTTGACCATGTTTCTTTATTTCTTCATTTTCCTTGGGTGTCAATCGATATGCAGCCTTATTTGGAAGACTTGCTCCCGGTATCAAATCTATGTGATGGTTGATGCTTCTTTTGAGTGGTAACTCGCTTGGAAAATCACCTACTACAATACAATTAAATTCATGCAACATTTCTTGAATTTCAATAGGTAAATCTGCAATTTCAGTGTGCAAAAGTATTACCTTTAGCTTGTAGATTACTACATAGCTGGCCTCCTCTTTAGCTATTTGTTGCAGGTATTCTTTACCACTTAACAACAGTGCTTTTGGGTTGCTTGTCTCATTTGCGCAAGAGTATGTTTGATGCCATCCTTTTCGAACTTGTAGCAATAGCTCTCTCCATCATGTATTAGTTTCCTATCAAAATGCTATGGTCGACCCAAAAGGATGTGGCAAACATACATTGACATTATATCGCAGATTACCTTGCCCTTATATTTGCCTATCTAGAGCTCAACTTCACTCTGCTCATTCACTAACAATTGGTGTCCCTTTTACAGCCATGATACCTTGTACGGTGTTGGCTATTTAATCCTCTTCAATCTCAGTTTTTCCACCATTTCTAAGGAAACAAGATTGTCAGTGCTTCCACTGTCAATCACTACCTTGCAGCACTTCCCTTTTGCTTTGCATGTAGTCTTAAACAAGGACCTTCTTTGGGTTGGTTCAACAGTTTCTTTGGTTGGCTTCAACAAGACTTTATTCATCATCAACGCCTCTCCGACTTCAGACATATTTTCTGCCTCAGGTGCTTGCGCTTATGCTGCTTCTAGCTGAACTATGTGTGTACCACATTGTCCCATATTCTCATTCTTTGGACATGTTGGCTCCCTGTAATTTGCAAGATTAGCAAGAACAAGTAGCAGGGAACCACATCAAACCACTTTGGAGTCCAAGGAACTAACCTTCCTGGGCTCAAAGAGGGCTCTCTCTATGTTTATGATTAACTGATTTATCTTTATGCTTATGTTTTCTGATTTTAGGCTAGTTATAAAGTTTTGGGGTTGTTTGTTTTGATTGATTGATTGATTGATTGATTGTAGGTTGGACAGATAGAATGTCGGAAGCTTAATCCATAGGGCTATGGAGTCATAAAAGGTTTAAATTGTACATTAAATTTTCGAAGGTTTTCATAGGGGAAGCTAACTATATCAAATGGATCTTCTTAAGGTAAGATGAATATGAGATGATAGCAAGTTTGTGAATTCAATAAAACTAAAGGGCAATTAAGAATCCTTTAATTATACTTCAACAAGAAATGTCTTTAAGATAACAGTTTCAAGAGAAACTAAAGAGCAGAACACCTCTGAATTCTTTAATTAAACTTTACTAAGAAAGCCTTCAGACAACAATCTAGTAATACTAAAGAGCAGGACACCCATGAATTCTTTAGCTATACTTTCAGATAGGGAAAACATTCAAGATAACAGTTCAGTGAAATTAAAGAGCAGTACACCCCTGAATTCTTTAACCAAACTTCAAAGAAGGCCTATAAGATAACAGTTTAAGAGGAACTAAAGAGCAGGACACCCCTTAATTCTTTAGCTAAACTTTACTAAGAAAACCTCAAGGCAACAAGCTAGGTGGAACTAAAGAGCAGGACATCCTTGAATTCTTTAGCTAAACTTTGCAGATGAAAACATAAAGATAATAATAACAAACAGATTTAAGGTGCCCAAACAGCATATCTCAATCTAAAATTTCAGTTCTATTATCAAAGGAATTGATGTACAATATGGAAAATAGGGGAGAAACATTGACAAAGAGAGATAACATCACCATTAGCATAGCTCAAGAATCCTGTGAATGTGCTTGTATTACTGATGTCCGGCTCAAAACAGTTACAATGCTCCAGTGCAATAATCTTTGCAACTCAGAGTCTTGATCAAAATCCAACTTAGCAGCCAACCAAACAACAACCAACAATAATAATGAACAATACATGCAGTATTTAACTGCAGATGAGAAGGTTGCCCTAATCTAGGGTGACAGATTTGTATTTACTACAGAGTAAATGATGTTTGACAATTGAGACCACGCAAGGCCCAATGCCAAAATATCTTTGACTGACTCACTGTAATAATAACTTTCAACTTAACTGTTGAGCTAGCTTTAAGATATTTTTGACTATTTGCCTTTAATATTAACTTTTACAATAACTTCTAAGTAGCTGCCAAAAAATATCTCTGACTGAAACATTAACTGAGGTAGCTGCCATTAGCAAAATTAGGCTATAGGTGGCCAATGTGATTGTGAAGAAGTGAATGCTGAATGGTCTTGACACCTGGCCTAGTTTTCCTCGTTGATTTATTTATGATTTGTCTTTAAACCTTCAAACTGTCTTTATCTGTATTCTTTTATCTGTTTTTATCTCTGATCTCTCTTTGACTGCCTTGGGTTACTGTAATCTCTCCTTTAACCTCTCTTATCTGTCCTTTACTGTTAACAAACCTCGTTGTCTTTGGAAGAATTGAATGATCCTTATTGATCGTGATCCATTGTTGCTTCTGATCTTTCTTGCGCTCCTAATCCTTTGATAAATAAGGCTTCTGGATCATCACCCAGAGAACCCGGTTTGAATAATTTTTGGAATTAGAAATGCAATTTATGCATTTTTTGGTACATCGAACACTTGCACAATTAAAACAATTTATTAATATAAAACAAGATCCTGCAGGGAGGGGAGCAATGGTGGCTCACAGGGATAGGGCAATTTATGGACAGAGTTCGGAAAAAGGAGGTTTTTGGTCTCTACACTTGTTTATGGCCTTCCAGGTCCTTTAGAAACGTCGCAGGGGTTCATTGCTGAGATTTGGGGCTTATCGCGACAGTACACGGCTTCAAAATATTCAAATGGGTCAGTGGTTTCATATTATGGCGTGGGAGCAATTTAGTGGTTTTTCACATGGGGCGTAGGCGGTTAGGTGGTATTAGGCGGAGGGATGCGATAGAACGGAGAGGCGACACGTGGAGAGAAGGATGGGTGCGAAAACCGCCTATTTCGCAAGCCCCAAAGGTTTTAAACCTCAGGCGGTTAAAGTTACGAAAAGGCGCGTGGGCCGTCAAATCTAGTGGCAGAGATCGAACGGCTGTCAAGCGATGGACCAGCCGTAGGTCGATTTGACATATGGGGTCGAGGTTTTAAATGGAGTGGTGGGTTAAACATAACGCGAGGCTTTAAATAAACAAGGTTTATTTAAAGAGTGGGACTCGAGACAAAATTAATTTCAAAACAATGTAAAAAGGGTTTTTACATTGTTTTGAATAAAAATAGAGGAAAATGAGTGAAGGGGAGGGGATTTTAGTGAGAAAAATGGGGTTTTGAAATAGGGAAGAGGTTTTAAGAAAGGGGAAAAGCCAAATGAGGGGATTTTTAAGTCAAACCTGAGATTTTCAGAGCATGAGGGTATCAAAATGAGAGATAATGAAGAGGTTAAGTGAAAAATAATGAAGGCAGTGAGATTTCTGAAAATAAATGATAGTCAGGGAATGTTATTTTCAGCAGACTATAAGAAATCCATAGTCAGCTAGTGATACTGTTGAATATAGGAGACTAACAATGGCTCTAACTGGGGAGGGCAACTCCTTCAGGAGGTGTCAAGAACATTTATAGATCAGTAGCCTATTTGTATTTGGCTGATTTTCATTCTGTAATTGATGATCTGCTGCAACTTTTTGTGACTTTGGCTTTTAAAATTTAAAAACCATGCTTCCTGCAAATTAATTCTACCTACCCATCATCTATTCTAACATTTTTTCTTCATTTTGGAGGTGCATTTAAACTTGCAAACCTTGACATCATTTTTCTTTTGAAAAGCAAACTATCTAAATCTAACCTTATAACTTCCAAAGGCTAAGATTAAACTGATGAGCTCTTTTATTCTCTACCTAACTACTTATCTGCCAAGGTTAAATAGTTTGACAGATTTTTATTCTCTAGCTATCAGCATGAAATTTAAAATATGAATGAATCAAGACTAAGTTGTTTGATCATCATGAATTGTGGCATTTTGGACAAGCTGCACACAATATTATTTGCAAAAGTAAACTATCATTAGTAAGCCAAGATTAGACATTTTGGCAAACCTTCATTTTCTAACTTATCAACAAAAATTCAAATTTTGTCCAATCATGTTTAAACTGTATGATTAAACAAGACCTTTTCAAAAGTAGTGGCATTTTGACTTGCACACTTTCAGAAATATTCATTTTTTGATATGGGGCTTACCTTCTTTCTTTTTATTTTCCCTCTTTTCTTGTTTTCTTTCTTTTTTGTATCAATTTTTTCTAAGATTTTTGTTTTAAGCAATGTTATATACAATGAAGAAAACTTAAACTGAGATCCTTTAACTGAAATAATCTTGAGCATCCTGCCATTGACAGGACCTCCAAACAATTCTGTTCCATCCATTTCTTATAAGAAAAACGCATTATTACCTCTTGCAAAATGAATGGTGTATGGACCTTTCCACGGGATATCAACCTTTCCATGCTTGCCTTTGTCCTCTCTTCTTGAATCCCACTTCAGCGCTTTGTCTCCAATGTTAAAATCATTTGCCTTGGTCCTTTGGTCAAAGAGTTTCTTGATGTTTTCTTGTAACTGCTGTGTTCTGTTGTATACTCCTATGGTTTGTTGCAGCTGAATAGTTTGGTGTATTCTTCTTTGTATATCATTTTCTTCAGACTACACCTCTTAAATGAGCTTCATTATTGGCACTCCCAAGGCTGTTGGGAAAACTGCATCCATTCCATACACTAGCTGATAGGGTGACATATCAATTGACTTCTTGTTTGTTAGCCTGTCTGCCCATAGTGCATGTACCAATTTGTTGTGCCATGATTTTTTATTTTCCTCCAACAACTATTTATTTGAGGATTCAGCCAACCCATTACCTTGAGGGTAATAAGTTGTAGAATGTCTCAAAGTAATATGATATATGTGGCAAAAATCCATCATTTTCTTGGATTTAAAGGCAGCAGCATTATCAATAATGATTTTCCTAGGACAGCCAAACCTAAACAAAATGTTATTTTCAAGAAATCTGATAATCATTGAATCTGTGGTAGGCCTGGAAGGAATAGCTTCTATCCATTTAGTAAAATAGTCAGTTGCAGTAAGGATCCATTTATGCTGGGCAGATGAGGAAGAGTGGATTTATCCAATGAAATCTAGACCCCATTGTTGAAAAGGAACTTCAACAGAGATTGGTTGTAATGGCAAAGGCAACAACTTTCTTTTACCCTCAAAAACTTGACATTTATGACAGGCAACTACCATTTTGTGGATGTCTTGGAAGAGGGTAGGCCAATAGAAACCAGCCCTAAGGATTTTATTTACAGTGGTCTTCCAATAGAGGTGACCTCCACATTCTCCTTCATGAAATTCATGCATAATCCTATCTGCATCTTCTTCAGACAAACATTTAAGCAATATACCACCAAAGTTTTTCCAATATAAAACTTTATCTAGAATACAGAAATTTACAGCTTTTAACTTCAAAAATTTGGCCTTTGTTTTGGACAAACCAAGAGGAACATTTAGATTAAAAAGCACATACAGAATACCTGCGTACCATGGAGAGTTCAGGAATGCTTCATCAATAGGTGGAGTCGCCAGCTCCTCTTGTTCATCCAATGAGTGAATCATATTGATGTCTAGGGCTTGAAAATTTGTTTCAGCCATTAGTTTAGCCAGTCCTTGTCCCTTGATTAGCTTGGTGGGTTTGATTTTCAAATCATATTCTAAGATGACAGCAATCCACTTACCTCTTTTTCCATCGGGATCTTGTGTAAGTATGTCTTTAACCACTGTGTGAAGCACAAATGCAATGATGTATGAATGCAAAATATAGACTCTCAAATCTTTTAGTGCTTTGACCAAAGCAAAAGCCTACTTTCCCATGATATTATATTTCAGAGGTGCATCTCTTCGGGCTTGGCTAAAGAATGCTATGGGCTGCTCCTGTCCTTTTGTATTTTTTTGCAGTAAGACAGCAGCATCTGTGTGTTCTGATGCAAAGGAAAATATAAAGAAATCCTTGGTGAAATCGAGGCTGATCAAAACTGGTGTTTGGGTAAGGGCTTGCTTCACCAAGTCAAAATATTGCTTTGCTTCTATGGTCCATTTGACTCCTGTGTCCCTTTTGAGCATGTTAGTGATGTTTCTTAGGAGTTCCGCAAGGTTTGGTATGAACCTTCTTAAGAAATTTATCTTTCCAATAAAAGACTGTAGCCCTTTGATACTTCTTGGGTGACTCATTTACAATATTCCCTCAATCCTCTTTGGGTCAATCTTGATCCCTTCTTCAGATATAATGTCGCCTAGAAACTTCCCTTCTTGAAGGCGAAATGAGGATTTCTTGGGATTCAAAGATAGGCCATACTTTTTTCATTTCTCAAAGACCTTTCTTAAGTGAGCTAAATGTTCTTCATCAGTTTTTGAATAGATTGTTATAGCATCAAGATATATCACAATGAAGAAACCTATTTCTTCTGAAAAAACAATATCCATTGCTCTTTGGAAAGTAGCTCCATTATTCATTAACCCAAAAGGCATCTTTACATACATGAAGGTGCCCCAAGGTGTGGTGAAAGTTGTTTTGTATTGATCATCTAGATGTACCAGCACCTGATTGAACCCTGAAAAGCCATCAAGCAGAGATATTCTTTTGGAGCCTACTACCCTTTGCAATATGTGATCCATTTTGGTAAAAGGTAGTTGTCCTTCAGGGATGCTTTGTTTAAATTTCTTAAGTCTATGCAGAGCCTAATTTCTCTTGTCTTCTTCCTCACTGATACAAGATTTGAAACCCATCTCGAGTACCTTAGTGGGACTATTATTCCAGCATCATACATTTTCTTTATCTCTTTCTCAAATAGTGGCATTTGGACAAGATTGATTTTGCGCGGTTTCTATTTAAAGTGTTTCTGGCTCTCTTTGAGTGGAATCTTGTGCTGGATGATATCAGTATCATAGGACTTCAAGTCTTCATAGCTCCAAGCAAACACATCACTAAATTCTTTGAATCGCTCAATATATTTCTGTTTTATAGGAGCTGACAGTGTTTTTGACAGTTTTTCCATTTTGGGCTTTTGCTCACTGCCTATATTGCATTCTTCTACATTTGCTTCACTGGTTTCCGTCTTTGGCTTTCTAGCAACATCATTGAAATCGAAAAGTTCTTCTAGAGGGACAAGTCCTCTTGGCAAGGTATTATCTTTGAACTGCAGCACTTCAAAGTCTTCTTTTTCTGGATCTCCACACATTTTTGTCCTATGTGGGTTTTCTTCTGCTAACAGAGTTATATCAACATGGTGAGTGGACTCCTCCTTGCATGTTCGTTCCTTGGTAGAGCAGTTTTATTCATGATCTAAGTCTGAATTTGGAAACTCAAACTCATCTTTGGACTGCAGGAAGTCTTCAATCTGATTGTCACCTTCAAAACTTGCCAATATCTTATATTATCAGGGACTGTTGGTCTGTATTTAACCTTTACTGTGTATTGTTTATTAGCATGAGGTAGTTGACAAGTGTTGGCTACAAATGCTAGTCCATTGGCAAGGATATTTTGATTTCTTGGGGCAAAGGCAAAGCCATATTCTTGGAATGTTTTTAGGAGGTCAAGGGCAGCATTTATGTAGGCTCTTAATCTAGGATGTTTAGCTGAATATTCTCCCTTAATTTGCCTAATGACCAGCTCAAAATCCCCATGGACAAAGATCCTTTTGGCCTTTTATTTTTTCAGAAGTTGTAATCCTAGAAGGAGGGCCTCATACTCTGCTATATTATTTGTACATTAAAAGTTCAGTTTGTAGGAGTGACCCTCTGCGTGATTGTTTTCAGTGTTATGTACCCAAACACCTGCTCCTGAACCAGTTTTGCCACAAGACCCATCAAAGCTCATGTTCCATAGAGCTTCATGTTCAGACTTGCGTTGTTCATTATCTATTTGGTCTGACTGTTCTTCTTTTTCTTCATCTTCTTCAACTGTTTGTTCATTTATTGCCACTTGTTCATTAATGTTTTCATCATTATAAAGGATAAATGAATCAATTTCTGTGTGGACAGAATAGAGAGGGGAGTTATCAGGATTTTCTTGACTGTTGACCATGTATTTCGTATGAGTCTCCCTATACAATCTTCTTGGTTGACTAAAGACTGGTATGGTGGCATAGGTCATGTTCATTTGGAGGGTGCCTTGCAGTTTGGCTCCCCATGAGCGTGATAGAAGCATGCGATATTTAGGGGGGATGTCAGCCACTACAATATCCAATACTAGGCTTTTGGCTGGTATTTGTGCTAGATTAACACAGAGATCTTTGATCGGGCCTACACATTTAACTCTACTAGAGTCAAAGGAGTACAAATCTTTGTATGGTCTAGTTATCTCAAGGCCTAGTCTTTCCATAACTACTTTTGGCATGAGGTTATGGGAAGCTCCCAAATCTAACATGGCATTATGGAGAATTTTATCATGAACATTCAAACTGACATAAAATGGATGTACACCTCCCTCTTGAAATTTTCCTTCTACTTCAGGTCCAAACAAAAGTTCAGGTTTGTCATCATTTAAATTTACAGAATCAGCATTTTCTCCCATGTTTAAAGCTTTCAAAACTTGGGATCTATATACATCTTGGCCTACCAATTCAATAAGAGGTATGGAAATTTTTATTTTAGCAATCTCATTCTCAATATTGAATGGTGTCTGTGTTTTTGGCAGATTTGAATTAGTTTTATCAGACACTATTTTTGCAGCAATTTCAGATTGTTGATTTGAATTAGGGATCTCAGTTAAATCAGTTTTGTTAGGGCTACTAGTTGATTTACTAGTGCTGCTTTTTGGACTGTTTTTGTTTTTATTTTTATCAAAAACTTTAACCATTATGTTTGAAGTTTCTGCTGTCTTTTTAGGATCATTTTCAAGGGTCTTCCTAGAAAAAATTTCAGGGTTCTTTCTCTTGGGAGTGTCTTGAGTTTTCCTGCTTCTGAGGTCATACTGCCTATGTACTTCCATGATGGCATTTTCGAAGCCTTGTTTATAGTCCTCAGATTCTAAGCATTCTTCTTCATTTGGGGCAAATATGCCTTGTTCTTCCTCAGTGAAAAAAAAAAGTATCCTCATTATTAACTCCCATTAGATTGATTTGACTTTGTTCTGGTTCTTCAATCACCCCCTCATCCTCATCAGCATACTTTTCTTGAAAAGGGGGCCTGATTTGCTGGTCAGGTTCCCTCTGTTCTCTCTGCCTTATTTGAGGGGGGTTTCTCCTAAAGTTTTGGTTTTGGTTCTGGTTTCTATTCTGAGGAGTTGCTTGGTTTTCTCTAGGGAAAGCTCTCTCATTCATGTTTATTCTCTCCATCATCCTCTCCATGGTTCTAACTAAGTTATCAATCTTAGTATCAGATGTGGAAGCTACAGCCTCTTTGTTAAAATTGGACAACTAGGTCCAAACTCCATGTTGTGATGCTCAGATGAAGATACCAATATTTTTATTGGGTTCCTCTTTTAGAGAGGTGTAAGATCGATCTAAAATAGATCTTAATCCGATGAGCAGAACATTTATTTTGAAATTATTTTTAATAATTTCAAATATGTGCAGGTCGGCCTTAAGGTTTTACACCCCCAGCAAATTTGTCACACACCTCAGTGATTGATATAAATAGAGTCAACGTTAGAGGACATTTCACTTATCTCAACCTCTCACTTCATCTCTCCTCTTATGATTGGTTCGAGCTCCTTGGAGGCAGTTTTAGTTCACACGTGGTAAAGAAGGACGAAGACGTTGTTGTTGTCATCGTTGTTGTCGTTGTTGTTGCCGTTGTTGCTGTCATTGTTGTTGTCGTTGCTGTCGTTGTTACTGCCGTTGTTGCTGTCGTTGTTGCTGCCGTTGTTGCTGTCGTTGTTGCTGTCGTTGTTGCTGCCGTTGTTGCCGTTGTTGTTGCTGTTGGGGCAGCGTTGACTTTTCTGGGGTTGACTTTGAGTTGACCGTGTGGCTGTTTTGAGGGCTGTTGTGACACATGCTCGGTTGGCTGACCAAGGAGACTTTGTTGGTTGAAGCATCCTGTTGACCGCCATAACGCACCACTACATTTTCTGTTTTTGGTTTGTCTTCTATAGATCCACTAGTATGTTCTATCAGCATTTTACTTGATTGTTTATGTGATTGCTGTGGTGAAAAGTAAAGTTGCATCAAGCATAGAACATCTACATAAATTTACATGGTGTCAGAGCTGAAGTGAAGACAAGCCCTAATTTATAGCAATCACCGAAGAAGAAAATGGGTTCCACAAACTATGGCTTCAAGGAGGATGACAAATTGACTGGAAAGGATGACTTCCATGCTTGGAAGATGATATTGGATCTCAAATTGGAAGACCAAGATGTCATGGACTATGTGCAGGGTAAAATCCAAGAACCTCCATCCACTGCAACTGTTGCTGCCAAAACAAAGTACAAGAAGGGGGAGATCAAAGCAAAGCTGATGATTAGGGAATCCATTCATAAAAGTCTGGTGGCCTACATCTCTGAGTTGGGCACATCCAAAGAGATGTATGATAAATTGATTCTCATGTTGGCCAACAATGCGAATCAAGTACTATTCTTCAAGAATCAATTGAAGAATTTGAAGAAAGGCAAGGATGAGTCCGTCCAATCATACTTTCTAACGCTGACCGAGATCAGGAATAATTTGCTTGCTATTGGGGAGACAATAGCTGATCGAGAGATGGTACTCACCGCACTTGGAGGGCTCCCATCCGAATGGCATGTGTTCAACACTACCATTCTCAATAATAATGTGATACCTGACTTTAACGAGGTACTGTCGAGATGTGTTCAAGAAGAGACAAGAATGAAGGAGTATGAAAATGAAGGGAATGCTACCTACACTGCTCATAGGTCAGGTCACTATGCTAGAGAATGTCCTTTCAAGAAGGATTCTCCTGATGGTGATGACAATCAAAGGAACAACAGGTTCAAGGGAAAGAGGAAGGCTCCCTTCGGCAGAAATGATCAACCTTTCAAAAGGTCAAGAAATTCCAAGTATGAGGAATCAAATGTTGTTGATAAAATAAATGAATTCATTCTTGTATCTGCCCTCTCTGCTGCATCTCCACCCGACACTATGGATGTCTAGTTGATAGATAGTGGTGCCTCAAGGCACATCACTAGCTTCAAGGAAGCACTCTCTGATATGGTTGAGAAGGATACTAATCTGGAAATTATCCTTGGAGATAATGCCACATATCCCGTGAAAGGGACAGGGACTGTGACCCTCCACTTGTCTCAAGGTCAACTCCTCCGCTTGCAGGATGTACTCTATGTACCTAATTTGAAGAAGAACCTTGTGTCTATATCGGCCATGGAAGACAAAGGTTTCAATGTGGCATTCATTGATGGAAAGGTGCACATGTGGAAGAAGAGCTTCAAGGAAGCTATCACGTTTGGGTCTAGAATTGATACACTCTACCAGGTTGGAGGAAGTCCACTGGGAGCAATGACATGAGATGCTATCTGACAGACCGATAATGGCACTGAATATGAGACGAACGAGTTCAAGAACTTTTGCAAAGGAGCCAACATCACGAGGGAGACCACAATGTTTGTGGGCTATAGCGAAACTTCGAAGGCCTATAGATTATATGTGCCTGGTCAAAGGGAAGTGGAGATATGCCATGATGTCACCTTTGACGAAGATACTTCCCTGAGGAAAGTAGTCAATCTTCCGAGATCTGAGGAAGATCATGAAGCAAGGCCTGGAAATCAAGAAGAATCGAAGGATGAAACAATGCCTGATGTTGAAGGACCGATGGACCCGATTGATCCACCTCCTTCACTGGGAAAGAAACCATCATGGCTCAGGGACACTCTCGAGGATGCTAAGGGACATGCAGCCAAAAAAAAAGGGGGGGCATTCCGTGAAAGCAAGAAGTCAAGTAGATACCAAGGGTATCTAGCAGCCATGAGTACTATTGTACAATCCAAGCCTGGATTCTTTGAAGAAGTCATAAAGCATCAAGTCTAGAAGGATGCTATGCACAAAGAGTATGAGTCCATTATGAAGAATGATGTCTGGGATGTGATTCCAAAACCGAAGGACAAAGCAGTTGTCACCTCGAAATGGCTCTATAAGATCAAGCATGGATCCGATGGAAGTGCTGAAAAATTCAAGGCAAGATTCGTTGCCCGCGGCTTCTCTCAAAAGGAAGGCATAGATTATGATGACATATTTGCACTTGTGGCCCGATACACCACCAATCGATCTATTATAGCCCTTGTTGCTACGCAAGGATGGAGTCTTCATCAGATGGATGTGAAGACAGCATTTCTGCATGGTGCGATAAAGGAAGAGGTATATGTGGAGCAACCTCTAGGGTTCAAAGTCCAAGATCGGGACACCCATGTCTGCAGGTTGAAGAAAGCCCTCTATGGGTTGAAGGAAGCACCCAGAGCTTGGTACGAGAGGATAGATAGCTACTTGATGAAGCTGGGCTTCACTAGAAGTAATGCTGATCTGAACCTTTACTTCTAGGTTGTCAAAGGGAAGCCTCTCATTCTGGAGATGTATGTGGATGACCTCTTCCTGGCAGGTTCTGACCCTCTCATTCATCAGTCCAAGAGAGAGCTCGCTGCTGAGTTCGAGATGAAGGACCTAGGACTGATGCACTATTTCGTAGGCCTGGAGGTCTGGCAGAGACCTGGCAAGATTTTCCTTTCTTAAGGAAAATACATAGTGAAGCTTCTGGAAAGATTTAGTATGGTGGACTATAAGTCCAGGTCGACACCAATGGAGCTCAACTTGAAGAATTTGAGTGGCAGCGCTACTGGGCCCGTGCTAGCAAATCCTACTGAGTATCTTCAACTCATAGGGGCCCTGATGTTCTTAGTGAACACCCGTCCGGACGTATGTTGTGCAGTGAACACTTTGAGTCAACACATGGTTGATCATAACATTCACTGGGTTGGTGCCAAGAAACTCTTGAGATATCTCTGGGGCACGATAGACCATGGGCTGAGATACACTGTCGGGAGCATGACACTCCTTGGATATACTAATGCCGATTGGGCTGGCAGTGTGGTGGATCGCAAGGGCACATCTGGATGCTGCTTCGCACGTAGATCTGCTTCGGCAGGAAACGAAAGTCGGTAGCCTTGAGCACCACTGAGGCCGAATACATTGCAGCATGTATGGCCTGTTGTGAAGTCACTTGGTTGCGAAAGCTCTTCAGTGAGTTTTCGAGCATGTGCTAGATGCCACCGTTATCCCTTGTGATAACCTAAGGGGGATTCGTTTGTCATAGAATCTCGTGTTCCACGAACGATCCAAGCATGTTGATGGTTGGTACCACTTTATCCGAGATATGGTACAGCGAGGCGCCATAAAGCTCGATCATATAGGAACTGATGAGCAGGTCGCAGATATTCTCATAATGCCCTTGGGGAAGGTCATGTCCCTAACCTTCCGTGAGAATCTTGGAATCGTGGAACGACCCTATTCTGAGGGTCCTGTTGGACGATGAGCTCTGGGAGCTCTGGGGGGCCTTGGGGATAGTTCCTTGGAGCTATAAGCACACACGAGGCTAGGCTTACCAAACCTTGTGGTGCTTCTGCCCCACCTTTATGATATTTGAGTAGGTTCACCTCTCATGATCTGTGCCCCGTATGCATCCTACCCACTGAGTTCCAGACTCATGGGAAGTAACTCTCATTTCGCCAATGAGGTGGGAAAAGCTAGAGACTAGTAGCAAATACTGATGGACGCATCAGAGATTGCCATACTCTCTATCTAGGATGGCACATGTCCAACCACTTGATCTGGGATCAAGTCTAGTGAGGTTTCGGACCTCCTACTAACTTCGGGTTAGATGAACCAACTTCAGGTTGGTATGTGACTCTTTGAGTCCATGTGAGGTTTCGGACCTCCAACTGACTTCAGGTCAGTGAGACTAACTTCAGGTTAGTATATATGACTCTCTTGAGTCCAAGTGAGGTTTCGGACCTCCTACTGACTTCAGGTCAGATAAACCAACTTCGGGTTGGTATGAGACTCTTTGTGAGTCCAATAGAGGTTTCGAACCTCTAGGCTAAATCTGTCAGCCGAGAATGATGTCTTTGTGACTGACCCATTACTGTTTTGAAATAAAGAGGCCAGCAAAGCAAGTTACGACAGGATGATGCACGATGTTTGATTGCACAGGTGGATGGAGTTCTCCCTAGTTGAGAGGGAGTGTTAAAATTGGACAACTAGGTCCAAACTCCATGTTGTGATGATCAGATGAAGATACCAACATTTTTATTGGGTTCCTCTTTCGGAGAGGTGTAAGATTGATCTAAAATTGATCTTAATCCGATGAGCAGAACATTTATTTTGAATTTATTTTTAATAATTTCAAATATGTGTAGGTCGGCCTTAAGGTTTTACACCCCCAACAAATATGTCACACACCTCAGTGATTGATATAAATAGAGTCAACGTTGGAGGACATTTCACTCATCTCAACCTCACACTTCATCTCTCCTCTTATGATTGGTTCGAGCTCCTTGGAGGCAGTTTCAGTTCACACGTGGGAAAGAAGGACGAAGACGTTGTTGTTGTCGTTGTTGTTGTCGTTGCTACCGTTGTTGTTGCCGTTGCTGCCGTTGTTGCTGCCGTTGCTGTCGTCGTTGTTGTTGCCGTTGTTGTTGCCATTGTTGTTGTCATTGTTGCCGTTGTTGTTGCCGTTGTTGCTGGTGTTGTTGCCGTTGTTGTTGCCGTTGTTGCTGGTGTTGTTGCCGTTGTTGTTGCCGTTGTTGCTGGTGTTGCTGCCGTTGTTGCAGCGTTGACTTTTATGGGGTTGACTTTGAGTTGACCGTGTGGCTGTTTTGAGGGCTGTTGTGACACATGCTGGGTTGGTTGACCAAGGAGACTTTGTTGGTTGAAGCATCCTATTGACCGCCATAACGCACCACCACATTTTTCTATTTCTGTTTTGTCTTCTATAGATCCACTGGTATGTTCTATCAGCATTTTACTTGATTGTTTATGTGATTGTTGTGGTGAAAAGTAAAGTTGCATCAAGCATAGAACATCTACATAAATTTACACTCTTCCCTATATGTGACTCTCTTTTCATTTTTCATTCTAGCCCTCTTGGCAATCAGATTAGCTTCCACACTTACTGCACCCCTCTGCATATCTTCTAATGTGAGAGGGTCTCTTTCTCTTAGTTGGTAAGCCATCTCTGAGTCAAAACCGTCCGGAAATTTCATTAGGGCTAGACCTTGTGGTGGTTTTATGTGATGAGGGAGGGCGTTATATACACTGTTGAACCTAGTGCAGTAATCTTGGACACTCTCTCCAACATTTCTCTTAATATTTTCATATTCTGATAAGATTTGGAGAGGGTTTTTCTTGACTTCCCATTTATTTAGGAACAGTTGATGAAAAGAAGGAAGGTCATGTATACTATTAGGGGTTAGGCCTTTAAACCATTTTCTTGCTTCTCCCCCTAAGCTTTGAGCAAACATTCTGATCTTAACAGTTTCATCATCTATCTCTTGTCTATCAAATGAGTCATCCATTTTATCCACATGTTGTTGAGCATTTGTAGAACCACTTGCATCAAATAGGGGCATTTTGCACTGATAGTCCTGTGGTAGAGCTATTAAAGGCAAGGGTAAAACTAATGGGGCATACCAAGTTGCCATGGCTGGTGGTAGGAGAAACAAAGGGGGGTTAACAAGTGGAGGGTTGACAATAAGAGGTGGAGGGTTGAATGGGGGAAGGTGAGCAGTGGGCGTATGAGTGGGGGTTGAGGCTTCTACAACAGGATTCTGTTGTAAGATGGATGGGTCCAAAATTATCTGGGTTATCCAATGTTGGGACCTAGTCCTGAATAAGCTTTGTTCTAGGTGTGAGTCAAAATGGATATCCTGCAAGTCTTTAAGTTTTTCAGGTAAGGAAATTGCCTTGTGAATAGGTTTGCTAACAGTTGAACTTTCAGATCTATGAGTTTTCCTTAGGATTCTTTCTAGATTGTCAACTATTGCAAGAGGGTTTGGGTCGGGATGGGATCTGGTACAGATTCTCCTAGAAGCCAGAATTTAGACCTAAGGCACAGAGAATTTTGACTGGTTTACTTTGAGATTTGATAATCTTAGGTTTTCTCAATAATTTTCCAGTGGAGTCTGTAGAAAACCAGTGGAGTCAGCAGGCCTACTGAAAACCAGTGGAGTCACCAGGTGGATGATTTTAACTGTCTTAAGGCTGGCTTTTCTCCACCATCAGCAACCAGATACCACTCTTGGCTAATACTTGTGTTATTTAAATTTGAGTAGGGTTTATGAGTTCTTTGAGGAAATTTTAAGCTTTGTTAATAACTCAGGCTCCCAATATGGTCGCCATTATGTTGGCTCCCTGTAATTTGCAAGATTGGCAAGAACAAGTAGCAGAGAACCACATCAAACCACTTTGGAGTCCAAGGAACTAGCCTTCCTGGGCTCAAAGAGGGCTCTCTCTATGTTTATGATTAATTGATTTATCTTTATGCTTATGTTTTCTGATTTTAGGCTAGTTATGAAGTTTTGGGGTTGTTTGTTTTGATTGATTGACTGTAGGTTGGACAGATAGAATGTGGGAAGCTTAATCCATTGGGCTATGGAGTCATAAAAGGTTTAAATTATACATCAACTTTTCAAGGGTCTTCATAAGGCAAGCTAACTATATCAAATGGATCTTCTTAGGTAAGATGAATATGAGATGACAACAAATTTGTGAATTCAGTAAAACTAAAGGGCAATTAAGAATCCTTTAACTATACTTCAACAAGAAATGTCTTTAAGATAACAGTTTCAAGAGAAACTAAACAGCGGAACACCTCTGAATTATTTAATTAAACTATACTAAGAAAGCCTTAAGACAACAATCCAGTAATACTAAAGAGCAGGACACCCCTAAATTCTTCAGCTATACTTTCAGATAGGGAAAACATTCAAGATAATAGTTCAGTGAAATTAAAGAATAGGACACCCCTGAATTCTTTAACCAAACTTCAAAGAAGGCCTATAAGATAATAGTTTAAGAGGAACTAAAGAGCAGGACACCCCTGAATTCTTTAGCTAAACTTTACTAAGAAAACCTCAAGGCAACAAGCTAGGTGGAACTAAAGAGCAAAACACCCCTGAATTCTTTAGCTAAACTTTGCAGATGAAAACATAAAGATAATAATAACAGACAGATTTAAGGTGCCCAAACAGCATATCTCAATCTAAAATTTCAGTTCTATTATCAAAGGAATTGATGTACAATATGGAAAATAGGGGAGAAACATTGACAAAGAGGGATAACATCACCATTAACATAGCTCAAGAATCCTGTGAACGTGCTTGTATCACTGATGTCCAGCTCAAAACAGTTACAATGCTTCAGTGCAATAATCTTTGCAACTCAAAGTCGTGATCAAAATCCAACTTAGCAACCAACCAAACAACAACCAACAATAATAATGAACAATACATGCAGTATTTAACTGCAAATGAGGAGGTTGCCCTAATTTAGGGTGACAGATTTGTATTTACTACAGAGGAAATGATGTTTGACAATTGAGACCATGCAAGGCCCAATGCCAAAATATCTCTCACTGACTCACTGTAATAATAACTTTCAACTTAACTGTTGAGCTAACTTTGAAATATTTTTGACTATTTTCCTTTAATATTATTTTTTACAATAACTTCCGAGTAGATGCTAAAAAATATCTCTGACTGAAACATTAACTAAGGTCGTTGTCTTTAGCAAAATTAGGTTGTAGGTGGCCAATATGACTGTGAAGAAGTGAATGCTGAATGGCCTTGACACCTGGATTGGCCTTCCTCGTTGATTTATTTCTAATTTGTCTTTAAACCTTTAAACTGTCTTTATCTGTATTCTTTTATCTGTTTTTATCTCTGATCTCTCTTTGACTGCCTTGGGTTACTGTAATATCTCCCTCAACCTCTCTTATTTGTCCTTCCCTCAACCTCTCTTATTTGTCCTTCACTGTTAACAAACCTCGTTGTCTTTGGAAGAATTGAATGATCCTTATTGATCATGATCCATTGCTCCTTCTGATCTTTCTTGTGTTCCTAATCCTCTGATAAATAAGGCTTCTGGATCATCACCTAGAGAACCCGGTTTGAATAATTTTTGGAATCAGAAATGCAATTTATGCATTTTCTGGTACATCGAACACCTGCACAATTAAAACAATTTATTAAAATAAAACAGGATCCTACAGGGAGGGGAGCAATGGTGGCTCGCAGGTAGTAGGCCAATTTATGGACAGAGTTCGGAAAAAGGAGGTTTTTGGTCTCTGCACTTGGTTATGCCCTTCCAGGTCCTTTAGAAACGTCGCAGGGGTTCATCGTTGAGATTCGAGGCTTATCGCGACAGGACACGGCTTCAAAATATTCAAATGGGTCAGCGGTTTCATATTATGGTGCAAGAGCGGTTTAGTGGTTTTTCGAATGGGGCGTAGGCGGTTAGGTGGTATTAGGCGGAGGGATGCGATAGAACGGAGAGGCGACACGTGGAGAGAAGGAGGGGTGCGAAAACTGCCTATTTTGCAAGCCCCAAAGGTTTTAAACCTCAGGCGGTTAAAGTTGTGAAAAGGCACGCGGGCCGTCAGATTTGGTGGCGGAGATCGAACAGCTGTCGGGCGATGGACCAACCGTGGGTTGATTTGACATGTGGGGTCGGGGTTTTAAATGGAGTGCCGAGTTAAACATAAGTGAGACCCGAGACAAAATTAATTTCAAAACAATGTAAAAAGGGTTTTTACATTGTTTTGAATAAAAATAGAGGAAAATGAGTGAAGGGGAGGGGATTTTAGTGAGAAAAATGGGGTTTTAAAATAGGGAAGAGGTTTTAAGAAAGGGGAAAAGTCAAATGAGTGGATTTTTAGGTCAAACCTTAGATTTTCAAAGCATGAGGGTATCAAAATGAGAGATAATGAAGAGGTTAAGTGAAAAATAATGAAGACGGTGAGATTTCTGAAAATAAATGATAGTCAAGGAATGTTATTTTCAGCAGACTGTAAGAAATCCATAGTCATCTAGTGATATTGTTGAATACAGAAGACTAATAGGACACTCAAAAGATCTGAGACCGATTTTGTTACATTTGTAACGCCGGTAAATAGTCTCTTTGCCTCTTCCTTTACCTCTTTGGTAAGGTCTTCCTCCTCTGGTGCCACCTTCTTTCTCCAATTGACCTTGTTTTTTTGAACTGCCTGCATCATTCTTTTGAGTTGGAAGCTTTCCTCTTCCTGTTGACTGTCCTTTTCCTTTGAAAAAACCACGCCCTCTACCTAAGTTTTGCTTTCTTGCTATCTTTTCTTCTACCTTCAGGCTTCAAGGCATACTAGTATGCTTCTTCCATGGTCCTTGGAGAAATCATGTTGATTTCATCCTGAATATCCATTATTAAGCCATTAATATACCTTGTTATCTTTTCCAGGGTATGTTCCACATAACCTGCTCTCAAGTTAACTTTGTAAAATTCTTCGGTATATTCTTTTATTTTCAGTGCCCTTTGCTTGAGGTTCTGCATCTGCCTGTAGAGAGTTAACTGGTAATCTTTTGGTAAGAATTTACTCTTCATTTTTGCCACCATCGTGTCCAAAGTTTTTTATCAATGGCTTATTCTTCTTTCTCCGCCCAACCTACACATTGTCCCACCATAGTGCAGCATGACCCTTCAACCTTGTTACTGCAAAATTCACCCGTTTTTCATCGTCCATCTCTTCATATTCAAAATACTTGTCTAACTCATTGAGCCAATCAAACAAATTTCCAGTTGCCAGGCTACCATCAAAGATAGATAGCTCAAGCTTTGGTCTTGAACTTGAGCCTAACAATGATCTCAATAATTTGATTTCTAGAGGTTCCTCAACAGGTGTTGCTCCTTCTTCCCCGGCTTCTTCTTTAGGTTCACTAATATCTCCAGCTTCAGGATCTCATTGTCTTCCTACCTCCATAGCATCTAAACAAGCTTGCAGTCTCCTTATCTCTTCTCTAAGCTCTGCATCTCCCACGGGTCTGCCTCCTCAACCTCGTGCTCTTCTTGCTCACATAGCCATCCCCTCTTACACTGTAGACAATAACAACTACGCAAAGGTTTGTTTTGATACCACAAATTGGTGCAACGGGCAAGCCAAAAGGAGATTTTACACCGAAAACGCAATCCACCAATTTTTTCTCAGTTTCTATGAAATGATTCTGTAGCACCCATTCTCAAATGAATTGTTCAGTAGTTACAGAATAATTAGATAGTGTCGTTCGCTACAAAATGATTTGGCAGCACCATGTCAAATTTCTATGCTGTGATTTCTAGGAAGATGAATCAACTCGACTCTTTCCCAAATCAACTTTCAACGTCCCTAACTTGCTACTCAATTTCGCTTGCATTTCTTCGTCGGGTTTGCAACACTATTACAAATTTTTCAATCGAACAACCAGTCTAAGAGGGTTTTTTACTGTGTTAAAACAATGTACTCTGTCTCATTCAATAGCGCCCATATTTCTGTAAATACCACGCATTCCTTACTCCTGGATACAGTGGCACATTCCTCTATGGGTTTTCAAGCCAATACAACAAAATTCAAAAGGCAAATGGACTATTACACACAACGAATGAAGTCACAGGATTCAATTTCTTAATATAAATCGGTTCACAAGTTACAGGCTCTTAGAAAATTACCAATATCAAAATTATCAAGTGCACGGGAACAAACTATGAATTAATAGCATTTCTCAGCAAAAACCAAATTGCGAAGCTTGATGCAATCTCAAGTCATTTAACAATCGCACAACTTACAATCCCAAATTTGTTGTTTATTTACGCCATTCACATAGAAATACCTGCTAGTTCACACAAATTGAAGGTACAGGCGGGTCTTCAAAATTCATAACTGTAGTACATATACAAACAGCGAGTTCATCTCTTCTCATCTCTTTTGGAACTTCCCAGCGCTCTTCCCTTTATACCCAAAAAAAAAGAAAATTAACTATGACAACCAAGAGTCACGAAATGTGAATCGTTTTCCCTTCTCCACAAAATAAGGGAAACTGAAAACTATATTTACAACAGAAAATAATTTCTCCAACTTATTTCTAAAAAATCAAACTCTCTCCTAAATTAAATATTTACAATTTCTTAACAAAACATTTTAAAAAAACTCCCAACATTACCATGTGACCATCCCGTCACATTGGTAAGCTCTCGTCCAAACTCTTTATATCTTGTGCTCAGTCGATGCACCTGCATCAATTTTTAAGTTTATTTTTGTCATCCTCTTTTTTATTATTAACAACTTGTATCAAAGCCACAAGTAGTTGTTGTTATTGGTGTAAGCTAGGTTTGTCAAGCAGCATGGAGACCACTATTGTAACTTCAGAAAGTGACGTTTTATTTACTATTTCAATAGAAGAAGCATGTTTATATACTTCTAACAGTAGCATTGATTGGGTACTTGACTTAGGGCATCTCACCATGTCACTCCATGCAAAAATAACTTTGTTGCGTATGAGACCAACAATTATGGTAGAGTACATTTGGGAAACAATCACCTCTGTAATATTATTAGAGTAGGAGATGTCCAAATCAAGACAACGGATGGATACAATATATTGTTGAAATGAGTTAGGCATATTCCAAAGATGCATATGAGCTTCATCTCTATGGAACAATTAGATGGTGAAGGTTGTTCCACAAGCTCTAATAAAGGTGGCCGAAAAATCAATAAAGGGTCATTGATTATGGCTAGACGATTCAAGATAGGAACCTTGTACATATTGAGAGCAACAACAGAAATATCAGATGTGGTTGCTATTGCAAAAGGACACTCAATGGATTTATGGCATAAGCACTTGGGTTACATGAGCGAAAATGGCCTAAATATCCTTTTTGGCAATAATTTGCTTCATGTTAAGAATTTGGAGGGCTGGAGATTAATACAAAATTCTCTTCTTGATAATTACTTGTGAGCTTACTTGGATTACCTTTGTCTTCTTTTATTTAGCTTAGTTAATCTTTCATCAAGTCAATTATCAAAATACACGAGACACACAAATTAGGCTCCTAGAGCCAGTGCAAAACCTCTCCCTCTTGGAGAGGAAAACCCACAAGAAATTCTTCTTATAGATCTTCAAATGACAAGTACCATGACCCAGACTTAGACCCTTGACTTATATATGCATCCAAGACCTTGTCACTGCTTCTTAGTTGACCTCCAACGTTGATCCTGCTTTTCTATACCAATCAGCACTATCCTGCACCAACAGTAGAGAGCTCGATCTCTACGTCAATCTTTCTCGGTTACTCGTTTCTATCAAGGTCACTCGAAACCATTTCTCTTCACATGTCTTTGAAACTTCTTCACTGAGATATACTCCCTCTTTTATGTATTGAGATCAGGAAGGTAAATACCTTCCTTCCTTTCTCGCATCCCATTACTGTTTCACAACTTAATAGTATAGACCAAAAAGGGTCACCTACTTAACTTTTTACTTCAGACTATTCTGTGTATTCCTTTATACAAACCCGCATTCTTATACAGTGATTTAGTCAACTGTTGCCTTGACTTCACATACACTTCAGGATACATCATGCTAAGATATGATGTGATATAACCCCGCACTGGTTCAGACTTGTAGTCCGCATTCAAACAGATTTAACCGAACTGATCCTTTAGTTCTGTTTTAGGTCTATCCACATATTTATACAGACCCCTTTCTATATTCTGAACTTTATACCCTAGCTGAAATTTGCATCAATCACAGATATCTGTATCTTCTTCAAAACAGTCCGCAGACTTGTTTCAAGCATTCACAATCTTCCTTAGACTATCCGCAATCTGCTTCATACTATACGCAATCTGCTTCATACTATACTATCCGCAATCTGCTTCATACTATACGCATTCTGCTTTAAAGTACTCCATATTTCTTTGTTATGTTATCTGCATACAATTTCGGAGAGATTACTGAAACATGTGTGTCACAATGAGCCGCAGAACAATGATATTTATAGGGACAGATCCGTTGTCTTGAGGTCGACCATTTTTAGTTTGTAGGTCGACTTGTCAACTATAGGAAGGCCGACTTGATACATCAATATAGCTTCTCTTCCAACGTTTGAGTGAGGGCTAATGAGAGCTATTCTTCCACAGTTTCTGAACATGGTATTGGAGCATTTCTAGATCGTTCATATATGACACTTATAAAATTTTATGCCTAGAAGACTCAAACCTAATAAACATCAAGAAGAAGTCTATCTACATAATAAATCTTGCTCATGAAACCCATGAAGCAAGTACAACAAAATACATTTTATTATCTTTGTCTTCTTCTTTACATAAATACACAATTACATAGTCAACATGAAGACCGACCTAGTTACACTTTTCAACACTCCCTCTTAACCAGGGATGTATTCATACAAGTACATGGTCACTTTCAAACTGAAGAATCTCATGAGAGGAATCGGATTGGTAATCGCATCTGTATAGCATCATATCAACCAGCAGTGTCCTCGTGCAAGGCCTTGACTAACAGCCCCATCTCTCAACAAGACAATGGGCTACAATGCTGGCGAGACACATGACTAATAGACACCATAGTCATTATCTCTCCAAGGTACATACCCCACCTAGGTGTTCCCAGAATATGACCTTCTTGGACTATTCTTCTCTTGGGTAGCCAGCCCTCAAAGAATATCGGTCCACAACTACCCTTATCTTGAATGCCCTATCTCATTCTCAAAGAGTATCGAATGCCAGATGATTACTCAATCGTCCATTCTGTCTTCCAGGTGAAGACCAGAATGATGTGTCTATCCATTCTCTTCACATGGCCTTCACTAAGACTTACGGATGTTAGTCCTGGTCTAGTGCATGACACATGTAATAGAGAATCACATACGTCACTCCCTCTTAACACAGGAAGGACATACTTCAAGTTTCTTCCAAGCAAGAAACTTACCACCAGGCTCCCTCTCAACCAGGATACTACAGCAGCAATCCAGCTACTCATGAAGATTTCCTCCCATCAATGTCATGGATTTCGACATTAAGGAATCTTTAACTTTTGGCTTCATACGGCACAGATCATCCATCACTTTCATTCACGAGTTATGTCCACTATCAAAAAGTGATTCATCATTCTTTCTCATCTGGTCCACCGTTATGCCATGCTGCTTTCCTTCGAATCATCTTCAAGAATCATACATCCTTACTCATGATTAGCAGCCCTGCACAAATTCATCTAGATAAACATATATATATATATATATATATGAACTTTTGAAACAAAGTTACCTCAGTGATGATCTTTCACCATGACATCTTACTGTAGGCATCGACATCCTTAATTCAGATTGACACATCTCCTAATGATATGTTTTGTAAAGGGGCTTCTTCTTTACCAGACTTCTGTCAAAGTCTACATATCTTCCCAGGAGATCTCCTAGTCACATCTTCTTGGCTTCCAGATGATAACTGCCTCTTGACATGGTTGCATTTCATGATCTCTTCCTTTCTGCACATTCTTCATTCCCAGGAACTTACACATTTTCCAGTTCCTCGTTCATATACAGCCACCTCATATTCCATGAGGATATATATATATAATGTTGAGTTCATCTGTTGGTGCACTGAGAGATCCTCTTTCATAGATCATACTTCTAAATATAGAATTCTATTACCTACAACCATATGACATGACTTCACAGCATCCAGTGTCAGCATATAAATATATACATACCTCATACCTTTTTCATTTAAGTCATCCTTCAGCAGTTTTACTAGAATGAAGAGCTTCATTCCCTTGGCCTGCTCCATCAATATGTCATCACATCCCAGAATTCTATTTTTCATGATGACACTTGATCTTGATGACTGCCTTCCATCAGTATAGTTATCAGAGAGGTTTTCCAGGAGCTGTTTTACCAAGAACTCCTACCATGCTTTGGTCAGGATGCTACACTGCTTCCTATCATACAACCAACAGAAATCACTTAAAGGTAAGGATGATCTTAATCATAGTGGAGATCCCTCGCTTCTTCTTTCTTAGATTTCTTTGCATCAGGTTCTTCTCTCATTTCTGAGACATGGTCGTCTTCCCTATTTCTCTTGTCATTTTCAAGTTTAGGACAATCTATTTTATAATGCCCAAGTTTATCACATCCAAAGCATCGTGCTTTGTCCATACTATTCTGAGGACCAAACTTACCAAATCTTCCTTTCTTCCTTGACGTGGTTGCAAAGTCTTGATTCCCTTCACTTGATCCTGTAACAACTTTGGCTTTCAATCTTGTTTCCTTTATTTTAAATCGTGAAATGGTGTGGTTTCTTTCTTCTCGTATAAACCTGAAGTGAAGTTTCCCCATTCATCTGGCAAAGCTTTCAACGCCACTTTAGTCATCTCAATGTCAGACATTACTTCTCCCAGTGCCTGCAGATGATCTCAGAGAAATTGCTTCTCTTGTAGTACTCACAGAGAATAGCTCCACCAATTTCTCATATATTCCTTTTGATGATTCTAGATTTGATACATCAAAGATGAGAGAGTCTTCTATGGATTCTATAAGAATCCTTTGGGCTCTTATATCTCCCTTCATGTATTTGGCATGACTTCATTGTCCTTGTCTTCCATGCAAAAAAGTTTGAAAACCCTAACCAATTTGATGCTTTCCTTGCAAAGAAGACATTTTGATAGATTTAGATATAGTCATAGATACTTACTTGAGTAAGTGACTATCTCCTTTAGCAGCTTCCTTGATGAAGAAGTTAGGAGCTTCTTCTTAGATAGAAAACTTCAATCTAGATGATCTTCAATCCTTGATGGTAAAGGATGTCTTTAAAAGATGATGTCCTCTTCTACCACTGTCTTGAATGTAAATCTTTGATGGCAAAGATTATTTTCTTGAAAAATATGATCCTTTGAATGAGATGAAGATCTTGAGAGAGTCTTCCTTGTGAACTAATTTGACTCTTTACCCAAACTTTGATTTTTGCTTCCTGGAGTGTCTCTTTGTCGAGCAACCCTTGAGTTCAGCACCTTAGCTCTGATTCCATGTTGAGAATTTGGAGGGTTGGAGATTAATACAAAATTCTCTTCTTGAAAATTACTTGTGAGCTTACTTGGATTACTTGTGTCTTCTCATCTTTAGCTTAGTTAATCTTTCATCAAGTCAATTATCAAAATACACGAGACACACAAATTAAGCTCCTAGAACCAGGGCAAAACCTCTCCTGCTTGGAGAGGAAAACCCACAAGAAATTTTCTTATAGATCTTCAAATGACAAGTACCATGACCCAGACTTAGACCCTTGACCTATATATGCATCCAAGACCTTGTCACTGCTTCTTAGTTGACCTCCAACTGTCCTGCACCAACACTAGAGAGCTCGATCTCTAGGTCAATCTTTCTTGGTTACTCGTTTCTATCAAGGTCACTCGAGACCCTTTCTCTACACATGTCTTTGAAACTTCTTCACTGAGATATACTGCCTCTTTTATGTAATGAGATCAGGAAGGTAAATCACAAATTTACCTTCCTTCCTTTCTCGCATCCCATTACTGTTTCACAACTTAATAGTATAGACCAAAAAGGGTCACCTACACAGCTTTCTACTTCATACTAGTCTGTGTATTCCTTTATACAGATCCGCATACTTATACAGTATTTCAGTCAACTGTTGCCTTGACTTCGCATACACTTCAGGATACATCATGCTGAGATATGTTGTGATATATTTTGTACTTCATTAACCCCGCATTGGTTCAGACTTGTAGTCCGCATTCAAACAGATTTAACCGAACTGATCCTTTAGTTTTGTTTTAGGTCTATCCGCATATTTATACAGACCCCTTTCTATATTCCGAACTTTATACCCTAGCTGAAATCCGCATCAATCACAGATATCCATATCTTCTTCAGAACAGTCCGCAGACTTGTTTCAGGCATTCGCAATCCTCCTTAGACTATCCGCAATCTGCTTCATACTATATGCATTCTGCTGTAAAGTACTCCATATTTCTTCGTTATGTTATCCGCATACTATTTCAGAGAGATTACCGAAACTTGTTTGTCACAATGGGCCGCAGAACAATGATATTTATAGGGACAGATCTGTTGTCTTGAGGCCGACCATACTTTTAGTTTGTAGGCCGACTTGTCAACTGTAGGGAGGCCGACTTGATACATCAATATAGCTTCTCTTCCAGCGTTTGAGTGAGGGCTAATGAGAGCTATTCCTCCACGGTTTCTGAACTTGGTCTTCAAGCATTTCTAGATCCTTCATATATGACACTTGTTACATTTTATGCGTATAAGACTCAAACCTAATAGACATCAAGAAGATGTCTATCTACATAATAAATCTTGCTCATGAAACCCATGAAGCAAGTACAACAACATACATTTTATTATCTTTGTCTTCTTTTTTACATAAATACACAATTACATAGTCAACATGAAGACCGACCTAGTTAGACTTTTCAACACTTCCAAGTTTGAAATCCTATGAACTTGACCTTTGTGAGCATTGTATATATTGTAGGAAACAAAGAGTTTCATTTAAGAGAGGTGGGCATGAAAGGAAAACAAATCTATTAGAATTGATACACTCCAATGTGTTTAGGCCAGACAATGTTAAGTCTTTAAGAAGAGCCTCATTCTGTCACATTCATAGACGACGCATTTGGGAAGGTTTGGGCCAACCCCATGAAAAGCAAAGGTGAGGTGTTTGAGATACTTCAAAAATTTCAGGTTGTGATTGAAAGAGAGACTAACAAACTACTCAAGTGTTTGAGGACAGATAACAGTGGAGAGTTTTGGTCCAATGCATTCAAGGATTATTGTAACAGGTTCGACATAAAACATGAGAAGGTTGTCTTTGGTACTCCTCAACAAAATGGTACTGCAAAAAGAGTGAATCACACTATCACGGAAAAGGTGAGGAGTGTGTTATCAAATTCTAGATTAGAAAATCACTTTTAGGCAGAAGTAGTGAGGACAGCTTGCTACTTCATCAATTGATCACCTACGACAGCCCTGACTAGCAAGAAGATCAATTGTTCTCACCTAAAAAATTTTGGATGTGAAGCATTTATGCATATTCCCAAAGAGCATAGAACTAAGTTAGATGATAAATCAATAAAATGTATTTTTCTGGGATATGCAGATGGTGAGTATGGTTATCATTTATGGGATCCAGTTAAACACAAACTTGTTAGGGGTAGGGATGTCATATTTAATGGGTCAGAGATGTATTAAAGGTCTACAGGTGATATGGAGGTCAAAAAAATTGTTGACAGGTTTGCAGAACAGCAAGAAAATATCCCACCATTGCAAGAGACTGGGTAGAAAATTTAAGAACATGATGGACAACAAGTGGAAAATGATGAACAACAGGAAGAAGACACCTTCGACAGTTGTTACAAGAGATCCAACCAGAAAATACACCACCACAGTTGGTTCGCAGGTCTATTAGGCCTCATAAGCCCTCACAAAGGTATCCACCCTCCAATTATATTTTGTGAACTGAAGAAGGAGAACCTCATTGTTTTCAGGAGGCTTGTAATGAGAAGACTAGCAAAGAGTGGAAGAAAGCGAGGGAGGAAGAAATGGACTCCTTATTGGAAAACAAAATTGCGAGTAGTAAAGCTTCCAAAAAGAAGAAATGCCCAACAAAATAAATGGGTATACATTCCAAAAAGAAGAAATGCCCAACAAAATAAATGGGTATACAAGATTAAACATGGGGTTGAAGGAAATAAGGGAAGATAGAAAGCAAGGTTGGTGGTGAAGGGATTTTCCCAAAAAGAAGGTATTGACTTCGCTGAAATTTAAATGGGTATACAAGATTAAACATGGGGTTGAAGGAAATAAGGGAAGATAGAAAGCAAGGTTGGTGGTGAAGGGATTTTCCCAAAAAGAAGGTATTGACTTCGCTGAAATTTTTTTCACCTATTGTTAAGATGACATCCATAAGAGTTGTTTTTGGTCTTGTTGTTGCTTTAGATTTGGAATGTGAATAATTGGAAGTAAAGACAGTTTTCCTTCACGGAGAATTGAAGGAGGTGATTTATATGGGGCAACCAGAAGGATTCAAAGTAAAAGGTAAAGAGAACCTAGTTTGGTTGAAGAAGGGCCTCTATGGGTTGAAATAGGCACCCCGCCAATGGTACAAGAACTTTGATTCATTTATGTTGGTGTGTGGTTTTAAAAGACTAGAAGTTGATCATTATGTCTAAAACAGGAGGTATGACCAAGAAAATTATATTATACTAATGTTATATGTGAATGACATGCTAATTGTTGGACATGATAAAAACATGATCAATAGGTTGAAAAAGGATTTGGGCAGTCAATTTGCAATAAAGGATTTGGGTCCAACACAACAAATATTGGACATAAGGATCGTGCGTAATAGAAAGAACAAAAAGTTGTGGTTGTCACAAGAAAAATATATTGAGAAGGTATTAAACAAGTTCAACATGAAGGATGTCAAACTAGTTGCTAAACCCTTAGCATCCCACTTCAAACTCAGAGCAGGTATTAAACAAGTTCAACATGAAGGATGTCAAACTAGTTGCTAAACCCTTAGCATCCCACTTCAAACTCAGAGCTAATTTGTGTCTTTGTAATGAAAAGGGGGATCTGAGTAAAATCCCATGTGCTTCAGCAATTGGCAGCTTGATATATGTCAGGGTATGTACCAAACCAAATATTGTACATGCAATGGGTGTAGTAAGCAAATTCCTTGCAAATCCAAAGAAACAACATTGGGAAGCCGTAAAGTGGATTTTAAGATATATTAAGCATACTAGTCATTATTGTTTATGTTTTGGTAATAATAATATTGATATGCCTGAAGGTTATACAGATGCAAATATGGCTAGAGATGCAGACACCAGAAAGTCCACAAGTGATTATTTATATACTTTTGCAGGTGCAGCAGTGTCTTGGTTGTCTAGACTGCAAAAGTAGTAGCTTTCTCCGCAATAGAGGCAGAATACATAGCTACCACAGAAGTCTGCAAAGAGACGTTGTGGATAGAGTGTTTCTTAGGAAAGTTAGGAATAAAACAAGACAAATATGTGATGTATTGTGAGTCGTGACAGTCAAAGTGCCATTCATTTAGCCAAAAAACTCAGCATATCATTCTAAGACAAGCACATTCATGTGAAATATCATTAGATTTGTCAAGTGCTAGATGATGGAATGCTACAGGTGGAGAAAATATACACTAAAGATAATCCTGCTGATATGTTAACAAAGATTTTGCCAAGGGATAAGCAGGAGCTTTACAGAACCTTGGTTGGGTTGATGCAAACGTGATGAAAGGCATCTTGAGAAATGATTAGTAGTAAGGAGATAGAAACAATAGTAAAAATATTCACTCAAGTTTCTATTAGGTCTCGAGTGGGAGATTTTTAGATTGGAAACCAAATCAAATTAAATTAAAATACATAATATTTTGACTTCTCCATGCTTTTGGAATGCTACAGAAGGAGTCAAATGAGTTGCGGTTGTTTGGACACGTGATATTTATAATCCATTTTATTGGTCAATGGAATTAGCCTATGGTATTGTAATAAACCCTATTTATGGGCTTGGAATCATTTAGAGTAAAAAGGGCGTGAGTGAGTGAGAAGCGAGTGAATGTATGTATGTATTTGTTGATTAAATAAAGCTTTAATCCTTTCCCCATGGTTTTTCCCATTGTTGGGTTTTCCACATATATTTGGTGTATTGTGATAAATTTTATCTTTACTCATTTATTTTTAAGTTTATTTTCATCCTCTGGTGTTCTACTTTTAACATATCACACTCAGTGCTTGACAAATAGAGGGTTAAGATGGATCTCTATAGGCTCTAGTGATGGGGAAGCTGTTCATTTCTCCACATGAAATTCTCTACCATGAAACAGCATTTATTCATTTGCAGAAAGGGATAATTATTCTTGGCATACAAAAGCATGCAAAAGCTCTGTCACAGGTTTGTTAGAAAAGAAAACAAAGTGCGAGCATGGATCAAGGAAAATTTTGGGGGCTAATATTTGTAGGTGTGCTAGTTTTTCATACTTTTTCCGAAAAAAAGATTTGTTAATTTCCATTTTTTTATAAAAATGATTCGCTCGAATTTTATAGTATAAAATTATTTTACTTTAAAAATCGCCAAAGTTTTATAGAGCCTATATATAAAATCATTATAAATTTGAGTATTTTTACAAAGATATCACTAAAAAATTTACAGTTTGCATATTAAGGATTAGTAAGATTCACCAAAGTTTCTAAACTGTAAGATAATTTTCCCTGGTATCAATGGTTTCAGTGGAAATCAGGCGTCTTGCGAAAACTCTATTTAAGGTACCACCTTTTCTCAAATGAAATTCTCGAGCTGGTTTTGGATTGATCATTATGATAACATCCAGAACCATTTAAATCCTCGATTACTTTCCTCAAACAAAACTCCTAAAGCTGGTTTTGCATTCCAAGACCACTTCCATTGTTGTCTTGCTATATCCTGTGTATTCCTAATGCGAAGCAAAACTAACACTAGCCAAAGCAGCCAACCTTTTTATTCCATCCTATTTACACCTTTGACTTCTCTTGCTTTGCTCGAACATTTTTTTTCCCTTAATTTGCCATTTACCAGCCCTAACTGAAATTTGTTTTCTCCATTTCAGATTCCTAAATCCATGAATCGTTTTATGAGACATAATTCATCAATTCCTCTATCATACATCTTTCAAACGCACATAACCCGTCTGCATCTTCCATTTCCAATGCATGAAATCATAGTACCTGCCCTGAGCATGATATCCAACAATTCAACGACCGCTATGGTTTTTAATTTCACCATATAACCAATCCAAGTGAAGAACAAAAGCGTTTGAATTAACCATGCTGTTTAAAATGGGTATTCAGGACAGGTGTACTCATTGCCAAAACATTTACAATTAAAAACCATGGGCGGTGCAGTTGAAAATCTCTGATCAAATCCGTTATTCTATATTATAAACATAAGCAGCCTAACATGAGCATGATATAGACTTCAAGAAAGTAAATTATCCACCTCTCAACAGCTAAGATTAGGTAAGGTTCAGTGCTGAATTAATGATACCGTAGGCATTGATGAACTTTGTGACTATCAGGAATCAGCTTAAGTCTATGAAAGAAGCTCAATAAAAAATACATTCAAACAAAGATACCGAAGAACATGTAATCATACACAACATTTAAAAAAGATAAAAGAATGGGAGCCGAGTAGCCTTTTGCTGCTTACAGATGGCTCTTCATATTCAAGTCAATCCGGAATAGCGCAATCCCTCCACTCTCTGCAACCGCTTTAACTTACTTTAGATTGATGCAATTTCCTAGCAAAGCCCAAAGGGATGAACCGTACAGTATAAATACATTGTTATTCAGGGTTGTAAGTAACCAATTGTGAATGGCCCACGTCGCTCATATATTTGAATGGACCTGTCACGTTGGTGAGCAGAAGACGCTATCCCCATGTTCCAATCTGTGCCTTTCAAGCACAAATTCATCACAGCATTTCGTGAACAAAATCAAGATTCAGAGTATCACGAACAATCAGGAAAATCCCAAAGAAAAAAACCAATGCAATACCAGAAGACATAATGCCCTGTTCAACGTCGTGGGGCAGTTTTTTACCACCCCTAGCAGCCTCCAAAGCAATCAATGCTAAATACCCACCATCCAAAGCAGGAAGAGGCAGGAGGTTAACAACAGCCAAATTCAGATTCACAATAGCAGCAAACTGAAACATGCCGCCCTCAGAACTGGACCTTGCAACCTCCGCACCGATAGCCACAATGGCCACCGGCCCTGAAACCTTAGTGGCAGTTTGAGAAAAATTAAAAAATATCTGCTTCAATTCATCAATCACAGTCCACAACAGCCTTTTGAACTCCTTGCTCGCCCCGACAGTGGCGTCTGCAAGATTAGTGGCCCGGACCTTAATGATTTTGGCATTGGGAGCAAGCTGTGCCCCAATTTTTCCAGTACCATCTTCCATGGACACATCTGGCGTGACCAGAATCTGCCTAACATCAGTTTGCCTCCTCTCCACCAAAAAGGAAAGTTTCTTCCCAGGATTCTTCTTGATAACATCAACTAGATCAAAAACCGCCTCTGCCTCTTTCACACTAAACAGACGACCTTCGACTCCCAGCACCACATCGCCGGACTCCATGCCGCCACGAGCAGCTGCAGAGTAGGCGAAGACTTGAGGAACCCTGACGCCCGGGAAGGGCTCCTTTTCCACCACTCCAACAGTCAAAACCTGCACGAAAAGGATAGTGTAAGCGAACACTATGTTGGCCACCACACCTGCAATTGTTACAATAACACGGTCTATAACTGGCCTGTTTTGCAGTAAATCCTTATCGTCTGCAGCTATATCATTATCCTGCCCGCTATCCGGAAACCCCACATATCCTCCTAGGGGAAAGGCTCTCAATGAGCATTCTACGTTTCTCAGATTAAATTTCAAGAGAGTTGGGCCGAAGCCAATGGCGAATTTATTTACACGGATATTCTGCACATAGGCTGCAAGGAAGTGCCCGCACTCGTGCACAGTGACTATTGCTGCCAACACCCCCACTGCTTGTAAAACTGACTCTGCCTCTTCCAACTTTCCTGCTGCAGGAATTGCAGGAATTGATAGAAGCAACACACTTGACAATCTAGTCAGGTGCCCTAAAGCCTTTTTGTTCTCTTTTCCTGAATCTGGGCGGTTGCTGCAGCATATGCAAAGTGACAAAGAGGGGACGTTCTTACATTTAGCTTTCAAGCATTCCTTTAACGCCTTTTCTCTTCTGTCGTACAACCCCCCTCCTCCTCCGTCCTGGAATGATGGGAAAGCTGAGACCATGAGTCTTGAGGAAGAGTTTGTGGTGTTGCAGAGGCGGAACATGGTTGTAACGTTGGGGAGGGAGATGACAGAAAGAAGTAATGCTCGAGAAACAAAATCACGTACGTTTGTGTATGGGCTGTGTCTTGGATTTGTGATCTTGCAATCTCTATCTGGAGGCCATCCATCCTTGCTCGCTCATTCATCAAATCCAAATCCATGTCCACCACTAACATACCATAGTTGTGTTTCCCTCTCCTCCTCTTATCCATAACGCTTTACAAGCTCTCTAGTCCCCAGTTCCTCCTTGCTTTTCCATATTTGTATTTTGTTTTCTTTAGTGTGTAGTTTTCGTTTTAAGTTTTATTCGAATCATGGTGGGTTTGTTTTCTATGCTTCTTCTTCCTTCTTTTTTCCATTTTTGTATGTTGTTTTTGTTAAAGGTTGTATTCCAATGCATAAATTGCATGATAAATGTTTTTTTTTTTTTTAATCAACATATATTTAATTTAATTTGAGATTTATCAAAGTTCAAGAGATTAAATTTTTTTAGATGTAAATTTTTTTCTTTAATAAAAAGTTAGAGGAAAGATTTGGATCTAGATACATTTGATTCATCTTGGTTTATAGTAGTTCCAGAGTTGAGATGGATTTATGCTAGTATTTTTGCAACATATTAATAAAATGTTTTAACTATAAGAATTTATTTTTTCACTTGTTTGAACTAACATTAAAATGATTACCCTTATTTACGGACACAACAACATCTCCCCCATATTGGATTGTAAAGTGTCTCTCAACATAGTAAATGATTTTAAAAAAATGATTCAAATTTGATTTGTGGAATATTCATATAGATTTAAGTTAATTGGATGATTATTCATATTTTTTAAAGATCGTTTAAATTTTATTTTAATACTTTTGTAATGGGTATATGTCCAATATCCAATTGTTAAACCTTCAATGTGATGGGAGTGTGTGCCTCTTCCATGGCCGAGATGGAGAGCACGATGACATCATGACTAGGTGTGGAGCATTCATTACAAGTAGGTGCTACACTTGTATTTTGGTGTTTGGTTGGAAATTTGGGGGTTTCTGCACGAGCACTAATGATATTGCATGGCGCAGTTGACATGAACGATTTATGCATGGAGGTTTGGTGTTTGGTAATCGAGGGAGCTTAGTTATTGGTGTTCACATGACATGGATCGACGTGATAGTTATTGGGGTGATATGGGCGAGATGGGTGAGGCATGGGGCGTAGATTATTGGTGACTCGTGCATGGGACAAGCTATGAGAAAGTTGTGTGCAACCTACTAAAGGTGCGACCCATAATGATGAAGTGAGACAAGGATTTTGTGCAGCCAGTTAAAGGCATGACCCACAACATGGTGATTGAGGCAAGTTTGGGTGCAACCAGTTAAAGGCCTGCCCCCATGACATGGAGTATGCAACCAATTATATAATGGAGGCAACATGTGGAGTGTTGGCTTGGGCATAAGGGAGTCGACCTTCACATGAGAACCATGTGTCGGCCCCATGTAAATAAAGAGATGTGACCCTTCGTATTCCATATGGTTTGTATATATAAACTAAGCATGCAAGGCAAAGGAGACAAGATCGCTTGGGATAACACACTTCTAGCTTGCACAATCGAGTGGAGGAGCAACACTTGGCGAATCGTATCTAGATCGCATGAGCAAGTAGAGAAGGATCAATGGCGTAGACTATAGATAGCAGCGAATTGAATTATATTATGGGTTAATTTTGCATTTTGGCAGATGCGACCAAGGTCGCTCTCTTATCCAAGTTTTGTATTCGAGCAGAGGAGAGGAGTGGCAACAACATATGCCTCGAGCGTTGTGGTAGTTCCACGTAGTCAAGTTTGGAGTTTTGTTGTTGATTCATAACCTGCCATGGATATTCCATTGGATAGTTCATCACAACATATTTGATAAAATTATACTTAAAAAATCAAAAATTTATACTATGTGGAATATTTTTCCTTAGGCTTCTAGATTCATTAAGTTACATTTTCATGCATGCAATATCTAAATTATAGAAAATAGAAAACATACAAATCACTCACAACCATTAGAACATAAGATATATCCTAGGAAACCCTTTCAAGAGAAAACCCAATTGGAAGGCAAGGTTGATCTATGCAAGTATAAAGAAATGAGGCCTATGGCCCGTGGGTTTTTGCAGTGGACAAATCATCTATGTTTGCTCTCTCCCTATCCACTCTCGGCTATTCTACTCATTTAGGGAATAAAATGCACTTGAATAGACTGGAACCCCTTTTTCCTCCTAGTGACTTGTTTATAACAAAACGTGATAGCCTTTTAGTGGATAGGTTTGACTCCTTCAACTCTTAACTAGAGTTAAAGTATTGATTCTTCTATATATTTCTTCGTCATGATCATGTGGCTAGCCCTTTTCCTATGAATAATGGGTGCTAATGTGGCATCCTCTCGAATTATGGTGGTCAAAATAGGAAGGTCAACTTTTGAGTGGCATAACTTTCGCATATAGACTTTGATTGAGGCAATTCTTGCACCATTGGAAAGGTCTTTGCATGTAGAATAACATAAAAATATATATATAACAAATTTGTACCCCCAAAAAACATCATTTGAATCCTCAAATTGCTTCCAAAAGGTTTTAAACCACAATTTGCTAAATTGTGTCTAGTGGGTAAAAATGGCCTTGTGAGCTTATTCTTCCACTTCTTCCACTTTGAAAGAAACAATATAAATCATAAATAATGTAATGATCCAATCCATATCACACATCCCCATTTTGGGAGGCTTTTGGTTCCTAAAAAATTCTACTGAATGAGGTGAGGAAATGTTTCCTCCACCTTCTCTTGAATGTACCATTTAGCCTTGCTTAGAAGTTTCCATTTCAACCCAATCTACTAAAGGTCTTGCTACTCCTACTTTTTACCCTATAGTTCTAGACCTCTTCTGCAAAATTCTATCCTCTACCAACTTTTCCTAAGCATCTAGTGTCAAATCCTCTATAAAAGGTAGGGCATGTCCCTCTACTTCGTCCAACATGGAAGGCTCATATAGTTTTAGATTATCTACATTCACCATTGAGAATGCACATGTATGGGGTAAATTGATTCTATAGTCATTATCTGCCACCTTTTAGTATCTCAGAGTAATCATATCTACATAGCCTTGATTTTCTTGCTAAGACCCTATAGCCTCTCTTTATTCAACTATAATCATACTTTGTCTCCCGCCTTGAATGACCTCTCAGTATTGTGTTGATCATGCATGGCCTTATATTTTTCCTATGACTTCTGTAGTGTCCCTTGTACATGTAGATTGATTTGCTAGATCTTCCCATCAAACTTTGATGCCCTTAAGACATCCCCTATAATATCCCCCCTCACTCCTACATGTTGTCCATATGAAATATCCAAAGTTGAAGGTAGAAAATATCCAAAACAAGTTTCAAATTGGGACTTAACAGTAGAAGTGTGGACTACTCTATTATAAAAATGTTGTATATATACCAAATTTTTGGATGCTTCTAATTGTAACCCCTCAAAAACCGCACCAAAGTGTTGTTGACTACTTTTATCTGCCCATCTATTTGTGGATGGAATGTTGTAAACCTCTTCAACTTCGTTTCCATATTCTCCCACAATGTAGTCCAAAACGCACTGAGAAATCATGTGTACCTGTCTAAAACGATGCTCCTTGGTATCCCAAAGTGCACCCATACCTGTATTAAATAAGTTTGTTGCTTCTTGCCCATTAATGGTTTTTTTATAGGGCATTAGAACACACATCTTGTTGAACTTGTAAACTACCATGAACAAGTAGTCTTATCCCTTCTTGGTTGTTGGTAAACCTCCCACAAAGTCCTTGGAAATGTTTTCCCAAGGATGAGTGCATATAGATAAGGGGTGGTATACACCTCGTTTCCTATTATTAATCTTACTGGTACAACAAAGCACGCATCCTCTTATGAACCTAGCTACCTATTCTTGAATCTTAGGCTAATACACATACCTTTGCAAGCTAGCTACTTTCTTCCCTACACCAAACTGCCTTACAACCTTGGAGCTATGAACCTCTCTAATCAGTTGCAGTCTCTCACCTTTACGAACACATAACTCATCCATCTTATCAAATAACTTGTCCTATAGATGGTAGTTAACTTTTCTATCACCATTATGCACATGTCTCTGGCTTTGTAAATACTGAAACACCTCCTTAAAGTCCTCATATTTTGAATATGCCTCTTTGTGCTTCATGTGCATCATAGTTCCCAATATTGTGATATTTGATGTGGATGATCTTGAAAGCACGTCGGCCAATTTGTTTGTGTTTCCTTCTTATACTTGATCACTAAATGAAACTACTATAAAACCCCATCCACTCGAAATGCTTGGCTTGTTGTAGCTTACTCTAGGCCTACAGATACTGTAATGGTTGGTGATATTTGTGGATCATTGTCTCCTTTTCCATCAAATAGTTCTTCCACTTCCTCACAGTTTACACCAAGGCATAGATCTCTTTGTCATAGGTAGGGTAGTTGAAAACTCCCCCATGAAATACTTTAGAGTGGTGGCATATAGGCCTTGCTCACTGCATCAAGGCCGCACCCATAACATACCCACTTGCATCTATCTCCACTTCGAATGGTTGCAACAAGTTCGGTGATGCCATAATTGATGCTTGACTAATCTTCTTCTTTAACTCCTCAAAGGCCCTCTATTGACCCTTTCCCCACTAGAAACTCTTGCCACTCGTTGTTATGCCATGAAGTGGTGTTGTTGTCGTTGAAAATGAGGCTTTGAATTTCCTCACGTACTGCACTACCCCAATGAAACTCCTAACCTCAAAAACATTGGTAGGCATTGGCCACTTCATTATGGCCTCCATCTTGGTAGGATCTATCTTCAACTCTCCCCCATCTATAACATACACCAAATATTATTGTGCAAACTCACACTTCTTGAGAATTTCCAATAGTTTATGTTTATTCAATGTCTCTAGCACTTTCATTGTATGTGATATGTGCTCATCCCAAGTAGCATTGTATACCAGTATATCATCCAAATAGACAATAACAAATGAATATATAAAAGGTTGCAGTCACTACAAGGAAAAGAACTTCTAGCAGAGGATTTTGTGAAGGCCCCTATAAAAATAGGCCAAAAATCCATTTGTAGTGGAGGTCACTAGTGGAGGTGGGTGGCGGATGTTTTAGCATATGTTTCTTCAATGGGGCATCTAAATTATTCAAGCGCATTAATGCTTTATTATCAATACACGCACTGGTGTTGCATATAACATGGTGCACCGTAGAGTTTTTTTTGTTTTTGTTTTTTAAATAAATAAACCATAGTGCGCTAAATACACAAACACACCAGTGCTTGAAAATCGCTAGCACAAGAATCCTTCATAGAGTAAAACGATTCGGTGCTATTAGAGAATGATGTCCCGGTGCTGTAAACTTATAACAATGCCCCAAGCCATCTTATAAAGAGTACTGATAGACAATTTCTAAATTCTTAAAAAATATTGGTGCTATTGTAAATCCACGGTACTAGTGTGTTACGGGTAACGTAAAGCCCCAGTGCATCGCGAAAAAGCACTGCGATAATTAATAATAAATAAATAAATAAAAAGAGATTTTGGATATAACGCGCCCCAGTGCACTTCGCGAAACGCATTGGAGGAGGGTTAAATAAAAAAAACCTTCTTGGTCGTAATTTTCACTTTTACCATCTACAGTGCGACTAAGCTTTGAAGCACCAGTGCCACTCTTGCCACGTGCAAGCACCCCGACGTTGGTGCTTCTCTTGTTCACCACCTTTCAATATCGTGCTCACTATTTGAGTTTCCAATTTTTTCAAACGATGTGAAAATTTGTTTTTCTCCATTACGTGTTCATAATGCTTCCCCAACGACCAAATTTCCAGGTAATCTCTATGTTTCTTACTAATTTAAGTTTTTAGAGGATTAGAATTGCAAATTAGGCTGAATTTGTAATTGTATTTTCAAAACAAAACAAAAAATCAACGTGTGGTGCATTTGATATGTTCAACCCGCATCGGGCGTGGTACACCCTGTAAATTTACAGGGTGCACCGCGTTTCATACATGAGCATAACGCACCACCGTTGTGGCGGTGTGTTTTGTAAATTTAAATGCACTGGGAAAGATGCGACAGATTATGTATCGGTGTGTCACTCCAGTGTGTTTATATTTACCAAATGCACCATAAATATCTTAAAATATTCCTATAGCTCAGTGTGTTCGATAACCTAAATGTTGGTGCTTCTCTTGTTCACCAGCTTTCAATACCGTGCTCACTGTTTGAGTTTCCAATTTTTTCAAACAATGTGAAAATTTGTTTTTCTCCTTTATGTGTCTATAATGCTTCCCCAACAACCAAATTTCCAGGTAATCTCTATGTTTCTTACTAATTTAAGTTTTTAGAGGATTAGAATTGTAAATTAGGTTGAATTTGTAATTTTATTTTCAAAACAAAACAAAAAATCAACGTGTGGTGCATTTGATATGTTCAACCCGCATCAGGCGTGGTACGCCCTGTAAATTTACAGGGTGCACCGCGTTTCATATGTGAGCATAACGCACCATCATTGTGGCAGTGTGTTTTGTAAATTTAAATGCGCTGGGAAAGATGTGACAGATTATGTATCGGTGTGTCACTCCAGTGTGTTTATATTTACCAAATGCACCATAAATATCTTAAAATATTCCTATAGCTCAGTGCGTTCGATAACCTAAACGTACCATTTCAGTGCCAACAGGTTATACGTGTGCACTGTTGCACAAGTATGTCACACCGCTATGGAAAGTTAAAATTCTGAAACAGCTGCGGTGCATCATACTTATGTGTGTACCGTTACTAGTGTAGTTATAGTTGAAAGTGTACTTGTTCCGATGCATGATTGTGTTTTGAGCGCACCGATATTTTTTCTTTTAGATTGAAAGTTACGTTTCCATAGTTATAAATACATGCTTCATTTAATAAAAAAAATTGTATTTTATGTATGAGCCTGATGTATTTTATATGTCAATCATGTAGCAAAGATGTCAGGAGAGGGAGAAACAACAGGAGAAGGAGCAGCAGGCGAACCCATGCAATATGGTCCGACCATGGCAGGTGAGAGAGAGGGAGAGGTATTTATACCCTCGCCCTATTATATCAGTGACTCGAGCACTCTTGGGGAGTGTGGGCCTCCTCAAGTACTATGAGGAGGGTACATCAATGAAGGCACACTCTGTCCTGTTGGTGCATCTGATCCACCAATGGAATGTCTAGCAGCGGGATTTCCGTGTCGGCCCTGAGTTGTGGTATAGGCTCACTAAGGAGAAAATTTACTTTATTACTGGCCTATCGAGGAGAGGGGAGGATTTTGCCTAGTTCCTTGATGTCCCCCATGGTGTTGCAACTGAGATTCAGCTTTAATACACTATGAGATATGTCAGGCCTCATGCAGTCCATCCATCATATTTTCAGGTACGTGGTGGAAAGCTACGTATTTCTTCTTTTGCTACAGAGGAAGCTAGGTGCCTCTCATTATTAGTCAACACCATTTCACATTCGCGTGGTGATGGGCAACACATTAGTTGCCCTCTTTTGTATTATGTTGATCCTTTGATTCAAGGGCCACGTTGCATAAGATGGTCTACCATTTTTTTGAGGCATTTTTGCACGGCTTTAGATAGATGTTGTGCATTGTCGAGACAGGAGAGGGAGACCTTCCCTTTTGCTTCCGAGTTTTTTTGTTTATTTTTTGAGAGGTTTCTGGAAACAAGGTCTACATTTTATTGTCGCCCTTGTAGGTCAATCACTGAGGCCCAAATGCGCATGTGGGGGCATATGATGCCCAGGAGAGTTATGCCGGAGTTTCTGACCAATGTTTGAGACGAGGCACTGGAGCTACTAAGTAGTGTGGATGACCATGCGTTTGTCGTGTTGGGGTATCCGTACATGGGGATTGATTAGAGAGGGTGTCCCAACATCTTCTTCACAGCATATGAGCCTCCAGATGATAGAGGTAATATTAATGTTTTCTTTAAATTAATATAGTTTCATTTCTTGTTTTAATGAATTAGAATAAAATTTATTCTAGCATGTTCTTTAACTTGTTTTATTAAATTATTTAATGAAATTGTCTAATTATTTTTGTGTACTATGTATTTTGTATGCATCAGCTCATATGATGGGAACATGCCCCCTCCCCCACTGCCGGATGGAGGAGATGAGGAGATGGGCGAGGCCCAAGAGGGTGAGGATGAGGCACATCCTCAGGGGGGCGTGGGCATCCAGAGGCGGAGGCCTGTCAATCAATGTCAGATGGACTACTATGATAGATTGGCCAGAGTTTTGGTTCGACAGGGAGTCTGCCCCTGCGAGGCCTCGAGATATCAGCACGGATCTGATGTTCATGGATCTCTACAAGACCTTTCCATGGTATATGATGTCTCTTATGTGGCATGTCATCAGAGCTAGTACTTTACTGGCAGGGATGGGGGTTGTAGGGCATCTGCAACAACACATCCATCAGATGATGAGGGTGGTCATGATGATGATGAGGGCGATGATAATGATTCTAGTGATGCCACCACATCAGATCATGGTCGTTACGGTATTAATGATCCTTTCGATAGTACACATGCTCATCAGTCGCCCGTTGATGTTGATCAGATGCCATAGCTAGAGGATGTGTTGTATGTTTCTTCTGATAGAGAAGATCGAAAACCTTCTCCTCATGCATACCAGCCATGTCCTTCTATTGCAGCCCAATTTTCACCTCTTAATCCTCCACCTTAGCTGAGTTCGACAGATGTACTTGATCAAGCAGTAGTTGACCATCCATTTTCTTCTACTGTAGACCAGGCTGCAGGCCCTACTATGCCTGTTGTATCATATATTTGATTACACTTATTTGACTTCATGATGTATTTATTTGACTTATTTATATATGTGTGTGTGTGTGTGTGTGTGTGGTGCATTTTTTTTGTTCATGTTTATGTACTTAATCTATATGTTTGTATTGATGCATATATTGTTAGGTCATGTTAGATATGTTCATTTAGTTTGCTTGCAGATAGATGTGTGTGAGTGATAACAATTATTTGACATGATATTTATATTACTTTGAGGATGTGTGTGGTGATTGTTATTACTTTCCCTAACTTCCTAAGGCTGACAGTAGGATTAGAGAAAGGTAACCACAGAGCAACTTTTGGCCAGGTAACTAGCCCTACCCGGACCAGAGAGGGCTCTCTCTATTTCACTTTGCAGTCAAAGGGATGACTGGATATAATTTTTTAGGCTAGTTATGATGCTCAATAGATTAAGGTTTTTGTTTGTTTGGATTTTTGCTAGATAGGAATGATAGTTAGGAGACTAGGCCTAGGGTATTGATCTAATTTTGAAGATTTAGTTGCAGAGGTAAGGGTGAGGCCAGGTAAGTAAGTTAAGAAGCATAATTAATTTTCCATTGTGTATAGAGTGAAATGAGAAGGAATCATAATGATCATTAAACTGAACTCATTAATCAAAAGAGCAAGATAATTTCATGAAAATCTTATGAAAAACAGAGCATGGAAAGCATGTTTTATGTCATTAAACTGATAAGACTTAGTATAAAGAAGCATATACGTGGAAGATGAGTAACATAACATTCAACATCATGAGTTTACAGAGAAAAAAAATGCTCAAAGGCATACCATTGGAGTCTAAACACTATGTTTGAAACACTGTCTTTGATTTCATTAGCAAAATCTTGTACTATAGCTCCACTGCAAATAACAACTATCCAACAAAAATATACAACCTTGAAATGGTATTTAAAAATGGTATATATAGGAAGAGAGGTACTAACTCCACCTCTTCTAAAAAGAAGGAAACATTAATCCTCACATTACATATGTGTCATAATGCATTAAAACCTCATCCCATCGAAATCCAACTGAAATAACAAGTGTAGAAGAAAGAAGAGTAGAAATTTGAGCTGAACTGTTGAGTGTGCTGACATGCTGCTCCTTTTTCTACTGATTTGTTTCTTCACGTTTCTGGTTCTTAAATAACCATGTATTTTTATTAAATACAACCTCCAACAATTGTTGATATATGGAAGATCTGGAGCCTCCAACCTTCCCCATGCTTTGCTGATACCGATGGTGATGGTGTTGGGCGCGGGTCTGTTATAAGCTTGAACGGTTACCTCAGATAGTCATTGAATGGATTAATTGTTTTTTTGGCTATGCGTCGAGATGAAAGTGGAGGGGAGTGCACGGGAATAGAACGATACGCAGGAGGCATGGTAGTATGGGAATGAAGTGAAAAGTGTGAAAAAATGGTGGGAAAGGAGGGTGGTTTTAACAGATTTCGGAGGGGGGTTGAGATGGTTTTGGTATTGAAAGGGGAGGGGTGAAAAATTATAACAAACTGACACGTTGACGTGGGCCCAACAGGAGAAAACCACTTTTTCATATATTGCAATCGTAATCGCAGACTAGTGGAGCAGAGTGAATACATTATCGGGGGTAGAATTTGCGATGCGATATATCGCAATCGCAATCAGGGAATCACAATTGAAATCACAATCGCAAGAGGATATCAAAATCGAGTATCGGAGCAGGCAACAAGACATGGTAACAAATAATTTGTGATTGCGATATGACGTGGTAGTAAATTGGGTCCTCTAATATATCGCACCGGGGTTCGGAGCGGGAAACATAAGTAATAAAGTACTTTTAAGATTATGATAGCAATAAGCGGTATGGTAGAAAGGTTAATGGGGTAGAACAAGTGAATACATTATCACAATCACAAATTGGGAGTGGGCAAGTGAAGGTGGTAAGGCGAGTGGAACTACGATTATGCGATATGCGATAGGTGACATGGAAGAGATGCGGGTCCTACCAAATATTATATAATAATATCACATTCGCAATTAGGGTTTTCTATTGTGGTAATGTAATGTGATTGCACTATTATATATGATATGGCTGTTGGGGGGACTTTTTCCTTTATTTATCGTTTTTTCGGAATTTTTAAAACCAAAGGAAAAAAGGTCAAACTTTGAAGTTTTTTAAAGGGTTTTTCAAGAATAAAACAATGCAACGATATAAAGTTCAGACTTTAAGAAGTGAAACATGATTTTTTTGAAGGATAGCAAAAATATTTTTTTTAATGGGATTTGAGGCTTAGGTTCTATTCTAAAAGCTAGAAATTAATAAAAAAGGAACTTATGACTTAGCAGAGAACTGCGCTAACAGAAAGAAGACAAATGTGATTTCATTCACTCTTATTGACTTTGAACTGACCTTTTTAAACCTTTTTCTGAACTTAGAGGATGAAATGTTGGCTTTTCCAAATGAGGTAAGAAGACAGAAAAGTACTTTTTGAACTCTTTGATATGAAAGGTGACTCTTTGGCGCTTTGAGTAAGATGAGAAAGCATAATTTAACCTCTTTTGCATTCCCTGACATTTGAGATGACCTTATTAGGCTATTGAAATGTAATCTTGAGCCAAATTTTATCCTTTTCTTGAGACATTGAGACTGCTTTTGAAGACCCTTGAACTTTCACATTGATCATGACTTTTTAACATAGATGGGGTGTTTTTGAAGCTTGAAATGACACTCTTCTGCATTTGACTAGGACAGTAGGTAAAAAAGACCTCTTGGAGCTCTGGTAATGGATGATGATTTTTTGATTCTTTAAAAGAGACAGTGAGACAATGAAACTAGATTTCATGAAACAGTGAGACAGTGAATCTATATTTGAAAAATTTTCTCGAAATTTGAGCCATATGAAACAAGAGAGATGGCTTTATTTGAAATTCATAAACATGTTTGCTCCTTTACTAGGGTTTATGGATGAAGTGGAGGGCCACTTCCTTATTCTAATGAAAATTTGATGATTTTTTCAAAGGCAGAGTTGAACCTAGGCTTGACCTAAACGAAATGAAATGATATAACCCTAGACCTATTGAATAATGATGATGAAGATGATGACCTTGAAACCAATGATGTTGATGACCTAGAAAATGATAATGATAAATGAAATAAAGGAGTAGCATACATGGTTTAGCTTTTCTTCAATGACCAAAATTATTTCTGAGAACTGGTTCGAAAAAGCAACAAATTTGACCTATGACCTTATGGAAAACAACTGAAAGTGTCATTAGATCACTTACACACCTAGGCTAACAATGATGATGTTAGATTACAATATTTGTGTTTTGTTAGATGTGATCACGATGATAATGCCCTGTTAGATTAGTAGATTTGTGTGTCGGCTAATGACGTTTATATGTGCTACTAAAAGTGTATATAATTAGATGATGGTAGTGAATTCGAATGTGTAGCTTAAATGATGATTATGTTTGTTATATGGTTATCGTCATGATGTTTATTTTTATGAAATAATGTTTATTATAGATTATGTATTGGTAAATTTATATCAAACTTTTATATATGAAATTGCATGTAAAACGACTCACTTAAAAAAAAATGCAAAGATATTTTTATAAATTACAAAGTCTAGTATGGTTGAAACTATGATTAAAAAATTACGGCAAATAATTTTCTATTGCTTACATAGTTCATTGATATTCAATCTAACTCAATTAGTAAAATATTTCAATACTCACAATGATAAAATAATTGAAGGCAAAATAATTCTGTTAGTTCTTAAAAATACGAAAATGTGTTACTCATTCAATTTTTAATATAAAATATTATTAATAATAAATTATTCAAAAATACAATTTAACTAATTCAATATTGGTTTACAAAATTCAATCTATTGTTAAATTAAAAAAACTTCAGTCGGATTTTATTTACAACCTGCAGCCTAGATCCATCTGAACTCTAGATTTACCAAGCGTCGAGAGGGATCAAATCCCTTGAGATGCAAACATATTTTTTAGTGAAAAGAGATTTGATCCCTCTAGGCACCTTGGTGGATCTTTAATATATTTGTAGTTGACATTGAAATATTTCATTTATAATTCACATTCTCTGTATTAAAATATGCCCCCTCATATTTTTTTCATGTGTGTGTAAATTTAATTATTTTAATTATTAATATTACATATCAAATTCATATTAAACATTAAAAATTTTACAAATATCCTTGATACATTATATACAAAAACAACTATTAATGGAATAAGAATTCCTCAATCTTTCTCAATAAAGTGAAAATATAAGAAAATTTTCAATTTAAATTACTTTATTTTTCTCTATATAAAGTGTCTATAAAATTATGTTATTTAATGTGGACATTGAAATATCTTACTAATGGTTGTGAGTACAATATTTTTTGTTATAAATACATTTTTGTTTTAAATATCACTTGTAAATGGAACATAGAATGAATTACACATAATGTAATATCAATAATACTATTTCTTGTCATTTGAAAATTTGAAATTTTTTCTTTGAAATAAAAAATAAACTATATTTTTTTACTCATTTCATTTCTTCTTCATAATAAAAGCTAAATTATTATTTTTTACTTTCCGTTACGTTATATCTATATATAAAGTTATATAAGATTAAGATGTAAACTGAAGTATTGTAAACATGAAGAACATTAATTTCTTTTGTTATTACTATTTTTAATTTGTTAATTTCAATTATTATTTTACTATTTTTAAATGTAAATTTATGTGACAACATCTCTCCCATACTCGACGTCTCTTGATGCAATTAATTTAAATTTAATACAACTTATATATATATATATATATATATATATATATATATATATATAATTTATTTTATTACTAAAGTTATGAGATTTTCAGGCAATTTAAATTTAATCTTTGTAGCAGCTCTTAGTAATTTAAATTAAAAATTTCTCTCTCTAAAGATGAGGATAAAGAAATGAAAAATAAGGCTTGTAATCAAGTTAGTTGGGGTTTGCACTATTGGAAGATCTCCCTTAAAGAGCCAAGTGAACTCTTTTCTAGTAATAAAGATATAACATTTTGATGTTATTTTGGTTATTTATTTGTTATTGTACTGGTTTAAATTTAACTCTTTTTAATAATAAATATGAGTTAAATAATTCAAATTAAATTATCACGAGATATTCACTAAAATTCATGTTTTTCACATTTCTCCTACCTAATATTACATCATGTTCACAATGATAAAGACATGTCTACTTTAAATAATTTAGTTACAAATACATTAAAAAATAAATATTTATTTTACATAATCTAAACAGGAAAAAATAATGCATCACCAAGTCTATTTGAAACTCAAACAAATGCCTCTTAATCACTACCACAAATGCGGTGCGTTTGATATACCCTGATCGCACTGGTGGTATCATCTTTATCCAATGCATCACCTGAATAATATTTAAAAATATAGTTATATATTGGTGTGTTAGATAACGTGAACATGCTGTCTTAGCGCAAAATTGTTATATGTGCGCATAAGTGCATAAGTGTGATGCACCGCTACGAAAATATAAATTTGTGAACGAACAACGATGTTTATTAGGTATGTGCGCACTGTCTACGTTGTGGTTGTGTTTGACAACGCACCAGGGCTCGTGCATTACTGTGTTTTTACCGCACCGATGAATTTTTTTTTAATTGAAAGTTATGTTTCCATATTAATAAATACATTTTTCATTTAATAAAAAAAATGTATTTTATGTATGAGGTTGATGTATTTTATATGTCAACTATGTAGTAAGACGTCAACAGAGGGAGCAACAACAGGAGCAGGAGAAAATTGTGGACCCATACAATATGGTCTGACCATGGGAGGCGAAAAAGAGGGAGAACACCTAATTGTTGTCCTACAATACACACTCCAGGTGTCTTACCTAGATCTCAGAGGTCCCTACTACAAACCACCATGGCGCCATGGATTTTAGAAATGGAACTGTGAAAATTTTATACTTTGTTAAACATTGTCAGGTCAAAATGGTAAAATAAGAGTGAAATTAGAAGGCAATGGTATGGAGAAAATATATCATATTAGGGTTTCATGGGTCTTATCAGTCACACACCAGACACTATGAAAACTTGTAGGCATGTCTTTCACGCCATTGTCGTATCGTATCAATGATGTCCTTCAAAGCAATGACGTGATGTATATGTCTTAGGCTCATGACTTTCAATGACATGATGTATATGGCTTGGGTTTGTGACCTTTAATGATAATTTTGGGAAGGATATATTTTAATAATATATCACACGCGATGCCTTATTACGTATCCTTATCACTTATTATTACCGAACTTATAAAGACATGTCTACTTTAAATAATTTACTTGTTAATACATTAAAATATATATTTATTTTACATAATCCAAATAGGAAAGAAAAACACAGCACCAAGTCTATTTGAAAATCAAACAAATGCCTTTTAATCACCATCACATTGTTTATCGTTTAATTCTTGGCCATCAAATATTTATTAATTCAACTTTTATTTATAATTACCATTAAAAAGAAAAGTCAAAACTGTTCCATTATCCATGAAGAAAAAATTAAAACCTCGCATGCAACCAAGTAAGCCCATTTATTTCTCTTATGGTCCATAAAAACATGTAATCATCATTTTGTACATGTAGAAGACATCCTTTTAGTTTACAGCGTTGTGTCATAGATATGTGCGCACCGTCTACAGTGTGGTTGTGTTTTACAGAGCACTGAAGCCGGTGCATGACTGTGTTTTTGATGCACCGATAATGTTTATTTATTTTTTTAATTGGAAGTTATGTTTCCATATTAATAAACACATGTTTCATTTAATAAAAACAAATTTGTATCTTATGTATGAGGCTGATGTATTTTATATGTCAATCATGTAGCATAGACGTTAGTAGAGGGAGCAACAACAATTGGAAATACTTAGAGGAATAATGAAAACAAAAACATACAACAATAGTATAAATGATGAAATAACACAAGTACATATCACTCTCCATTGTCATCAGCTTGTTTATCTTCCTTGACGCTTGGAATGATAATATTGTTGGTCTCAAAAACATGTTTTTATCTAGGGTTGTGTCTTAATACGAACCACCAGTCCCTATCTAACACATCTGGATAAAAAAACACTTGGTTGCAATGTTTTTGGAAAACATAATGCTCCCTAGCTTCATGACACATCTTTCTAGAGTTGATAGATATCAACCCTATCTCAATCTTCCTTTACATTATTCCAATCAAAGGTGTCCCACCACTTGCACTTAAAAATAACACATTAGAACAAAGATAAGTACACTTGAATCATCTCTTGTATATTTCCAATGTAACACCATGTCCCCTACATTAGGTTTTTATTGCGGTGTCTAGCACAACTAGATTGGTCAAAATTGACTTCCACTCCACTGTCTTGTGTTATGCATCCATCATTGGCATCCTCTATGTGAAAATGATGTCCATATGCCCCACATAGATGGGAACAAATAAACCTATAAAAAAGTGAAATAATGACAGTGTCATGTGTCTAATAGCCCAAACACACACACACATGTGTGTGTGTGTGTGTGCGCGTTACAATTCAAAGGTGCAATATGAAATTAAATTTGTACAGAAAGAGATTATAATTACAGAGTTTCTGCACCCAATCCCTATGTTTAGCACATCCTCTTCAACGCATGGGTAACGACCAAATGCACCGTATTTCTATGACTTGATAATCAACCCAACTGTTAGGGTATATCATTGGAATATTTTCTTTTAAATGATCAGGATAAGGCACACTTCTACCATTAAACCGTTTGAATTATTTCCTACCACTATCCCATTTCCTCCTCTTCTCTTCATAAAATGTGACCCATGGTTGTGTCACTGCCATATTGTAAAGAGTGAATTTGTTGATGGCTTCAAATTTGAACTTCTTTGATGTTAAAATCAAACCAACATATATATATATATATATATATATATATATATATATATATATATATATATATATATATATATATATATATATATATGAGATCAAAACATGCATTAATATGAAATTCACTACGAATAGTTATTGTGTAGTAATTTGAAAAATGATAATCTTGCACTTACTCTTCATCATGTACCTCTTTCCAATCGTTTCGAGAAGCTCCCCTTCTTTTTTTTAAAAACTTCCCGTATTATCCAAGTTTTTTAAAAAATGATCACCACATGACTTTAAAAACCAAAAAAGCTCCCGTGCTCTTTTTTCGTCCCAAATTGTTGCATCTGGTATGTTGTCGATCTGCTTGATGTACTCACTGGCATTGTTATCACTCTCCCCATCTTCCTAAGGGTGACAGTAGGATTGGAGAAAGGTAACCACAAACCAAACTTTAGGTCAGGTAGCTAGCCCTACCCAGACCAGAGAGGGCTCTCTCTTTTTCACTTTAAACAGTCAAATGAATGGTTGAGTATCATATGATTTTAGGCTAGATATGTAAACTTAAATAAGTAAAATGTGTTTGATATTTTGAATGTTGGATAGGAAATTCAATAAATGGACTGTAAATGAGCTTTTTTAGGTTTGAACTTCGAGGTGAACTTGCAGAGAGTGTGTGGAGCAAGATAGGTAGTTTGGAAACATATTAATTAGTCACTGAGTATAGGATGAAGATGGAGTAGAGTTTAAATGAGCACTGAGGTGAATTCATTCAATTAAGAAGCAAATAAACATAATATAATGAATCTTGTCTAAAACGGAGCATGCATAAACATAAAATTTGCTCTAAAACTTACAAGATAGACATATACAAATAAGTAGACATGGTTTTAAACATAAAATGATAAACATACATGAGAAACACAGATGTTCCAAAGCATACCAAAGCATCTCAACACAATTCCTACATATGTGTCTCTGATTTCATTCCACAAGTTGGTTACAAGATCTCCACTAAAAAATATGAGACTATCCAACCCAAAAAAAGACATAAGGGAGTCTACTTATAGAAAATATAGACTATGACACCTCATTAGGTCGAAATCCCATCCAAACTGGATCATAAATGCAAAAGATGAGTCATTTCCTAGTTTTTAGGAAGGTTAGAAACCATTCCCTGAATTTTAGCTATAAACTAGGAGTGTTTGTCCCTCACATTAATTACAAATTCCTTCATGATAGGAACCCAAAAAAAACCCAATAATTCTACTGACAACTCATAGCCTCGAATCTGTGACCATTTATGAGCTTGACAAGTGTCCTAGGGGAATCCAATGCTCATATGTGACAATTTTGACTGAAGATTTTAAAAACAATTTGTAGAAGCGTAACATAAATTTGGAGGCACCTTTGAGGCCCTTTGAGAAGTCCAAATCCACTTCTGAAAAAATGGTCAACTATCCCTCTGTGTCTAGTTTCCAGAACATCTTTAATTTTTCAAAATGGACCGTGGGAAGGCCTTCAAAAATCCATTCTCCCAGGGTCACTCAAAAGCGTAATAGAGGGTCCAAAAAGGAGGCACAAACATGACAAATACGTAGTTTTTGAACTTTTTCTCCCAAATTGCAGCTTTTCATGCCATGAGGGTTCATGATCTATGATGTAATCATCAAAATACATCTATCCATGTAAATAAATTAACATTTGGATACCTCCAAAACAAATTCATAAGAGTTTGTTACCCTTCTGCAATGAGAAATTTCTAGAATTCTGCAAAAAATCATGTAAAATAAAAAAATTACTCAAAATCTTTCAAAATTGATTCTTTAACACTTGCAAGAGATATTATACATAGATAATTAAGCTTCTTCGAATAAATCCAAGCTGTCCTTCTCCTTGAGCTTCATTTGCACCTCTTTAAGCCTCTTTTTCACTTGTTTCAACCTTATTTGAGAAATGGTATCCCTGATGTGATAATGGCTTGTCATGTGCCTTTGTAGCTTGTTATCCCTTTTATCCTTCTTCAATAGCTTCTCCATATTCTCATTAAATATTTTTAACCAAATCTCTTTATCCTCATTGATCTCCATGGAAATAAGCTCATCAAATGTCAACTCTTCAAATTGATGAATTGGTTGTCTCTCTCGCTCCAGTTCCTTTTTGAGGCCTCTTGTTCTTGGTCTTCATGTGTGTATTTCAGCCTCCATATCTTGTATTTGGTCAACATCAAAAATATTCTTACCTTTGAATATGTTTTCCTCCATGTTTGATTTTTACACGCTTTGTAGGAGTTGATTAACTTTCAATTGAAAATTTTCATGCTGAAGGAAAGTAATTTGGGATTGGGCAATGGAGAAGGCCTCTTTCAATTCTGCAATTTATTTATCTTTTTCTTTTATGGTATCTTTATCTGATATTACCTCCACATGTTATGATGCCTCAAGATCAATTGGCACTCACTCATCATGCTGATGTAAGAGAGGCTGCTCCTCTATCTGACATTGCTCAACATGGGTACCAAGTGTAAGAAAAATTCTGGTAGACTTAGGCACAAAAACTTGTCTCTTCCCTTTTTCATATGTGTGAGAAAATCCCACAACGATAGGGACATCTGAAAGCTGAATAGGTATGCTAGGAGAGACAATCTCCATTGGTTGTGGTGATGTTGTGATAGGAAAGACAGAAAGCACTGCTGACAATCTCTCCAAGAAGTCTTCACAGGTCACGTTTATGGAGGACAAGTGATGCAACACAATGAGCTTGATTAGGCCATGATGAAAGAGACTAGTGTGATGATCTTCCCTTCTTCTATGAACCTTCTCGACCATCTTAATCAAGATCTTTTATAAATAATGAGGCAAATCAAGTGTTTTTACTGAGGTAAAATAAATCAAAATCCTAATGTGATACCTATATAAAGTGGAGAATATTCCTTCGCATGTAAAGTAGTTCATTATGAACATCATCAGAGGAGCATACTTTTTTTTGAGATTTCTGAAAGGAAAAAGAAATTCTGGATCATCTCTAGCATGAGGCTTGAATAATTGCTTGTAGTTTTCAATGTCTAGGTCCATACCCTTGAACCACTGCTCTCCATGAGAAGGGATACCTATAGTTGAAGCAATTAGGTAAGATGATAAGCTGATATCCATACCTTGAAGAGTGAACTTTCCCATATTGTAGTTGGTTGCAAAAATAATGGAAAACTGAAGATGATACCCCCCTTCCATAAGCCTTTCAAAAAATGATAAACACTGAGTTGTTTGAAAGAACCTTCTAGCCAATGGTGAAGCATTAATCTCGTGCATGGTGAATGGCTCAAGCCTGAGATGGCGCCCTCGTTTGAAGCTGTTCTTGTCACTTTCCATGGTTTTTGTCACTGGAATGATGAAAACCCTAGGGTGTCAATGAAATGAGTGAATGAATGAGAATCTGGAAAAACAAAGTGTAGGAAGGTGTGATTTGGTGGATGAAATGAAGGGTCTTGAAGCTGAGAAAATTTCTAGAAAAAATGAGTAGGTACTGTTGTGTGTTAGTTCCAAGTTGTAGGTGGAATGAGAGAAAATGGATGTGTGGAAGGTATCAAAATGTCTAAAACACAGGAAATTCCCAATTTTGACTGTGAGAATAGCCTGTGCAATAGGTTTGAATAAAATTTTTGATAAAAAATCAGTGGGGAGTATGGCACCTTAGCTCCAAAGTGCAAGAGGAATAAGGGCAAATGAAGGGATATATTGTATTCAAAACCCTAAAACACAATAATTTCCTTATGTTTTCATTGTCTTCACTGTGTTGAAAAGTTTAGAGTGGGGGTTTGATAGTGTAAAACATGTTATGAATGGTGATGTGATAGGAATGTAGATGGGGCATGAGGGTGTATGAATGTATTTTAGATGATGGTTTAGGGTTGTAGGTTGAATAGGTTAGGGTTGCTCATAATATATATATATATATATATATATATATATATATATATATATATATATATATATGTGTGTGTGTGTGTATATATATATACACACACACACACACATATATATATATACATATATACATATATATACACACACACACACACACACACACATATATATATATATATATATATACATGACAATGAATCACATAGAGAAAACATTAAAATACATAAAAATATTTAAATCTTCGATATCTAACCCACAACAGTAACATGGAAGGTTGCTTACCTTGTATGGAGGTTACAACAAAAGATAGATGACAAAATTTGAAAGTTTTTGGAGGGTTTCGAGCTTGAAAACGTCGGGAACTATCACCTACATGAGCGTAACTACGTGGTTTTCTCTATCTCCCAGAAGCATAACAAATGGGTTGTATACACAACAAAATCGTAACAACTACCCCTTGTAATGCATAAGAGCGTAACACATAGCTTATGATACACCACAGGAGTATAACACTGATTTTCTCTATTTCACAGGAGTGTAACAATGTGTTGTTAAAGACCACATGAGCATACCAACTACGTTCTCTACATCTCATGAGTGTAACAAAAGTGTTCTCTACACCACAGAAGCGTAACACAAGTGTTCGATAATGAGACACAGTGCCTAGAAACGTAACACAAGAGATTTTTAAGGGTTGTAAGAGGGTTTTGAGAGTATGGAGGGTAAGTGAAGTAGATAAATGTTGCTCTCACACATATGAAAGGGTAACAATGAATAAAATTAAGTTTCATTTTCCTTTTATAAGCTAAATATGACCCTTCTACCTTTTCCCATGACATTTACCATGACTTTTTAACCTTTCTACACTTGAAAGGTGACATGTTGCTTCTTTAAGTGAGATGAAGAGGACATAACCAACCTTTTTATTCTTTGACGTTTGAGGTGACTTTATAGATCCTTGATGACACATCAAGACACAATTTAATTCTTTTTCATGGGGACAGTGAGACTGCTTCTCTTTAAAACTTTGAAATCTTTTCACACCTTTGAACTTTCACATTGGATAATGACTCTTTCAAAACAGATAAGGAATCTATGAAGCTTAAAATGACTCTCTTTGCATTTTACTGGGATAGTAGGTCAAAATGACCTCCCTTGGAGGTCTAATAATCAATGATGACTTTTTGGTCTTTTAAATGAGATAGTGAGACAAAATTCTTCAATTTTTCATGAAATAATGAGACATAGATGAGATGTTTTGAACTTGTTAGAACTTGAGCCTATGAAACAAGAGAGGTGGATTTTATTTCATCTTCATAAACAAGAAAGCTCCTGCATTAGGGTTTTACGAATGGAATGGAGGGTTTCTTCCTTATGTTCAGTGAAAAATTGAAGATTTTTCCAAAGGCAGGGTTGAACCTAGACTTGACCTATATGAGATGGAATGACCTAACCCAAGACCTCTTCAGTGATGATGATGGATATGGTGACCTTGAAACTAATGATAGCGATGAATGAAATGAAGGAGTAGCAAACATGGTTTAGACCTCTTCAATGAACAAAATATTTTCTGAGGACATGTTCGAAAAAGTAAATTTTTTTTACCTATGACTTAATGGAAAACAACTGAAAGAGTCATTTGATCACTGACATACCTGGGCTAACATTGGCTCTAGTTGAGGATGGCAGCTCCTTCAAGAGGTGTCAAGAATACCGTAGATCAGGTAGCCTTACATTGGGCGATGGAGTCAAAATGGAATTTGAAAAACTTTGACAAACTGGAAATGATGAACTAATTCTGGGAATGACTTTTACTATTAAAAAAAAAAAAAACTGACCTGACTCTAACTTGACAATTGACTGAAAATTTTTAAATTTTTGAAAGAAAACATGAGTTGTATGTATAAGTCTCATGGCCTTCTCCTCAGGCTTCAAACTTCTGCAACAACTTCCTTATTTTCTAGGACATCAAATTTAAAATGATATGTACAATGACAGTGAATGTCTTCTTCAATGATCAAGTTTGATAGTGTTTGAGGAATCTGATTATACCTAGAGTATCCGTCCAGCAATGAAAGTCTAGAAGATCCAACTACCCTTTGCAAAATATGGTCCATATTCGGTAGTGGGTAATTGTCCTTCAATGACACTTTGTTGAGATTTCTGAAATCAATGCACAAGCGAATCTCTCATGTCTTCTTCCTCACTGGCACTAGATTAGACGTCCAATTTGAAAAGTGAAGAAGAAATATTATAGCAGCAGTGAATATTCTATTTACCTCCTTCTGAATAGAGGGAAAAAACTTGGGATTCATTCTTCTTAGCTTCTAGCGGAAAGGTTTCCGATCCAGATTCAAGGGAATGGTATGTTGAATTATGCTCTTATCATAGAATTTCAAATTAGAATATTCCCAAGAAAATACATTAACAATTTGAGACATAAGTGCTGCATATTTGTCTTTCATTTTTGTACTCAAATATTTTGAAATTTTTACCATCTTTGGCTTTTCCGGAGTACCAATATTAAGATCTTCCACTCCCACTTTTGTTGGTAACATGGTTGGTTTGCATGCAACATCATCTCGATAAACAACCTCTTCCAAAGGTACCAAACCTCTTGGAATGGAGTTATCTTTCAGCTGAAGCACTTGCATCTCTGCTGCATGGATTTCTTGGTCATCTTCATATCACTGGTTGTCCATTGGAGAATTGACAAACTCCTGTTTTGTCTGCAAGAAGTTGTTGATATGTTTATCATCTTGAAGACTTGCCAATACTGAACATTATCTGGAACAACAGGGCGGTGTTTTACATTTATCTCATACTTCTTATTAGGATACAATGGAATTTTGAACATGCTGGCCAAAGTGGCAAGAGAATCATCAATAACATTGTTGTCTCTTGGAATCAATGATAAAGTGTACTCAAGAAATGTCTTAAGGATGTCTAGCACTGCATTTCAATAAGTTCACATCCTTGGATGCTTGGCCTGGTATTCCCCTTTGACTTTCTTTATTACTAACTCGGAGCTGCCATATACAAAAAATTCTTTGCGCCCAACTTCTTGAGAATTTTCAGACCAGCTATCAAAGCCTCATACTCAGCTTCATTGTTTGAAAATTCGAAGGCCATCTTGTAGGAGGAAAATCGAACATTAGTAGGAATGTTTAATGATTGATTTATAGGGTTGTGAATCCACACTCCAATTCCAACCCCTTCTTTGCCCAAAGCTCCATCGAAGTCCATAGTCCACAAACAAACTACTTTCGTCATCCAGAAATTGTAAATCAGATGGCTGAACTTTGCATGTTGTTTGAGAGACCTCTGTTGTACCAAAACATTCTGATTCTTTCATTGTTCCATCACTTTTTTGAGGTGATGCACTTGGTTCCAAACCATTTGGAAATTTTTTACAAATTTATGCATTCGCCAATTCTAAAATAGAATTTGAAAATGCAGAATTTTCTGCAATTTATTCAATCAAAACTTCGTAAGATGCTCAAAATTAATCATTGAAAAAGATAAAGGACTCTAAATCTGTATGAAAAACATGTATAGGATGGTTATTTGGCATTTCTCAGCTGCTGATCATGTACTTCATCTTACTTTCCCGGTATAGTTTCCTAAGTTTTGCAAAGACGGGAATGGTAGCATAAGAAAAATCAAGTTGTAAGGCTTTGCTCCCCATGACCGAGAAAGTAGCATTCCATATTTGGGCGGGATATCAGCCACAAAAACATTCATGAGGACATTCTTGGATAGGATTTTCTCTAGTGACACCACTAGGTCTGGCCAAGACATTTCACCCTCCCTGAATCAAATGATTAAAGATCATGATAAGGTCTTGTGATGTCCAGTCCTAATATGTCCATAATGGCCTTCGGCATGAGGTTGTGAGAGGCTCCGAAATCAAGCCTGGAATTATGGAGGATAAAGTCATGGATTTTTAGGCTTAGATAAAATGGAGGGACTTCACTATCTTCTAAATCGCCATCAACAACAAGACTAAAAAGAAGCTCAGGGTGATCATCACTCACATTAACCATGTCTGACATTTGATCAAATCTAAGAAACTTAGCAACTTGAACTTTGTACTAATCATTCTTAACTATTTCAGTTAGAGGAATGGAGACTTTCAACTTGGCAATTTTATTTTCAAGAGAAAAAATAGCAAAATGTTTTTCTACCTCTTTCGATGGTGCATATTTCTTCTCAGGCTGATCTTTGTGGGAAGAATATTTCTTTTGTCCTCCTTGGACTTCTTTATCTTTCCTTTTACCACTAGAAGAAGCTTCTTTTCCTTTAACATGATTAGGAACAACAAGTCCCTTGTCTTTACTTTGATTCAGGGCAGCAACTTCTTTGGCATGAGCATCTACTTGAGCGTTATGTTTTGTTTGATTAGAGGTTGTAGGAACATTCCTATTCCTCCAGCCATACTGTCTCTGCACTTGAGAAAGAGCATCCTGATATCCCCTCTGATAATCTTCCGTGCGCACTGATGATATGTCATCATTTGAAAATACAAATTGATGATCATCTGGTGCACAAATTTATGCAGAAAATTGATCTTCTTCAGTGAGGAAAATAGGTCATTGATTTTCCTCAAATAAATGGTTCTCACCAGAAATTTCTTCTTCGTCATCTTCATCAGGGCCTTCAGTATAATTCTGCTGAAATGGAGTGCGAATTTGCTGCTGACTTTGTGGATCCCGACCCCACTGTTCCCTTTTCTTGATCCTGTATTGAAGTTGCTGATTTTGACCCCTAAAATTGGGATTTCTAATGGAGGGTTCAGCTTGTCGATCAACTATGGACATTTTATCCATCATCTTATCCATGGTATTGATCAAGGTATCTAGTTTGCCTTCAGATGAAGTGGATGTTTCTTCTTTGATAGTGACACTTTTTTCCATCTTGATTTTAGACTTCTCAATGATCAAATTGGCTTCCACGCTCACTACGTTTCTCTACATTTCTCCAAGAGTTGATGGGTTTCTTTCCCTCAACTGATAGGCCATGCTGGGATCGAAACCATCAGGATGATGAAGTAAAGCAAGGCCTGGAGGAGGCTTAATATTCTCAGGAATTGAATCATATATTTTGTTGAATCTAGTTGTAAAGTATTGGATAGACTCGTTGAGATTCCTTTTCAAGGAATTATACTCAGCTAAGATCTGCAATGGATTTTTCTTCTCTTCCCATTTCGCCATAAAAAATCAATCAGCTGTTGTGAGGTACCTATTGAAGCAACCGTGAGTGAATGAAACCATTTCTTTACCTCTCAGGAGAAACTTTGTGAAATGATGCGCATCTTGGCATCGTCAATGTCGATCTCTTCAAGATCTATGAAGTCAATTACTTTGGAAACATGTTGATAAGTTGTAACCTCTGATGTTCCATCGAAAATAAGAAGCCTTTGACCATAATTATGAGGTAGTGGAGTGATATGAAGTAGTAGGATTAGCGGAGAAAATCTAGCCATGACTAATGGAGGAGGTGATGGACGCGCATATAGAGTGAAAAATTGCACATGAAATGATGGAATGAAAGGAGGGATTGATGATGTAGCTGTATAAGAAGGTGATATGACAGGTGGAGAAAAAGGTGATATGTTGTAGATATTGAAAATAGGCCTTCTCTAAAGTTTCTTGAAATTTATCTACCAAGCCCTTGAGTTTATGAAAATTAGACCAGAATTCACTATCGAATTCGAACTCAAAAGATTCAGAAAATGGTGCAAAAGACTCGAAATCGAAAGGATCAAAGGTGGCTTCTGAAAGAAAAGTTTCAGACTTAGTTCTAAACAAAGATTTTTTAGATACTGAACTATAGACCAAATCTTCTGGAACAATTCTCGTAGGCAGAGATTTGATTTGACAAGTGGAGGAACAACTCTTCCAACCTTCCGAGACTTGGTTTTTTGTTTTCTAAAAAGACTCTCAGGGTCATACACAATTGGTGAGGGATTTGGGTCTGGATTTGACTTGGTATGTATTTTAGGAGCCAGATTAAGATAGGAATTTTGGACTTTGGCTCGGATTTTAGAATTAAACCTATTTTGAATGCTAGAGCTTGTCACCTACGAGTATAAATTTTAGAGTATTAAGGAAATACTCCCAGGGAATGTTTAGCAATCGCTCCCCGAAAATGTCGCCAAGAATATTATCACTCTCCCCAACTTCCTAAGGTTGATAATAGGATTGGAGAAAGGTAACCACAGACCAAAATTTAGGTCAGGTAACTAGCCTTACCCAGACCAGAGAGGGCTCTCTATTTGTCACTTTAAACATTCAAATGAATGACTGAGTATCATAAGATTTTAGGCTAGATATGTAAGCTCAAATAAGTAAAATGTGTTTGATATTTTGAATGTTGGATAGGAAAGTCAGTGAATGGACTTTAAATGAGATTTTTTAGGTCTGAACTTCGAGGTGAACCTGCAAAGAGTGTGTGAGGAAATATAGGTAGTTTGGCAACATATTAATCAGTCACTGAGAATAGGATGAAGATGGAGTAGAGTTTGAATGAGCACTGAGGTGAATTCATTCAATTTAGAAGCAAATAAACATAATATAATGAATATTGTCTAAAATGGAGCATGCATAAACACAATTTTTTCTCTCAAACATACAAGATAGACATATACAAAGAAGTAGACATGGTTTTTAGCATAAAATGATAAACATACATGAGAAACACAGATTTTCCAAAGAATACCATAAGTATCTCAACACAATTCCTGCAAATCTGTCTCTGATTTCATTCCACAATTTCGTTACAAGATATCCACTGCAAAATATGAGATAACCAAAGCTCTTTGTCCTCATTTATCTCCATGTCAATAAGCTCATAAAATGTCAAATCTTCAGATTGATGAATTGGTTGTCTCTCTCGCTCCAATTCCCTTTTGAGGCCTCTTGTTCTTGGTCTTCCTGTGTGTATTTCAGCCTCTATCTCTTGTATTTGTTCAACAACAACAATATCTTTGCCTCTGCCTTTATTTGCCTCCATGTCTGATTCATACTTGCTTTGTAGGAGCTAATTAACTTTCAGTTGAAAATTTTCATGATGAAGAAAAGTAATTTGGGATTGGGCAATGGAGAAGGCCTCTTTCAATTCTGCAATTTCTTTGATGATGTCTTCAGCTGATCTGACCTCCTCATTTTCTGATACCTCAAGCTCCAATGGCACTGACTCATCATGCTGATGCAAGAGAGGTTGCTCCTCTATCTGACATTGCTCGTAGACTTAGGCACAAAAACTGTCTATTCCCTCTTTCATATGTGTGAGAAAATCTCACAACCCTAGGGGCATATGAAAGCTAAATAGGCATGCTAGAAGAGCCGATCTCCATTGCTTGTGGTGATTATGTGATAGGCAAGACAGAAAGCGCTACTGAAAATCTCTCCAAGAAGTATTCCCAGGTCATGTTTATGGAGGACAAGTGATGCAACATAGTGAGCTTGATTAGGCCATGATGAAAGAGACTAATATGATGATATTCCCTTCTTCTCTGAACCTTCTCGGCCATCTTAATAAGGCTCTTGTATAAATAATGAGGCAAATCAAGTGTTTTGACTGAGGTAAAATGCTGAGAGTGCAAGCTTCTGTGATCCATAACAATTTAAAAATATAACTTTTCCGGGAAATCACATAATAAATTTCAGGATGCGTTTCGAACTACCAACTGTAGTTCATCATTATCCTGATGATGAACTACAGTTGGTAGTTCGAAACACGTCCTCAAATTTATTATGTGATTTCCCGGAAAAGTTGTATTTTTAAATTGAGGTAAAATGCATCAAAATCCTGATGTGATACCTATATAGCCTGAAGAATCTTCCTTCACATGTAAAGTAATTCATTATGAACATCATCAGGGGAGCATACTTGTTTCTAAGATGTCTGAAAGGAAAAAGAAATTCTGGATCATCTCTAGCACGAGGCTTGAGGAATTGCTTGTAGTTTTCAATGTATAGGTCCATACCCTTGAACCACTGCTCTCCTGAGAAGGGATACCTGTAGCTGAAGCAATTAGGTCAGATGATAAGTTGGTCTCCATAACTTCAAGAGTGACCTTTCCCATATTGCAGCTAGTTGCAAAAATGTTGGACAACTGAAGATGATACCCCCCTTCCATAAGCCTTTCATAAAATATTAAACACTGAGTTCTTAAAAGCACCTTCTCGCCAATGGTGAAGCATTAATCTCGTGCATGGTGAATGGCTCAAGTTTGAGGTGGCACCCTCATTTGAAGCTCTTCTTGTCACTTTCCATGGTGTTTGTCACTGGAATGATGAAAAACCTATGGTGTCAATGAAATGAGTGAATGAAGGAGAATTTTGAAAAACAGAGTGTAGGAAGGTGTGATTTTGGTGGATGAAATGAAGGGCATTGAATTTGAGAAAGATTCTAGAAAATTTTGAGTAGGTAGTGTTGTGTGTTAGCTCCAAGTTGTAGGTGGAATGAGAGAAAATAGACGTTTGGAAGGTATCAAAATGTCTAAAACGCAGGAAATTCCCAATTTTTACTGTGAGAATAGCTTGTGCAATAGTAGGGTAAGTTAGTCAGATAAAATGGGGGTGATAGGGTTGAGTAAAAAAATTGATAAAAATTCGGTGGGGAGTATGGCACCTTAGCTCCACAATGCAAGTGGAATGAGGGCAAATGAAGGGGTATATGGTAGTCAAAACCCTAAAACACAATCATTTCCATATGTTTTCACCGTGTTGAAAAGTTTAGGGTGAGGGTTTGATAGTGTAAAACATGTTATGAATGATGATGTGATAGGAATGTAGATGGGGCATGACAGTGTATGAATGTAGTTTAGATGATGGATTAGGGTTTAAGGTTGAATAATTTAGGGTTTGTCATAATTTTTTTTTTTTGTTATGTATGGACAGTGAATCACATGGAAAAAACATTAAAAGGCATAAAAAGATTTAAATATTCAATATCTAACCCACAATAGTAGCATGGAATGTTTCTTACCTTGTTGGAGGCTACAACAAAGGATATATGACAAGCTTTGAAAGTTTTTGGAGGGTTTCGAGCTTGAAAAAGCTGGAAACTGTCACCTACAAGAGTGTAACAACGTGGTTTATCTATCTCCAAAAAGCGTAACAACTCGATTGTATACACAACAGAAACGTAACAACCAGCCCTTGTAATGCACATGAGCGTAACACCTAGGTTATGATACATCACAGGAGCGTAACACTGATTTTCTCTATTGCAAATGAGCGTAAAAACGTGTTGTTAAAGACCACAGGAGCGTAACAAATACGTTCTCTACATCTCAGGAGCATAACACAAGTGTTCTCTACACCACAGGACCGTAACAGAAGTGTTCGATAATGAGACACAATGCCCATAAACGTAACATAAGATATTTTTGAGGGTTGTAAGAGAGTTTTGAGAGTATGGAGGGTAAGTGAAGTAGAGAAATGTTGCTCACACAAATGAAAGGGTAACAATGAATAAAATGAAGTTTCCTTTGCCTTTTATAAGCTGAAGATGACCCTTTTACCTTTTCCCATGAAGTTTACCATGACTTTTTAACCTTTTTACGCTTGAAAAGTGACATGCAACTCCTTTAAGTGAGATGAAGAGAACAAAACCAACCTTTTTATTCTTTGAAATTTGAGGTGACTTTATAGATCCTTTTTTTTAAAACAGAAATGATTATTTTTATATTGATTCAAAAGGTCTGAGGCTTATGCTCAGAGGTATTACATCTGGAGACCCAATTTCTAGGGGGTTTTCGATCAAGCAAAATTCGCCTACTCTGCTTTTTACAGTCAATATAGCAATTTACCAAAGACTAGAAAACCTTCTAATACAAACAAATTGTTGCAGCAAGAGAGAAAAATACATGACAAAGGAGAGGGGTCGGCTAAGGCAGAGGATCCCATGAATCCCCCTCTTCGTAGAGGATATACCCGCTTGCAAAGTGACAACAATGTTGGCTTCAAGGTCTGCATCTTTGTTATTTTTTCAAAGGATGTGAAAGAATTGAAGTCTATCAAAGGACACGATCAACTTATTGATGCGAGCAAACAAACGTTGTAGACATAGGTCTTTAGGGACCGAGTTTTTCACAATCAAGCCAACGAGTGTTGTGGAGGTCAATCCCCTCTACGGACAGAGGCGATCCCACTAGCCCTAGAGTGGGTCTAGCAATAATCAAAACACGCAAAGCTATTGATTCCTAGTTACAAAATATAGAATCGCGATAGATTGCTTACCATGATTCCTTCGCTGCTATTGTCGAAGAAGAAGTGGCACTTCCATTCCTAGCTGGACAGGTCACGATCTGTGATCTTGCTGCATCCAGATACCTATACACATGCAAAGAAGAGAGACAACATGCAACGTAATATTTCAAACTTTATAACTATCGATCAGTCAGAGAGGAATGAATGAAATTGCATTATATAATGGACAAACACAATCATGGAACCAATAGCAGAGTCATGTATATTAATATACGAGATAACGATTACAACAGGTGCTCTGACATCGTGATCTTCGTTCGACATGGTTCCAACGGGACGTGTCTCACAAAGCTCGTCAAGGATTCGACAGAACTCTCTCTCTCATAGGGTTCTCCTTAGCTTTGCTCTTGATTGTCACTCAGCTATAATTTCCTTCCCAAAAGTTTAGCTAGCTAGCAAATGGAGAGGGTAGGCTTTTATAGAGGGAGAAGGAGAGGTTAGGCTCCCTATAATCATGGGGGAGAGTCTTATCTCTTAGAAATGTTCCATGAGAGGTGGAAAACCAATTCCTAATCAGGGAGTTTCGGAGGCAAACAACCCAACCCCTTTTTGATGATCCATTCTGAAGTTGTTAGAATCAAACTTCCGCCTCCTATTGTTAAAAAAAATTCCTTAATAGGCTTGGCGCGGGCACAACACAGAGACAGAGCGCCAGCTGGCACGCCCACTAGTGTACATTTTCCCCATCAGCACGAGGGATGAACTGGCTACCCGCGCCAATGCCAAAACATGGGTTTTTAGGGTTTTTCAGAGGAAATGTTCTTGAGGAGAACTCTTGCCCTTATGCAAAAGGATTCCATCAAGGTGTTTTCAAGACATTGTACTGTTCACAGGTCACGAGTATAGTCCTCCAATGTACGAGACGAGGGATTGTAGGGACGGTGACAAAATACTGTGTAACAGATGCCCCTAAAGCATGAGGTCCAAGAGAGAGGGAGGGGTGAAATGCTTTATGAGAACGTGTCCAACTGAAAACAATGCCGTCGGAAGACCTGCGAATACAAATACAACTGATATCTTTGATACATGATATGTGGTATGGGCGTAACCATCCATAATAGAGTGTACAAAAACTGGGATCCAAGGTATGGACACAACCATCCAGTAAAATAAGGATCAACAAGTAGACTCAGGAATGGTCGCAGCCATCCAATCAAAAGAGTCATGTAGTAAATCATAATAATCCACAAAGAACCCGTAGCCTAGATGTTTATAAGACAAAATCCAGGGTCTTGCGCTCCATCTCGACCCGAACAGAGTACAAGTTCAAGCATGCGAATATGTGAGCTGAAGTCGAACATGCAAGAACATCGTTTGATTACCAGCCAATAATGAAAGTCGTTAACAAACACGAGAGGAACCACCAATAATGACGATGGCTCTCAAGGTACAAGAGGTACAATCCACGGAATGTGAACAGTGAGCTGGCGTCGAACACCTGCAGAATCATTCGATTGAAGGCTAATAATGAAAACCTTGCACCGAATGCGAAGAACCTGCCATTGAGGCATGCAGGCTCCAAGGTACCTGAAGGGAGTCTCTAGATGAGCTTCCTGGATAATGAGCTGAAGTCGACATGAAGTGACCCTGATTGAAGGTGGGCTATGATGTTTCCCACATCATCGACACGAGACAGAGGGACGTAATGTTTTGTGAATCAAGACCAACAGAGAATCAGAGGGAGGTTGAAGACTGCAGAGGCCAACTTCTCTTGAACATATCGACGACACAACATTGGATTTGGCAGTATTTGACATCAAGGGATATGAGGTCATGGTAACGTGGTAGAGAGTAGATGAGCGGTCAAAAGAGATTACCCAAACCCATGGAGGCAAGCAGAGAACGAGATGAGATATCCCCAACCCGACACGAATGGAGACAAGTGCCATGTTCAAAAGCGACATACTGCCGACACGACTATAATACTGGTTCCATTTCCCCCCACCATTTCTGGAAGGGGATAACATATGCTTGCGATGTAAGTTTGTCCTTCGAGCAAATCCAACCTAGTACATTTTATGAGCCCTAGGAAGGAGCAAATCGAGTAACGTCATTACGATGGAGTCCGATGTCATTAGTTTTAAACGAGTCTGACAAAGGAAGAAATCAACATCTTTTCATATTTAGAGAGTTTGAAAAGACAACGGTAAAGAAAACTCCATCAGTCCCTTTTCGTAGGTAGTCCCAAATATCCGAAAAGGTAGAAAACTATGTCTGAGAGAACCTCCTAGTCGCGATAGGCTAGGGTATTCCTTTTTTGTAAATAATCTATCCCAGCCCGAAAAAGGGGTAAACGTATACTGGGGAGATGTTGCTTCACATCCATTTAACGAGTTCAAAACAACAAGCGACTCAACAATATTTTCAATTTTAGAGAGTCATAAAAGAGCTAAAAGTTGACTCCTCCTAGAGGAACGAGTGGTATAAAGGGTAGCAACTGGTTCCGGTAATGGTGGAACTGCTCAGAACAATTAAAGGTCAAGAGGTTGGCTAACAAGACCACTCATTGCAGCAGTTCCTCAGGAATGGGTGAAACAACCAAGTGAAGGAATATGATCGGCCAAGCAGATAATGACGATGAAGTGAGAAAACCAAGGCTCATCTGGCATAAACAGGTTGATAAAATGGCAATCACAAGAGGTAAAATAGGAATGGTTTCATTTTACACAAGCTTGAACTCAGGAAACTCTGCTTGAAGTTGGTTTCATTTTTACACAAGCTTGAAACAAAGATAAACTATGCTTGAAACCAGTTTCATTTTTACACAAGCTTGAAACGGAAACAAACTATGCTTGAAAAAGTAAGCATGCCCCCAACATGGTGACTCAATTCGAGGTACATGCCCCCCAAGCTTTAGTCTGAACGAAAGATGGAGTAAAGGTTCAAATTATGAGTTCAAGTGAAAGACTCGACTGGGATTTTACGAGATCTAATCAAAGACTCGAATTGAACAGAGAACGTGTTTCATTGTTTTAACGAGGTTGACACATTAAAAGAACCATCCTCATGAGCTAATTCATTTTTTTGACGAGGTTGACATAGAAAACGAACCGTCCTTGGAATGACCTTGTTTCATTTTTTGGGAGCTTGACACAAGCAGACGAACCATGCTCCAACAGACCTTGATTCATGGTTTAAGGAGCTTGACACAAGCAGATGAACCATGCTTCGACAGACCTTGTTTCATGGTTTAAGGAGCTTGACACAAGAAGATGAACCATGCTCCGAAAGACCTCATCATAACGAATAAGAAGTCATAGCTTCCAAGGGTTGCTCGTCCGATGGAAGGAAAACATCTTGGAAGTCTGGACCCAATGCCCCCAGCACACGATGTACAATGACACTATCGCTGAATACGGTCACAGGATAGGTAGCCACATAATTGACATGTGGTGGGGATGACACAACCCGTGGATAAAGATTCGGCAGGGATGATGGTGGACTAGCTACCATATTAGGACCAAAGAACGCAAGCTGATCAATGGTCGTGATCTGACCTTGGTGTGGAAAACACATCACACGAAAGAGGGAGGAGACAAGCACTCCCATGGCATAAGTATAATCACAGCCCAAGAGTAAATTAAAGTCCAAGGGGCCAGGAACAACCATCACATCCATATGGAAAATTTTCCCTCCCAAAGTAACAGGCAACTTCGGAAGGATCCGTAATGGTTGACTAGTTCCTTTGTTAAACGGCAACAGATTCTGTGCAACAGGCACAAGCGGCGGCAAACCGAAAGCTTGCCAAGTAGTTGAGGATAAAATACTAACATATGCACCTTCATCTATAGTGGTGCTGGGTACGACCAGATGGGAGGCCTATACCATGATCTCAAAGGGCACATAAGAAGGAAGGCAATAACCTGTGAATCGACCCCAATCGAAGGAGGCGACCAAACTACTTGGAGGGGCTACCATTGAACCGAGATGGTCTTCCCCTGGTGTTACGGGAGGAGAAGGAGTACCCTCCGCCACCTCCATCATGGAGGCAGAAGGAGTATCCTCCGAGACTTCCATCATGGGAGGCAGAGGAGTAGCTTCCAAAGGTACGAGGACGGGAGAATCTTTCTCCAAGTCCGAGGAATCTTAAGAAACAAGAAGAACACGAGGGATGTGAGATCCACTCTCAACGGAAAAGACCTAGTGCACTGCAGATGGGGCCATATCAACTGATCCCATAACTAATGGTTGGTCAGGGATGGATTCATGATGGTGAATTTCTGGGGGAGCAGGATTAAGCAAGGATGACTTTTGACTGATCGTTGAATCAACTGGTGAAGGACTCAAAGAAAGCTGTTTGTAACCAGCCAGAAGGAAAGGTGCAGAAACAGTCGAGTTGTCCAAAACTCTCTTGGCTTCATCCATATATGGACAAAGGTGAATGGCATGGTTCCCTTCACATAAATTACATGGATTGGTAATCTCACCCTGTTTCTTATGAGTCTTCCTAGCACTAGCTAAAGACGTGCCCCCAACGTGACTCCCGGAAGCCAAAGGCAACGGCGGACGACCGTTGGACCATACTTCGAGCACCTTGGGAATGCCAGGGCAATCTCGAAGTAGATGGTTTCCCTAGCACAACATGAAAGGGAATTTAACTTTCCGCGGAGGGTTGGAAGGTTCATCGAGAGCAGGTGTTTTAGAAGCAACAACTGCAGAATTAACCTCTCGCTTATCTGACTTCTTCTTCTTAGTATTCTTCTTCTTCTTCTTAGCCACTTGGGTACTAGAATCCAAACTTTCACCAAGAAAAGTAGAAGATGAGGAAGAAGAAACATGCGAAGAAGGGGAGAGGTCCACCTTCGAATCAACATGGCATTGCTCAGGTGGAGGAGTGGATGGTACGGTGGCCAGAACACTTGAGACTACAGAGGTTGAAAACAACCAAACAGGCAACCCAACAGTTAACCCAGGGAGGGATAACGTGGCCATATAAGGAGCATCGATATTTCCAAAATTAGGAAAAGGAATAGGACTCCCTTTAGAGGGGACCCCTTGATTGGAAAAATCCGAAAAAGCTGCCATCGGAAACAACCTTGAAATAAAACACTAAGGAGACAAATTCTAACCGGGAATATTTTGTGGGCGATTAATTTTTAAGACACTAAAACCAGACTCTACTGTTTCATATTTTAAGAGTTGAGAAACAAGCAAAAGGTGACTCTATCACTTTCAGGTTGGACACGAGCTTGAAAGGACAAGAGCTTGATGATCTTTTCAGTTAAAAGAGTCAGCAAAAATCAAAGTGACTGCTCTGGTAATCTAGGTAAATGGGTGTACTAGATATCCGTGAACTGCCATATACACCTTGGTAGAAATGAAAAAGAAATCAACCAAGGACTTAACGTACGTGTAGGTAATCTCTCCGAACGATGTGTCTAGTGTATCATGGGTAAAAGGCGGCAGACTCGACTTCCTATGGATAAAGGATTTGTAAACTAATTGGGTCTCCCTTTATATACACGATGGTACGGGGAGCAAAAGTCCATACTAGTGCTTTCTGTAGCCAGAACGTGAGCGACAGCTACTAGGCTTAAAGACGCCGGAACACGTCTCTACCTTAGACTACTAGATGTTCCGTTAAGTTTCAATGCTGCCTTAGGTTAATTCAGTAAATTTTAAAGTTGATCTTCAATTTACGTTTTGATTTCAAGGCCCTATCGAATGTTGGATCTCATAAAACCTCTAGATGCAAACTACATGCCACAAAATATCATTTTGTTCAATGAAGAGCTATCTACGGGAGAGTTGAGAGCTTTCAAATGACAGCAAAATGAACACACAAAAACATCCACTACTGTTTTCAATGCAAGCTAATGAAACTAGAAAACTTTTCTCTAGAATTATATAATGCTAATAATGCGAAAAAAGTTTTCAATTTTCATTATAATCAAACTGTAAAAGATTTTGTTTTTGGTATTTTTCAATATATTAGAGCAAATACACTAAATAAATGAAAAACTAATGAAAACATAAATTTGAGAATGATAAAGAGAGATCTGAAACAAAACGAGTTCACTCAACTCACACAAGCACAATCAAGACTCAAACCGATGACGAAATCCTTCAAAGCGAAGAAGAATCTTGAAAGAGACTCAAACAAACCATGTGATCTAGGCTTAGAGCAACATAAAGCAAAACTGAACGAACGAGAGGAAAATCACTCAATTAACACAATGATTCAATGTGATTTAGCAAGATGAATGTAAAGAAGCAAAAAACAAAGTTGACCGGGAAAGAAAAGACCCAAAACTCCCATGAGAGGCTCAACACACTGAAGCACCTAGAAGCCTTAGGGCTAAAATGCAAAACTGAAAGAAAAGGGCAAACAACCGGAGGAAAAGGGATAAACACAGTAAAAAATGACTTCAAAGCACTCAATCAATTAGAAAAAATGAACCAGGACCAAAACTCAAGCTCAGAGAGTCCAAGAACAGGAAAACCCTAAAACCAAGCAGGGTTGGCGCGCCTGTTTGGCTGTAATCTATGCCAAACAGGGAATGGCGCAGGGGGCCTAACTGGTAACTAGCGCCCTTTGGTGTGAATGTCAGAGGGATAACCGCGCCAATTAGGTTTACCCTAGAAAAATGATGAAAATGAACTAATAGAGGCTAGATATGGTCTTTTGGGGGTTGAACGAAGTTTTAACACCAAGGAAGGTGAACTAGAAAAGTAGACTAATCAAACAAAAAGCCAAAAACAACCCAATGGAGGAAGGACCAACTCCCACTGATCCCCAGCGGAGTCACCAAATTTTTGTGGAGGTAAATCCCCTCTACGGACAGAGGCGATCCCACTAGCCCTAGAGTGGGTCTAGCAACAATCGAAACACGCAAAGCTATTGATTCCTAGTTACAAAAGATAGAATCGCGATAGATCACTTACCGTGATTCCTTTGCTATTGTTGTCAAAGAAGAAGTGGCGCTTCCATTCCTAGCTAGACAGGTCACGATCTGTGAGCTTGCTGCATCCAGATACCTGTACACATGCAAAGAAGAGAGACAACATGCAACGTAATATTTCACACTTTATAACTATCGATCAATCAGAGAGGAACGAATGAAATTGCATTATATAATGGACAAACACAATCATGGAACCAATAGCAGAGTCATGTATATTAAGATACGAGAGAACGATTAAAACCAGTGCTCTGACATCGTGATCTTCGTTCGACAGGGTTCCAGCGGGATGTGTCTCACAAAGCTCATCAGGTATTTGACAGAACTCTCTCTCTCACAGGTTTCTCCTTAGCTCTGCTCTTGATTGTCACTCAGCTATAATTTCCTTCCCAAAAGTTCAGCTAGCTAGAAAATGGATAGGGCAGGTTTTTATAGAGGGAGAAGGAGAGGTTAGGATCCCTATAATCATGGGGGAGAGTCCTATCTCTTAGGAAGGTTCCATGAGAGTTGGAAAACCACTTCCTAATCAGGGAGATTCGAAGGCAAACAACCCAACCACTTTTTGATGATCCATTCTGAAGTTGTTAGAATCAAACTTCTAACTTCTATTGTTAAAAAACATTCCTGAATAGCATTGGCGCGGGCATAGCACAGGGATAGAGCGCCAGCTGGCATGCTCACTAGTGTACATTTTCCCCATTGGCGCGAGGGATGAACTGGCTACCCGCGTCAATGCAAAAACATGGGTTTTTAGGGTTTTTCAAAGGAAATGTTCTTGAGGAGAACTCTTGCCCTTATGCAGAAGGATGCCATCAAGGTGTTTTCAGGGCATTGTACTGTTCATAGGTCACGAGAATAGTTCTCCAATGTACGGGATGAGGGATTGCCGGGACGGTGACAAAATACTGTGTAACAACGAGGCTTTGTGAATCTCTAATGACTCAAGCCTCCTCGATTCCATGTTTTTGTAGCTATTTCAAGCCTTGGAGGAGATCCATGGCTTCTTCTTAATTGTTCGAAGTAAGCCCCAAACCCCAAGCAAGGTGGGAAATGATTTGGTTTAAAGGGAAACGAATAATTCCTCCACCTCCTGCCTTCCCCGGATTCCGCTTTGTTGCTCCGTCAAAAAACACAGTGTGGATATCTGTGATCCTTCTCCATTTGTCGAAGTCCTCATCCTCTAATCTGATTTTCCATTCTTCTCTGCACTTCTCCATATTGTTCCCAGTGGGAATTTTTAGCCCCAGCTGCTGGCACCAATCCCTACCTTGCTGGTTTAAGCTACAAACCTGCTTCTGGTTCACCTTGGCGTGCATTATTTCTTTGAATAAGCTTCTAACTTTCACAATGATTTGTTGGTTGCTTAGTGCCTTCTCATAAAAGATCTAATTATTTCTTTCAATCCAAATTTGCCAGCAAATGAGCTTAGGGATAATCATCCACCCCTCATTGGCCAGCCTCTCCCAGGGAAGGAATTAGGAAATAGATCTCCCCAATTAGATAACATAACCATGATGGTGATTGGGAGGATGGGGTTGCTGTTCCAAATCAACAAGAGTTCATTCCAAATGTCCTGAGCATAGACACAACCGAGAAAGATGTGGACCAAATTTTCCTCTTGTTCATAGAGAGGGCACCGAGAGGGGCTGTGGAAGCCACGACGTTGCAGGTTTTCAGCTCCGAGGATACTGTTGTGCCCCAACTACCAGGTGAACATGTCAATCTTCGGAATGCTTTTAACCTTCCAAATCCCTTTCCAAATCGCAGGGTTGCAGGGGATAGTGGGAATGGCCTTAAGGCACATGTAGCCTTGTTCTATGGAATATCATCCTATTGAGGAACCCCAACCCCTTCTGCCTTTTTTTCTTACATTTAGAGGGGATTTCCTAGCTAGCGCTACCATGAATTTGGCCCACGCTTGCTCCAAATGAGCAAGCATCTCTATCTTCTGCGACCCTGCCCAGTTGTTGCTGTCCCACTCTGAAATGTCCCACATCGTGCATGGACCATCTGTGATAATCCATGTTCTTAGCTACTGCAACTCAGGATCATCCTCGATCGCTTCTGCGTTCATGATCCTATCCTCCCACAGGCTGATCCGCTTCCCATTGCTTGGAATCCAGAACAAGCAGTCACGCAGTAGCGGGAGATCACGCTTGCACAACTGATGGATCGGGGAGCCATGTCGATTAGCTCAGAGGTTTTCCAGGCTCCGAAGACGCTTTCTAAAGATGTATTTTTTCCATAAAGCAACCTCTACCCATCCAAGATTCCTTGCTACCTACCGGCATAAGGTCTTGGCCCCCAGAGCGATATTGTGCTCCCTGAGGTCTTTTATGTGGAGGCCACCTTCCAACAGTGGCATAGCGATCTTATCCCAGCTGACCAACGAAATTATCTTAGCATTATTCTACCCCCCCTTCTAGAAAAAAGAGCGAATGTATTGCTCCATCTTGCGAAGAATGCACACCGGAGCCAACATAACAGAGCTTTGAAATATTGGAATACTATTAAGGACTGACTTAATGATAACAATATTACCTGCTAGGTTGAGCCACGACATGCCCCAGGCTTGCATTTTGAGCTTGAATTTGTCCAGCAAGGGGTACCAGTCCCTCCCAATTGGGAAACCTTGAAATATTGGCAGTTCAAGGTATTTAAAAGACACCCATTTCGTGGAGCCTTTGAAGCCAAAAATCCTGGTGATCGTGCTTAGCTCTAGTCCAGAAAGGTTCCAAGCATAAATGAAACATTTTCCCATGTTAAGTTCACTCCTAGAATCGAGGCAATAGCGATCAAGATTCGGCTTGAAGAGGGAGGCCGAGCTGGATGAAACACCCCCCCAGAAGGACAGAGTCATCAGTAAATAGTGCATGGTTGATGTCTCTGACTCCCCTGGTGATTCTAAGACCCATAAGCTCTTGATCGATTCGTCTTTTCTCCAACATAAAATTGAAGACAGAGGCTTGAATAACAAAGATAATGGGGGATAGAGGGCATCCCTGCTTTATCCCCTGAATCACCTTGAAGAAGTCAATAACATGCCTATTGATAAGTGGGGCAATCCATGGTTCTGTAATGCAGGCCTTGACCCAGTTTATAAAACGGCAGCCAAACCCAAATTGTTGAATAACCCTAAAGAGAAACTTGTGACTAACTTTTTCAAATGCACTAGCCAGGTCCAACTTGACAGCCATTCCTTTTTCTCGTCTTTGGATGCTTTAATGGATCGGTTCATGAACAAGGATGAAATTATCAGTCAGGAATCATTTCTGGAAGAAGGCCTTTCAGCCTATTTTCCATGACTTTAGTGATGAGCTTGTAGCCAATGTTGTAGAGGGAAATTGGCTTGAATCTGTTGAAATAACTGGTACCCTTCTCTTTAGGTATAAGGGCCAAGAAGGTGGAGTTTGTGCTGCCCCCAAGCTTGTGGCAGATATGAGACTTTAAGATAATTTTGTAGAGGTCCTTTTTGACAATGTTCCAACAAGTTTTAATGAATCGAGTAGTAAACCCATCCGGCCTAGGAGCCTTGTCCGAATCCATTTCATCAAGGGCCCGCTTGATTTCATTGATGGTGACAGGAGCAATCAACATAGCGTTCATTTGGGCATTGACCTTTAAAGGGACCAACTCGAGCAGGTTAGAGTTGTGACTCGCTTACTTATCCTCTGTGTACAAGTCTTTGAAGTGCTGATGGGCAGATTTTTTGATGTTGGCAAATTCAGAGAAGGATTGGCCTCCTGAGGTTATCTCCACTATATAATTAAGGCTTATTCTAGCTTGAGTCTACTTATGAAAGAAGGAGGTATTCTTGTCCCTAGCTTGTAGCCATAGAATATGAGATTTAAGTCTCTGGAATTCCTCCCCTCAAATGCAAGCCTTATGAATATTAACGTGGAGCTCCTCTTCCAAGGTTAAGCTGTCCCTCGAGATGTCCATATCTTCCATTTGTTTTTGATAACTCTCCAAACAGGCCTGGGTAACCCACCTTGACTTGGTCGGAGAAGACTCTCCAAACATGCCTGGGTAACCCACCTTGACTTGGTCGGAGAAGGGAGGGATTTAGCCCAAATTTTGAGGGCCCTCTCCACTCTCCTCAACTTTTCTTCCCACACAAAGAAGGGGGATCCATTGACAGGGAGTCTCTGGACTTCCTCAACTCTATCCAAAAATTCAAGCTGCTGCACCCAAAGAGCAGTAAAACGGAAGGGAATAGGACCTAGATTCATATGCAGCTCCATATCAAGCCTAATGGGCTTCTGATCAGAGACCGACAAAGAAAGAATAGCAGAACTGACATCAAGACCTAAAATCAAGAAGGAACTCTGGATGAGAAAGTGATCTAACCTTGCAACAATGTGACCCAGACTTGTTCTTCTATTAGTCCATGTATATTTGCCCTTAACTGGCTTGATCTCCAACAGATCCCAGTCCTGAATGAGTTCTTCCACCCATTCTTTGGATGGATCCCTTACAATACTGCCCCCTCGCTTCTCCCCTTGGTTTAAAGTAATGTTCATGTCTCTAGCGAGAATGACATTATCCATCTGAATCTCATTTTCTTGATCCCTAATGGATTCCTAGTAGTTTTTTTTTGTCTCACAGGATGACCAGGGCATAAATATTGAAAAGATTCACTATCTCTTTGGAATGGAGATGAAAAAACTAAGCAAAAATCTAGTTTGAGTTGAGTTTAACCAGGATTTTCTCAAATCATGTCTCGTCCCATAGAATTCCCAGCCCTCCTGAGGCGCCTCTAGAGGAGACAACAATACCTCCTCCTTTTCTCCAAAACTATTTACTTTTGTGGAGAAAGTCCCTTTCCTCCATTTTGGTCTCCTAGATGAGAAGAATGTCTGGCCTTTCCAACCTTACTAGAATTTTCATTGCTTTCTCTTTTAGGTTGCTCCCCATCCCTCTGCAGTTCCAGGGGACGATCTTCATTACTTCCTCTTTTGCGCTGAGAGGGCTCCCTTAGAGCCCTAGCTTTGATTTATGTTTGCCTTAAAGTTTCTTGCCAACATCTTTTCTAGGGTCGGATGGCTCCCTAACAACTTCTCCTTTTAGGTTTCTTGCTCTCTCTTTTCCCTAGAGGATTTCCATCCCCTGGTCGATCTTCTTACCGAAGTTTGGGAATTCCCAATTTCTCCTTCTTCCTCTGACTCCTTCGAATCCAGATCTTTCTCTTTCAGGGTTTATCTAGGATAATCACCAATCTTCAGTGGTTATAGGGCTTCATGCATTTGGAGATACTTTTGCACGTCGATTTATTGGACTTCCTTTGTCTCTGAGTTCAAAACCACAAAGCTGTTCTCTTGACCTTTCTGGGTGGGTTTGGCTTTAGGAATGTTCCTTTCTCCCTTCCTTGTTTGATTGGACCTGGCTTAAGGCTCATTCTATATTTCTTGGCTTGCTGCCATCCTTCTTCTTTCTCCTTTTCCGCGCCTGCATTTTTGGGTCAGTTCTTGACAAAGTGGCCATACTCATGGCATTCGCGGAATTTGAACGACAATTGTTCGTAGTCTAATTTCTGTATATGGGACTGATTTCCCACCGTTAGCTTAATGGCTTTTGGCAACCCAACTTCGAGATCAACCTCCACGCAGATTTTGGCACAATATATTGATATTTTTTGTTTTCTTTGTCTATGAATTTTCCAAGGGTGTTGCCGATTTGCTGCATTGATTCCCAGTTCTAGCAGTGCATCGACAAGTTTGGGAGCATGACCCAAACTGGAACGACAAATGGAACATCCTCCGAGGGGTCAAAGTATAGAGTCCAACGATTTAAATACAGTCCTTGAGGACCCATGAAATAGGGTCCGTTCCTGAAAATCAAGTCCTTATCCTCCTTTGAGTTGAATTCAAACAGGAATAAACGCTGCCCCAGAAAGTACGACGCGAAGCTATTTGCAATGAGGGGCTTCTAGTTTCAGTTGATCCAAGCTTCCATAGATTTTGGTGAAGGCCATAAGCCCGTGAACTGCCCAACCAACGCTCGGTCCGCAAGGGAAAGGGCCACCTTCATCGGATCACTTTATAGATCCTTTATGACAAATCAAGACACAATTTTCTTCTTTTTCATGGGGACAGTGAGACTGCTTCTCTTTAAAACTTTGAAATATTTTCACACCTTTGAACTTTCACATTGGATAATGACTCTTTAAAAACAAATAAGGAATATTTAAAGCTTAAAATGACTCTCTTTGCATTTGATTGGGACATTAGGTCAAAATGACCTCCTTAGATATCTGGCAGTCAATGATGACTTTTTGGTCTTTTAAATGAGACAATGAGACATAATTCTTCATTTTTTCATGAAACAGTGAGATAGAGATGAGATTTTTTAACTTTTTAGAACTTGAGCCTATGAAACAAGAGAGGTGGCTTTTATTTCATCTTCATAAACAAGCTAGCTCCTTCATTAGGGTTTTATTAATGGAATGGAGGGTTGTTGCCTTATGTTCTGTGAAAATTTGAAGATTTTTCCAAAGGCAAGGTTGAACCTACACTTTACCTATATGAGACGGTATGACCTAACCCTAGACCTCTTCAGTGATGATGATGGAGATGGTGACCTTGAAACTAATGATGGCGATGAATGAAATGAAGGAGCAATGAACATGATTTAGACCTCTTTAGTGACCAAAATTATTTTATGAGGACATGTTCGAAAAAGTAAAAAAATTTGACCTATGACTTAATGTAAAACAACTAAAAGAGTCATTTGATCATTGACATATGTGGGCTAACATGCATAATAGAAATACTCGTACCATATATACCCCTCTGCCATAGAACCCTTGGGTTTTTCCCTTTGTCGAACAAAACCTTTCAATTTCTTCATGTACCTCTATAAGAATAACATCCAACGACAAGAAATGACCCCAACTAATTCAACCTCATCTACTAGGTGAATTAGTTGATGAACCTGCAAGTCCATGAAACTCGTCGACAGTTCCTTCTCAAACATACAAACAATCTCAGCTATCTCTTGACGCCACCGTAGAATTTTAGCCATATGAATCTCCTTTGATGTGATCCAGCATACAAATGTAGATAATTTAAATATGGTATGTTGTAGGTCTTGGGGGAAGTCATGGTTCACACACCCATGCACGCGCATAGGATAATTACAATGCACAGTAAATAGTACATTATACAAAAATTAATTATAAAATATCTCATTACTTGCATTAAAAATAAAAATAAAAATAAAAAATTCATGTTTTTGACATACTTACTCTTAGAAGGTTCAAATAATCATGAAATTTCAACTCCGACAAATGGTCATCCATAGGGAAGCAACGTTGTAGTGAAGACCCATATTAATAAGGCACTCTCACATTTATTATAACTTCATTTTCCGAAGAAAGATCATCTTTCTTTAAAATCCATGGGACATCACCTTCTTTGAAAGACCGGGAGGAGCCAACCTCTCCTCTAGTTTCTTGTCTTGCCCAATGCTTCTTTTTAGTTTTTGAAGAAATAATATCTCTCCTAATAGCCAATGTGTCACTTTATTTCAATGATATGTGCCTCCATAAAGAAGACGAAACATTTTTAAATATATGCACGGGATCTACTAAGTGGGAAATCCTAAGGTGCTCCTAACATGGGAGCTCATAAAATACAAATTTCCTTTTCATCCAATGAGAAATTTCAGCGCAGGTGTCGAAGAAATATGGATCATCAAACATAGGCTCCCCATTTGAATTAAATATTCTACGAACTCCTTCTCCTTCTCTACCTAATATTCTTTAAGCCATCCAGTTGGTGTCATTATTGTAGGCCTTTGGGTTCTCTCTAGTTTACCATTGAAAGTAGATGTTTCTCTTCTGTATGGGTGTTATTTTGGGAGGAATACCCTAGAGAAGTCATACACGAGCTTTCGTAGGTATTTGATCTGAAAACATGAAGGTTTTTTATGAAATTTGCAAGTGGAATTTTTAGGTTTTTTTTTTGCAATTATATAAGTTGCATTAACACTTAAAATATGATTTTAAACTTAGTTTTGTAGAAAATAACAAAGACAATAATACCATAATAGAAACACAAGACAAAAAATGATGGAGGAGTTCACCCCTCCTGGGCTACATCTCTTGGTCTAGCTTCCAATATTGGGCCTCTTTCATTATGCTCAAAAATATGTGTTTACATGTATTTGCACTCAAAAACCCCTAGTTGGGTTCTTTCTGCACTCAAAAGGGTAAAAAATTGAATGAGTTATGATCCATAACAATTTTCCTGCTAACTTTCCTCCAAATCGCACCCACCTGCTATCTATCCTACAAATTCCACAATTTTCAGCGTCGTGGAGCAACAATTTCACCCCGCACTGGAGATTCACGTCAGTTTGGGTGAAAATTGTATCCTCTTTAAAAGGCGTGGTGACCCCCATGAACTGTAAAAAATGGGCCATGTGGCGCATTGTCCGCTGTTGATCTTAGACCATTCAAAAAAACATGCCAACAGTTTTAACCTAGGATGTGAGTGTGGTTCGGTTAAGTTAATTGTGGTGCCGTTGGTGGGTTCCAACCTGCCATCGAACTGTGGTTAGCTTTGTGTTAACTGTGGTATGGTTCAAACACCGCATGCCAACTCATAACCTAACCCTTCGATGACTGTGGTTGTTTTGGTATGGGTTTAACGTTACCTTCAGTTCCAATTCAAAACGATATGCCATAATACATAAACCAAGCCCCATGACTATGGTTGCGTTACATTGCACCATGGTTCCCACCAAGGTTATGTTTAAAACTTCGTGCTGAAACAAACTCCGCCAAAATTGTGGTATGGTTGTGTTACATTCTTGGTTTGGGGTTGTGTTACCACCGGTTCCATTGACCTCCATTTAAATTGTAATTGGTGTTGTGCTATGTGGTTTGGGGTTGGGGTTAACCCCATGACCCTGGCTTCTCACTATGGTCTCGTGGCGTTGGGTGGACCAATGGCTAGGGGTTAGCCCCAACTCCGACCCCCAATATGAAACTCCATAAGGTTTAAATACAACTTTGATACTATGGTTAATAATAAATATTGGTGGTGCAGTGGTGGAGTACTATGCTGCCACCCTAGAAGTATGCGGTTTGATTCCCATAGAAGAAGTTCAGACTACAATTTTTTTTTTAATAAAAAATCCAAAGGTCATGTGGCAGCTAGCCATTGGCCCACGTTGCCCTCCATCATTTGACCACATCAACAACCCCTCAACCAATAAAAAACCCAGAAATTTTTACCAACCAGATTGAGACACGTGGAAAAAAACCATTGGCCCACAAACACACAGTCAAATTCCCAACCATATGCCTAGTAAATGTACAGACTGCTGACTAGGCATACCTGTAGCCCAATTACATAATTTCTAGTTGTTGGAAAATCAGTTTGAATGCGATATCGGGAGCATACGATATCGGTTTTGAGTGAAATGAGTTGCGTTGGATTTAGGCAACGAGATCTTCATTTTTACATTGGATTTGAGCACTTTAGAACACTTTGAATTTTGAGAACTTTACTGATCCAAAGGATCATTCCTCCCCACTGGAATATTTTGGACCTCCAAAGTATTATTTTCAGTTAATAAATAGACGAGGGTAAAGTTCCCTCACCCTTCTAATATCAATCCATTTAGATTTTCTTGGATTGGTAGCTTTGAGCTTCTCATGAAGGTACTTCACTTTTCCTTGTTTTGAAGTCCTCGTCTTTCTATCAAAGATGATATCTTGCTAAAAAAAATCAAGATATTTAGAAAAGAAAACTGTCCTTGAAGGAATTTAAATATTGCCTTCTTGATCTTCAATCAAAGGAGACTTAGACAATTTCAAGTTCACTTCACCTTGAACACTATAGTCATAACGATGCTTAGCATGTCTAGCCTTACTCTTGGCTTGACTCTTTACCAAATGTGATCGCCATTGCAATGCACCATCCATATTCAAAGACAAAACATTATGAAACCCACAAGAATATTTTTTAGAACCAATTTCCTCTTTGTTAAATAGCCTTTTCATCTGCTTTTTGACCCCTACATTCTCTAACACTGGCATCTTGTTCATACCAATATTCAACAATGATGCATCCTGCAGCAATTTCCCTTCATATTGTTTTCCTCTTTTGAGAGGCAATATGTTAGACTCCTGAAACATCTTATCACATGGATTAGAAACATCAATGAAATTAGATTTTAAACTCGATTCATATCTTTGAAAGGATTTAGATTCCTCAACATCTTTGTGCTTGAACATTAACAATGCAAAATTATAATTAGCATTAACATGCCTCTTCATTTGTCCAATATTCACAGGAGATAAAATCATTTTCTTGCTATGTGCTCTAACAATGTACTCAATATCATTTTTGAACAAACGATATTTATTCTCATGGCAATGAAAAATGTCTCTCCTATCATATAGATATGGGCTTCCAAAAACAATACCACATATATCAAGTGGAACTACATCAAGTTCTACCTCATCAAGGACGTTTGCGGTGATGGTAAATCTAAGTATACATTTCCTTGTCACTTTCAATTTTGCATTCTCACATACCGAACCTAAAGGATAAGGTTTAGGATGAGGAATGGTTTCTAAATGCAATTTCTTGACAATGTCTTCTGAAATGAGGTTTGCTTGTGATCCACTATCAAACAATGTATCTATGTTGATATGTTTTGAAATAACTCTAATATGGAAAATATTTATTCTTGTTTTTTCATATTAATTTTCATTGAGACTATTTGAAGAACTAGTCTTGCAATGTCCATACCTTTCAAACCCATGGCTGTGATATTTGTTTCACCCCCGGAATCTGATCCTAAATCTTGTTGTATAGATGCAACACCATTTTCTTTCTCCTTGTTTTTAAAATTTTTGGGTCTCATCTCAGGATGAAGTTTGCAACAATGGTTTTCATCATTGCCTTCTTTGGAATAATGTTTACATGTGATTTTTTCTCCCTCCTCCTTGATAGCAACATTTTTCTTCCCTTTTCCTTTGAAATTCCCCTCTCCTTTGTCTCCAGACTCAAAGGATTTCTCACTTGTTTCATCAGAAATATTTTTCCCTCTTACTTCTAGATGTGTTTCCTGTACACAAACTTCATTTAAATTTGTAGGGTTAAACATGATAATAATGTGTCTCAAGTAGTTATGTAAACCTCCAATGTATTTGAGTATAGTGTCTTGAGAGGATAAATCCACACCCAAAATAAATGCTCTCCTTTTAAACTCTTGGCTATAAATTTGCACACTTTGACCCTTTAACTACCCAAAGTTTTTCCAATACATTATATCTTTCTGCATGTATGCTAAAGGATAAAATTGTCTTCTTAATGCAACCACAAAATCAGTCCAAGAGGATAAAACCTTACCATGTTTCTTCATGTCCTCTTGAGTTTTTCCTTCCCACCAAATAAGTGATGCACTTTCCAACCTTAATGAAGCAAGCTGAATCTTGGTCTCATCACCTTTGATCCTTTGTATCCTGCAATACACTTCAAGATGATGAACCCAATTATCTAATTTCTCAGCATTTACGTCTCCATTATACATGGGAAATTCAAACTTTATGTAAAGTTTCAAAAATGGAGTTTTACCATGTCCCTTTGGTGAATGTGAAGGTGTTTGTGAAGGGGTTGATGTAGAAGATGATGCTGGTGAAGGTGGAGGTGAAGAGAAAGGTGTTTTATCACCATTCCCTCCATTCCATTTTGGAGGTTTGTCCCCATCTCCTCCATTTCCTTTTGGAGGTTTATCTCCATCTCCTCCATTTCCCTTTGGAGGATTGGAGCTCTCACTTTGAAACCTTGAATTCCTATTGTCATAGAGAACATTCACCATCTCTGTCATGTAAAATAATGATTTTTTGAAAGCCTTCTCATCCTCAGTCATATTGTCAGGCTCTCCTTGATGTGCCATTATTGGTGAGGCCTTTGGTGAAACTTGAGGTGGAACTTATGGTGGAGATTATGGCAAATGTGCTCTCCTTGGACTAGCTTGAGGACTTCGTCCCACAAGATTTCCTTCTCCTCTTTTGAGATCAACCTTGTAAGCATAAGAAACACTTGCAACATAATAAAACCCTCAATATAACCAAAGATCCAAAATCTTTGATACCAAAGTGATATGTATATGAAAACTTGAAGGTTTTTGATGAAATTTGCAAGAGAAATTTTTAGGGCTTTTATGCAATTATGTAAGTTGAATTAAGACATAAAATATGATTTTAAACTCAGTTTTGCAGAAAATAACAGAGATAATAATACCATAACAGAAACACAAGTGAAAAAATGATGAAGGAGTTCACCCCTCCTGGGCAACATCTCCTGGTCCAGCTTCCAATGTTGGGCCTATTTCATTATGCTCGAAAATACGTGTTTACATGTATTTGAAGTGCTCAAAATGTAAAAATATTGTCTCCAATGGCTCCAGAACAGTAAAAAACCCATAGTTGGGTTGTTTATGAACTCAAAAATGTCAAAATATGATTGAGTTATGCTCCACAACAATTTTCCTCCTAACTTTCCTCCAAATCGCACCCACCTGTTATCCATCCTACAAATTCTGCAATTTTCGGCTTCGTGGAGAAACAATTTTTCCCCGCATCGGTGATATTCATGCCGGTTCGGGTGCAAAATTTTGACTCTTTAAAAGATGCGGTGACCCCCACGAACCATAAAAAATGGGCCACGTGGCGCATTGTTCGCTATTGATCTCGGACCGCTCAAAAAAATGCGCCAACGGTTTTAACCCTGGACGTGACCGTGGTTCGGTTAAATTAACTGTGGTGCCAGCGATGGGTTCCAACCTGCCATCGAATTGTGGTGAGGTTTGTGTTAACTATGGTATGGTTCCAACACTGTGCGCCAACTCATAACCTAACCCTTCGGTGACTGTGGTTGTTGTGGTATGGGTTTAACGTTACCGTTGATTCCAATTCAAAATTGCATGCCATAATACATAAACCATGCCCCATGACTATGGTTGTGTTACATTGCACCATGGTTCCCGTCGGGGTTACGTTTAAAACTTCTCGATGAAACATATTTCTTAAAAACTCTTGTATGGTTGTGTTACATCTGTGGTTTTGGGTTGTGTTACCGTCGGTTCCGTTGACATCCATTTAAACTGTGATTGGTATCATGATATGTGGTTTGGGGTCGGGGGTTAACCCAACGCACCTTGACTCCTGCTACGGTCTCGTGGAATTGGGTGGCCCGGGGGCTAGGGGTTAACCCCGACCCCAACCCACAATATGAAACTCTATAAGGTTTAAATACAAATTGTATACTATGGTTAATAAGCAATACCGGTGGCACAGTGGTGGAGCACTGTGCTGCCACCCTGGAGGTCTGCGATTCGATTCCCATGGAGGAAGTTCAGCCCATAAACAAAATTTTACCACATAGTCTGGAGGCCATGTGGTATCCATCCATTGGCCCATGTGGCCCTCCATCATTGGACCACATTAACGACCCCTCAACCAATCAAAAACCAAGAAATTTCGACCAACCAGATTGAGGCACATGGAGAAAAACCATTGGACCACAAAAATACATTCAACTTCCCAGTCACCTCCATAGTCAACATACATATTGCTGACTAGGCATACCTACAACCCAATTACATAATTTTTAGATGTTTGGAAAATCGATCAGAACGCAATATCGGGAGCATACGATATCAGTTTTGACCAAAACGAGTTGCGTTGGATTCAAGGCGACGAGATATTTGTTTTGAAGTTGTTTTCAAGCTATTTAGAACACTCTGAATTTTGAGCACTTCACCTGTCCACTGGATCAGTCTTCAAACCACCTAACCTTTAGAGAAGGTCCACAATATTTACATCCATGATACCCTTTTGTTACAAAACCTATGAAATTATTGTATACAGGTCGACACGTTAGCGACCATGAAGATCTGAACAATTGCAACGAATTAAATTAATATGCAAAACATTAATAATGTTACTAGACAAATAAATAAAAAATTAATTTATGAGAGCAAACTCCTAATCCTAGATAATCTTGTATGGTGTAAGAACATATGCCATACAACATAAAACTCCTCTATGTTATGATGGGTCTTGATACATCATACACATGTATCCCTTCCTATAATTCCTTAAATTCATCTACCAGTGGTTGTAAGTATACATCCATGTTCTTCACTTGCCTTCTACCAGGGACTATGAGAAACAACATAAGATGTTCATTCGTCACATAAAACCATGGGGGGATATTAATATTTATCACTACTACATCCCAAACATAATAGTTGGTGTTTTGGAGCGAATATGTGCTGTTGCCATCCATGGCTATGCTGAGTCGTAGAATCCGTACTTCATCCTTGAATTTTTCAGGCCATGTGTCTTCTATGCTTCATGGCTATTGAATATGTTGGTATTCAAATAATTCCTGAATCACTTCTCTGTGAGGCATGCCATCTCTAAAACATAGCTAATTATTTGTAATGAAAGAGTATTTGAATCCTTGGGATTATAGTCATGTGGCTTAATATCTTATAAGGAGGACCATGCGATTTATTGTAACGAACCTCTCCATTCACATATACCCAATTTCACCAGATTACCTGGTGTAAAAATGAGATGAGGGGTTTTTATGAAAAGACTCAACCTCCTAGGTGACCTTAAGGAAATGGAATCGACAAAACAGACCATATGGACTTCCCACAGGTTCCTTAGGACCCTCCAAGAGTAACACAACCCCTCCAGGTGTCCATCCCCAGAGCCAAGTTAACTTTTCCCTGAGTTAGAGCCCTAGTCACTCCCTTGCCAAGACCTCTATGCGACTGGAAACCCATAGTCGCTCCCATAGGCCTGCCTCCATGAGACTATGGACTTTTATTCTTAGTATTGTGCCAACAACTACGGAATTTAAGGCTATTTTTCAAGGTTGGGGCTAAGCCTCTGCCCATAAATCCATATAACTTTTAGAACTCATAAAATACATGACTGTAATGATTATAAACCAGAACTGAAACCGGGACTAGACCTGACCATCCCCAACTGGGACTGAGATTCTATCAAACACTTGATTGATAGGAAACCTACAGGTCATGAAGGATCAGGGACTGAAAACTTATATGATACTTAACAAGAAGGATCACCGCCCTGTCCCATTAGCTATCTTAACATCAATTAGGGCTTTCATCCCTGATTATTTCAGTTACAAGTAAAAAAACGAAAAGAGCCATGACTAAAGCTAGTCATATATTCATGCTTATAATCAACATATAAAATATAAATAACCATAAGATAACATCCATTATAGCCACATTTACTTATCAAAAGCAAGAGAGATTAGCTTTCATTAAACATAGGCAAGAGCCAACCAGGTCCAGGACTTCCATGTACCACCCGACCATAGACATGGATAAACCCAAAATTTCTTTCATCCAGTCACCCCCATGCCATATTCCAAGAATGAATGTGGGATCTCATGGGATAAGCCAATCCAAAACAACCAAGGGAATCCAAAGGTTAAGCCACCTCCACCCTCACCATACTGTGATATAACCTAAACCGGCCCTGAGATCACAAAACCAAACCGCGCTTGGAATGCCTCTGGACTCCTTCACCATCCTTGAGTAATTTTCCTATCTCCACCCTCTAGATTTACCATGTATCCCGCCATTACCGATCAAGGTATTCCTAGTCCTTTGGGAATATTCTTGAGACCACCTCCGCCCCGGATTATGAAACCTTCCAGAAATTCCAAAGCTCAAAGCCAAGAACAACCCATCACACGATGACTATCTGGAAATGGCAAGGTAAGGCTGAAAACCACCGTCAAAACCCGGAAAAACCATTTCACCGATAACAAAAGAACCAAATAACAACATGCACATACCATGCATGCCAAAACCAGCTAGGAAATCATACATGCAATCTATTACCTACAAGTATTCCTGTCGAAGCTTGCTTGTTCCATCATTTCCTTACTTCATCTTTGCTTTCCTTTCCTTTCTTTGTCCTTCCTTTGCTTGGTTTATCTCTTTCTCCTCTTGGTGCTCTTCTCTTCTTTGAGAAAAATTATAAAATGAACTAACAAAAAACTACCAACTGATGCTTTGAGGTATTTTTATTGATGAGGCCTCTAATTTCTTCAATTTTCCATTATTTTCCTTCATTTTCCTCCTCACATGCAACCGGTGACCTTTCACCTTCCTTTTCTCCTAATTTCCTTTATTTTCATAAATAAATGTTCCAAAAATACTTTTTTCCTTTTCAAAGCCTTAGCAATTGCCTTTTCCAATTTCCCCTTAGCCATAAACACATCAGGTGATTCCCACTAGGATATCTTGCCCAACATTCATCTTGGAATAAGCGTCCCTTGCCAATGATCTTATTTTGCATTTATTAACTTTTATTACATGAAATTTTAACCCGGATTTATTACAAAACCCTCCCCTTTGGGAACACCATCCTCAGTGTTAAACCACACCTATACCTAAGAAAAACCGCTGAAAATAAAACATACTTCCCATGGAGATTTATAACTTAGCTAGCTGCAATATTTACAATGAATAACCTGCTCAAAAGCAAAAGCCATCATGACAATATAAAAACCATACCACTTATTGGAGCTTTATAACTTAGCTCATGGCGATATTTACAATAGCAACCATATATACTTATGCACATTTTCCTCAACCAAAAAATAATCATATTTTTCACGGAGCTTTATAAATCCAACTCGGTACAATATTTACAATAATATATACATATGCACATTTGCTTTAACCAACAAATAGAAGGATATGATGCCTGCATCTACATCAAGGGAATCTAGAGGCTCACACCTCCACCTTCAAATTAATACCGAGATTCACCTCCTTCCCACGAAGTCCAGAATCCATTGCTAAAGTGAAAACTACATCCAATGTCTAGTGCCACAATCTTGCGACATTTGTTCTCTAAGTGAACAAGTATTGGCTCATTGTTCTAGGGCACACTCCCAATGTGCATATGATTCCATATGGAAATGCGAATGAACAAAATAATTCCATTCCTTGACCTTCCCTTCTCTGCTACACAGTCCCTTAGGAAATCCAAGCACCCCTGACCGTGTAGTCACTCACCTTCCAAGTTCCTCGACATCCCCTTTACCCGACGATCCATCCCTTATAAATGATTCCTCGCATCGGAAGGCCAAACAACCAAGGCATATGTCTACCTCAAAACCATCATACTGGTCATATCATGCTCATGGAAGTTAATGGAAACTATTGGGTAACAATGTCCCACAATGGCCTTGCTCCTGAATGCTTTACCAAGATACTGCTGCCTATTCCAATTCCTTTTATCACTACTGCTAATTCTTGTGATAAATTTCAACCACCCAAACCGGGTATTGCCCTGCTTCCTGTACCAAACACGTAATTTGCATTAGAGTAAAAGGAATTGAAATAAATTCAAATCATACCTGATTAGTGGTTTGTCAATAAGGTACACTTTCCATTTTGTTTACTCCCTTCGCAACAAGTTGTTGGAAATTATAACTAGGTTCGGTCTTCATTTAATGTATTAAAGTCATTATGAAATGTACTTGACAAAACAATAAAGAAAATATTTTTTATTATTGTAACAATGAATTATTAAAGCATGGGTTTCATGCTTGGGTCATCATTATATTAGTAAAATTCCCCATTGTGGACTCTTAGGATTAATATTGAGTTTATAGAGTCATTGTATATTCAAAGAGACCCTTCTCGGTCTTTTGGATCATGTAAATTGGTTAAGAATTGAGTTAAATATGAATTATGTAACCTCCACACCAAGTTGGCCTAAAGGGGATCATGTTGCCTTGAGAGACACCTATTCGACCTCACCTGGAGCCTATGAAAGGAAGGAATTCGAAGTCATTTGAAGCACTCACTCTCAAGCTAGTTCGATATCATAATAGTAGCTGGAGAAGTTCGAAGTCTATTGCTGGGAAGCCGAAAGAAGTGCGAGTTTGGGGGAGTCCAAGGAGAAGAATAAAATCAAAATTTTGGTGCCTCTATCTCTGTTTCGTGCTATAGATTGGGAGAATGAAGTCCTCTAATTTTTGCTGCTGCTACTGCCTAGTCTAAGTCACTGGAAAGGGGTCGAATATCTGGGAGGCTGACTTGGTGTGGAGGGAAGATATCGTATATGTCTAGGGTGAAGAATATCAAAGAATACTATTGAAAGGAAGAATTATCTTGATTGGGGTTTTTTCCCTGACATAGTGCCTACATATTATGTCTCTTGTTTTGTGATCTCCGTAAAAACATAATATGGTAATTGATTGATGAAACATAAGACAATAACGAAGTAAAAGAATCCAACACATTCACAAGTAATTATCAAGATCAGAGAATCGAACCCTAGTACAACTACTTTGATTTTCCAACATGGTTTCAGAGATAAGGTCAGGAATAATTGAAGATCACTTTGTTGGCATGGATTCTCCCTCTTTGATGAAATACATAAGAATGGGTATAAACATTACTGGAAGCTGGATCAAGAAGGAAATATACTAATTATTCAAGAAGGTCAAACGTCAAGGAATCTTGGCTGCTCTTACAAGTTCTCTTAATGATGAAAATGCATGGATAATTGATAGTGGAGCATCAAGACACATGACAGGAGAAAGTAAACAACTCTATACACTATCAAAGGAGCCATCTTCTCATGTAGTGGAATTTGGTGACAAAAAAAGCTATGTTGTTAAAGGCCTGGGATCAACATCGTTGAAGCTAGATAATGGATCAAAGTTTAACCTCAACAAAATTCTATATGTTCCAGGTTTGAAAAATTATTTTCTTTCTATTTCTTGTTTAGAAGATAAAGGGGAAATACTTGATTTTGTTGATGGAAAAGTATTGGTTTGGGGAAAATACTCTAGCATTGATAAAGCTAGGGTTACTGGAGTTTGTGAAGGAAGTATTTATAGAGTCATTACACCACCTTCTCAAGCTTTGGTTCATATGGAAATAAGTCCCATTGAGCTATGGCATAAGAGGCATGATCATCTACATTATAAGGTCGTCCCTACTCTTAGTCAACTGGTTCATGGTATTGCTAATATGAAGTTAGATCATGAAGGTGTGTGCAAGGGATTCTCTTTGGGGAAACATACAAAAAATCCATTTCGCAATAGTGAAAATAGGTCTAAAGAGATATTAGACCACATCCATTCTGATGTGTGTGGGCCCATGTCTGAAAAATCACTTGGAGGTCATCTCTATTATGTGACATTCATTGATGACCATTATAGGAAGACATGGATCTACCTTCTCAGAACGAAAAATGAATTATTTGATAAGTTCAAGGAATTTAGGGCTGAAGTGGAAACCCTAACTGAAAAAGAAGAAGATAAAAACTCTGAGATCTGATAATGGTGGGGAATACACTTCTAAGGAATTGATTTCATATTGTAAAGAATAAGGTATTAAGAGGGAGCTCATTGTTCCTTATTATCCTAAACAAAATGGATTGGTCGAAAGGAAGAATAGGTCAATTGAAGAAGGCATTTGAAATATGCTCCTTGATAAATTTCTAAAAAAGTTCTTATGAGGATAAGTTGCAATGACAATCATATACATTCAAAATAGACGTCCTCATAAGAGTCTTGATAATACAACACCCGAAGAAGCATTCACAAGAAATAATTCGAGTGTGGAACACCTTTGAATCTTTGGAAGTCCAACATATGTCCATATTCTGGAAGACAAGTGAAAGCAGTTGGACTCTACAGGTATCGAGGGAATATTCATTGGATATAGTCTATCTTTAAAAGCATATAGAATATACATCAAGGAAGGAAGATATATGGAAGTAATAAAAGATGTCATATTTGATGAGAATCAAGCATCTAAGAAATCAAAGGATATTCCTATTAATTATGATGACGAAGAAGTTCCCATATTTGAAGAAAAAGAAGTTAATCAGGAAAACTCTCTTACAAATCTTGAAGAAGAAGGACCAAGTGAGCGTATTCAATCGGTGGTCATCCCAACCACAAGGAAGATGCAAAATTGGTTGAAAGATACGTTAGAAGACGCTGAAGGAAATGAAGTTGAAGGAACCTTCAGGGAAAGAAAGAAACCGAAAATATATTTTGGCTATGCTGCATATAGGACAAAATTGATAGAAGTCGAACCATCAACTTTCAAGGAAGTTGCACATCAAGAGGTTTGGAAGAAAGAAATTCAAGAAGAATAACAATCCATCATGAAGAATGGGGTTTGGGAAATAATTCCTAGACCTAGTGAAAAATATATTGTCACATATAAATGGATCTATATGATCAAACGTGCAATTGATGGAAGTATAGACAAATATAAAGGAAGAATTGTCGTAAGAGGTTTCTCTCAAAAGGAAGGCATTGATTATGAAGAAACCTTTGCACCTACGACAAGTTACACTATTAGATTGTTGGTTTCATTGGCTACTACAATGGGGTGGAATATCCATAAAATGTATGTGAAGACCGCATTTATGAATAGTACCATAGATCAGGAAGTGAACATCAAAAAACCTGAAGGCTTTGAAGTTAATACCAGGGGCTCTCGTGTTTGCAGACTAAAGAAGGCCCTATATGGTTTGAAGCAAGCGCCTAGGGCATAGCATTCTAGGATGGATGCATATGTAATTATAGATGGATTAGTAGAGAATTCTACTAATATGAATCTCTACATCAAGGGTGTGAATAATGAGGTTGTCATTATTATAATGTATGTGGATGATCTATTGATTAATGGTGTAGATTGAATAATTCAATAATGCAAGAAGATGTTGGCAGCTTAATTTGAAATGAAGGATATAGGACTAATGCACTATTACATAGGTTTAGAAGTATGGTAGAGACATGGGGAGATATATTTAGGGCAAGGAAAGTACATCATCAAGTTGTTGTAGAAATTTGGTTTGATGGATTCCAATCCAATGATTACTCCTATGATCACCAATCTCAAGAAGTTGAGGGACTTTGACTCTATTTTCGTAGATCCTACATCATATCATCAATTGGTGGGTTCCCTAATGTATTTGGTAAATATTAGGCCAGATATATGTTTTGCAGTAAACATTCTTAGTCATTTTCAGTTGGAGCCCCGTCATGATCACTGGATAACTGCCAAACATATACTGAGGTATCTTTGTTGCACTGTACATATTTTCCTAAAATATGACAGTAAGAGAGTCAATCTGATTGGCTTCACAAACTCTGATTGGGGTGGTAGTTAGACCGATGGAAGGAGAACTACTAGAGGATGTTTTAGTCTGGGAGTTGCTATGATCTCATGGATGAGTAGGAAGCAAGATCTCGTAGCATTGAGTAATACTAAGGTAGAATATATGGTTGCATGTGAAGTAGGAAAGGAGGTTGTTTGGTTAAGGAATCTTCTCACATATTTGTTTGAGAAGAATTTGGGTCCTACTGTGATTATCTATGACAATCAAATTTGTATAAAAACATTTGGAGATCCCGTATTTCATGCTAGGATGAAGCATATCAATAATAAGTTCCACTTTATTAGAAACTTGGTGCAGAATAGGATCACAAAGTTGGAGTATGTCTTGACAGATGAACGAGTAGTAGACATACTAACAAAGGCTCTTCTGAATAAGAAGTTTGAATATTTGAGAAACATGATGGGTTTGGTAGACATTGCTGATTATATTGATGATAAGAAAATGTAATATATTTGTTGAGGATTTTCGAGCGAAGCATTGCCTAGGAGAACATCTGGCCGACACTTTGTGTTGATGTCTAGGTCCCAAGAAGGTGTTATCAATCTCCTCAACTTCCTAGGCTGAAAATAGGTGTGAAGAAAGGTAACCATAAACCAAATTTTAGCTAGGTAGGTAGCCCTACCTAACTAGAGAGGGCTCTCTCTATGTCACCTTTTAAAATATTCAATTTAAGGCTAAGTACCAAATTTTAGGCTAGATATAAGTTAAAATGTTTGAAATTTGTTTTATAATTGTTTATTGGATAAAAATAATGATTAGTGAAACTGAAGCTGATTTCAAAGACTGAATTGGAGAGAATAGAGTGAGGCAATGTAGGTAAACTATTTGAGCACAATTAAGTTGTCATTTGTGTTTAGTGGTAGAAAAAGGCAGGGGTCTGAATGAGCATATAACATGAATTCATTCTTTAGAAGAAAAGACACATTTGTAGAAATGTTAATAAACAGAACATATAGTTGATCTCTGTTTATAAAATGTTAAGATTTTTACACAGAAACTGAAGTGGAAATGAAATAATAGAGAGAAAAGCATAGTGCTCAAAATAAATACCACATGAATCTCACAATATTTGTTGTAACTTCTTTGATTTCATTAAAACATACAATAGCTCCACAATAATACACAGAGTCTAAAAAAAAAACTCAATTATCCAACCTCTAATACTTCGTACAATGAAGTATTTATAGAAAAAACTAAATTACAACAAATTACATTAAAGGCTATCATAATAAATAACTATTTATTTGCCAAACTAAAATCTAATTGTAACATGGAAATAAATTCAATTTGTTGTGTTGGCGCTGCTCTAACTGAAAATGGTTGCTGACGGAGATAATTGTGGGCTGGCTGTCAACTGATTGATGATCTGGCAGAGGTTGACTTTTCTCTTTAACTGATTAATCCTAAACTTCACATAGTTTTTCCTAGCGCTGTTCATCTGGGATGCCCAATTTTATTACCTTTTGGTAAACTTCATCCATTTCAGTGTACTTGGAAAAAGGGGCCTCACCACAAAAACATGTTTTACCTCACATTGAACAAAAATATCATTGCTTAATGTTCCCAAAGCACCCTTCCTATCAATGTGCCTTTGATGTTTGAAAATTTGGCAGTATCTCTAAAAATTTCTTAAAGTGTTCTCCAATAATCCTCTTTGGTCATCAACTTATCATTGATCACAAACAAAGAAGACAATCCTTTTTGTGTCAGAGGCTCTATTCTGCTGAAAAATATCTGAACTGTGATTTCCAGATTGTGACACTTCTCCTCAAGCTGAAGAATCAAATTATTCTTTGTGAGAACCTTCTTTACCTCCAGGATTGTTTATGTTCTATTATCTATGCCCAAATCATCCAGCTCATACCTATTCTTTTCATTCATAAAATTGATGATGTTGTTTTATGTTGCAGACTTATCTCCAAGCTGTGCTTTAATTGTTGCAATGGCCTCATTTGCTTTCTATATCAGCTCCTTTTGTTCAAATATAATCTTTATACTTGGCCAATTTTCATTTAGAGATTCCATGATGTCTGCCCAGATTATTTCTTTTACTTGGCCCAAAGTGTTTCCAATGGTTGATTCTTTTTCTTTTTCTTTTTGCAACCTCTCAATTAGCTTTTTGGCTCTTCGTGCTTCACCTGCATGTGAACTTTCATCTTTAGACTTATGATATTGTATCAATTGCATTTGGTATTGTAATTTCTTTATCTCCTCTTCCTGAATTGACATATTTTGCACTTTTTTAGTGAGATTCTCAGCTTCATCTACAGTACTTGTTGTAGAAGGTTGGGCTATAGGAATAATTGCAAGAGGCACTGCTTCTAAAGGAAATTTGGATTTTTTTGATGCTTTTTCCTTTCCCTTTATCATTTTTTCCAATTCTGATTCCATCTGGTTTATTTGAGCATTATGTTCCATAATCAACTTCATCATTTATGTTTTCTGGGATTCAGTCTCTTCAATGTCCTTCGCCAGATCAGGATCTTATGTAGCTAGAATTTTCAATTGCTTTCTTAATGCTGCTATGTCAACATTTTTATTTTTGATAATATCTTCTGCTGCATTGAAATTTGATGGATCATATCCAATTTTGATCACCAGGTATTATAGAGTTTTGATTTTTGTGTCTTTATCAAATGAAGAAACTTTTTCCATTTTCAGCTGTGATTGAACATTAGCTAATGAAACTTGCAATTTTGACAAATTCATAGTAGTATTAATGAGAGTGGATGAGATCATTTCGCCAATTTTTTATGTAACTCCATTCGATCTATTAGATGCATCTCCTTAGTATCAAACTCAAATGCAGTATTTTTGTAATCTACTTCTGATTTTGGCTGTGGAATTTGTGCTTGAAGAAAAGAAAACATCATTTTTCCCTTATCTGAATCAAAAGATGAGAGAAATCTACTTTGAGATGGGAGTTTGTTTCCAAAACTAATTGTATGTGCTGGTCTTCAACATTTCATTCTTAAATTTTATCTCCTTGAAGGTGTCAAAGATAGTCTTCTCCTTTTTCCCTGTAACAACTGTACTAGTTTGAATGGCTTTCTTGTGATCTTTAGAGACTGCTGAAGTAGTAGGAGTAGAAGTACTTTGATCACCTGCCTGTGTGGAAGGAGGTGTCTCTTCGATAATGATAATTAATTTTTGCTCTGAATCCTTACTAGGATTGACTTTTGGATTGAGCTTTGTCTTCTTTCTATAGTGAATTTTGAATTCTTTGATGGATGAATCAGTCATTGGAGATGACTGATCTTCTCTGATAATTTTCCCTGCTCTCTCCTATGTAACAAGATTCTATAATGTTGATGTAGACACTGTTTGTTCTTCAGCCTCCTGTAAATTACCTTCAGTCCATTCAAGCCTATTCATGTATTTTTCAATTTATGGTTCGTGTGTATGAAAATAAGGTGTAGATTTGTTCTCTGCCCTTAGTTTAGAAATGACACCAACTAGATCATAAGACCATGTGAAACTGAGGCTAAATTACATCTCTTTCAACAATTTGTCTACTTCCTCCCCTGATTTTCTTCTATTACAAACAAAAGGTTCTATTTGTGTTTTGATTTTGAATTGTGACTTCTTTTTAGCAGATACAAAATGTACTTCATCTGCATTAAGCATTTGTTTGCTGTATTCTAATACAAAAATCCTCATTGGGAGTAATTTTGGCAATTTGTAAGGGGGAAGCTCACAACCATAAACTATGAGTTATGTATAATTCTGATAGAGATACCAATCTCCTGTTTTGGCTTGATCTGATAGTTGCAACACCTTTCTGATTTCTTCATTGATCTTGGGCTCTGTATTGTTGTTTAGTAAAATGAGTGCTAGATGAAGGAACAATTCGAAAAACTGTTTATTTGAATATTCCTTTTGTTCCTTCATCACTAATGAAGTCCAAAAAATAATTGATTGTTGATTTCCTTCCTCATTCAATTTCTGTAATGAAAATTTGAATTTTTCTCCTTGAGAATATAAGAACAAATAAACTAACACAGAGGCATATTTGAAAACCTCCTCAGTTGGGAATTTAACAAACTGCTCATGGATGGAATCTGAAGTTGAATATGATGGAGGGTTTGGAATCTATGGAGAAAATGGACATGAATCCTATGATGGCTTCATATACCCATTGGTCTGAATAATAACCAAGAAGGTAGGAAATGGCTGTGATGATTTGTTTAGTTATTTCAGGGAAAATGGATAATGGAAATGGAGGGTTTTTCTTGGGTAATGGATCATTTTCAGTGATAAACCGCTCAAGATTTTGAGTTCTTTTTGCAAAATCTAATTTTTGATATATTTCAATCGGTGGTTCTTGAGAAAATGGAGTGGAATTCTTTGTGATGGGTGCTTGCAGCATTTGTTCAATGGTTTGGGCAGTGATGGTCATTAAAATCTCTCATGTAGGAGCGATAATAGCTCTTTGGTTGGGCACATACCAGGCTTGGCATTTTCTAATAAATTCTAGAGCACTATGGGTGCGAGGAAAGATATAATGTGGAAGGTTGGAATCCTACAATCCTATATCATCAGACTTATCTAGGAATTTATCCTCTAACCAACAATACATTTCAAATAACTCAAGTTCACAAAGTGTTTCATGGATCTTATGGTCTTTGTCTGCTAATGGTATGTGACGAAAGTCAATTGGAGGGTGAAGTAGAAAACTTATTGTTTCTTTTGGTCCTTTGTTCTTTGGAGGCATGATTGGCTCTGTTTGAAATGGTGGAAGCAAGAATTTCAGATGAAAAATAGAGGTTGAGACCGAGGAAAAGATCTGCAAATTAAATGAATATCAACAACTGCAAAGGATACTTTGAACGATGGTTAGGTTGATTTCTGGAGTTCTGGCAATAACTTTGAATTGGTAATTGTCCTGTTTCAGAGCAGAGTGAATGAAAATGAAGGGTTGGATAGGTTTTCAGTGATGAATTTATAAGAAATCTAGCTTAATTATCGTTGAGAAGGGCGCGGGTACGTTAGCCTAACGATTAACAGTTAAATTTAATTCGCTAACGGTTATGGAAGGGTAGGAATTAATTTGATTGGAAAAAAACATAACCATGTGACATGACATGAATGGCAGGTGGAGCAGTGGTTTCAACCGACAGATAAGCAGGATTTCAGAGGGGTACATTGGCAGTAAACGATTTTATGGGGGGGGGTGCAAAATCATATGCCGTTGACATGTAGTGGTCGGGTTGGGTTTTGAAACCACCCTTTTTGGACCCTCCTTGATGTTAAGTTTCAGATGATAAGGGGGGGTCGAATTCACATGTGGATCATTGGATTAGATTGTGATGCGATGGATGAATGGTAAGATGGGAGATGGTTAATGTATGGTGAAGTTCAATGAATGGTGCGGTAAGGGTATAATGAATGTGATATGACTTTGATAAGTGACGAGTAGTAGTATGCAACATGTCACATGGATAGTGGAGGATAACACATAAAATTAAATCCTATAGTCTCGAGAGCGATATTTTGAATTGTTGAAGAATAAAACATTCATAAGTACACGGTTTTGAAATAATTTTCTTCAGCAAAGCTCTTCATTTCTTCTTGAATACAACAACATAATAGGAGGTTATTATGACATGAAAAGTTTATTTTGAGCTATAAAAACCAACTTTCTCCTTCAACTATGATTTTATGAATGAAATGGAGGTTTCACTGCCTTATTTTTAGTGAAAAAGTAAAGATTTTTCCATGGGCAGTTTTGACCTTAGATTTGACCTATATGAGATGGAGTGACCTAAATCTAGACCTATAAATGATGATGAAATGATGTGAAGGAGAAACATATTAAGGTAGGACTTCTTTAGTGACCAAAATTATTGCTGAAAACTAACTTAAAAAGCAAAAGAAATTGACTAATGACCTGATGGAAAATTCTCAAAAGAGATATTTTTTTGATCACTGATAAACTTAATCTAATAGAAGGGAAGGGTGGCATGGGTCATGGAGCTCTGACCATTGATACACACCTAGGTCCTTGGGTTGGTGGTTAGAAATTAAGCCTGATGGTACCTAAAGGGGATGAAAGCTTGATTCCACCTTATTCCCACTTGGATAAATTTCCCTGGTCAGGAATCTAGTTTGTGGCATCGTAGTGCCTAAATTTTTGAGACACCCATGGATAGATTACCCTAGTGAGGAATATATTCCATTGCATTGTAGTGCCTAAAATTTCTTCATTGTTTCATATAGTTTTATCTTCTATTGTATTTTTATATGATGAATACCTCCCTAGTTAAGAGGGAGCATTGGAAATTGTAATTAGGTTCGGTTTTCATTTAATGTATTGAAGTCATTATGAAATGTACTTGAAAAAAGAATAAGGAAAAATAATTTTTATTATTGTAACAATGACTTATTAAAGCATGGGTTTCATGCTTGGTTCATAATTATATTAGTCAAAGCCCCTATTGTGGACTCCTAGGATTAATATTGAGTTTATAGAGTCACTTTACATTCAAAAATACCCTTCTTGGGCTTTTGAATCATGTAAATCAGTTAATAATTGAGTTAAATATGAATTATGTAAGCTCCACACCAAGTTGACCTAGAGGAGATCATGTCGGCCTAAGAGACACCTATTCGACCTCACTTGGAGCCTATAAAAGGAAGGAAGTCGAAGTCATTTGAAGCACTCACTCTCAAGCTAGTTCGATATCTCAAGAGTAGTTGGAGAAGTTCAAATTCTGTTGCTAGGAAGCCGAAAGAAGTACAAGTTTGGGGGAGTCTAAGGAGAAGAAGAAATTGAAAATTTGGTGCCTCTCTCTCTCTCTATTTCATGCTCTGGATTTGGAGACCAAAGTCTTGCAATTTTTGCTTATAATTCCTAGTCGAAGTTGTTTCTGCTGCTAGTCGAAGTTGTTGGAAAGGGGTCGGAGATCTAGGAGGCTGACAACTTGGTGTGGAGGGAAGGTCTGGTATATTTCTAGGGTGAAGAGTCTTAAAGAATACTATTGAAAGGAAGAATTATCTTGACTGAGTTTTCCCCTCGAGGGGTCTTTTTCCTTGGCATAATGCCTACATCTTATGTCTCTTTTTTTGTGATCTTCATACACATATAATATGGTAATTTCTTTATGAAAGATAAGATAATAATGATGTAAAAGAAGCCAACACATTCACAAGTAATTATCAATATCGAAGAATTAACCCTAATACAAATAATTTGATTTTCCAACACAAGTCAAACCAAATATTTGACCAAATAATCATGTATAAACATATCACATTGGGTTAGATCGAAACATAACCATCACAAATCAGAATCATAGATCACATTTATAATTAAAAACTGAAATAAAATATTGATACTTATCTTTCAAATGGTTCTTTGCTTTTGCCTTTGGTCTTTGTCCTTTCTGTACACAAACTTAATCAGCTTCCAGACCCAAAAAGCACCAAATACCTTCTCTTCTCTTTAAGTAAAAAGGGAATTCAAAGACTAAACCACCTCCTCCCTCAATATCAACAACAAGGGCATCCAAAGACTAAACTTCCTCAACCCTCAATATCAACAACACGGGCATCCATAGACTAAACTGCCTAAAACTTTAATAGGAACAAGGGTATACCAAGACTAAACTACGTCAACCCTAAATAGCAACAATGATGGCATCCAAACAATCCATACCTGCATGTCCGATCACAGTGTACAACATATACACACACACAATATACAACAACACATACACCTACCCCTGGTGTAAAACACAACACAACATATATATATATATATACACACACACACACGCACCGTAAAATACCACGAATATGCTTATCGCAATACAACGACCACACAATACCCTTAGCACCATACCAAATATACAAAACACAACATGTATGACGTGCACACAATACCACATGTACACAACACCACCTGTACAATGTGTACACAACACCACAAGTACACGGCAAGACACAACATGTACACAACACCACATGTACAACTCGCCACTTGCACAATGTGTACACAACACCATGTGTACATATCACTAGTTGTACGATGTGTACATAACATCACATGTACACAACACAACTTGCACAACATGTACACCACACCACATGCACATAACACCACATGTACCACATGTACATAGCACCACATGCACACAACACCACATGTACATTCATGCACACCGCACCATATGTACACAACATCGCATGTACAACCTGTACACTGCACAATATGTACATTACACCACATATACAACATCTACATAACACAAAATGTACATAGCACTACATTCACAACATGTACATAGCACCATTTGTACATAGCACTGCATATACAACATGTACTTAGCACCATCGATACCCAACACCACATATGCAATCATGCACATAACACTATATATGTAACATGCACACAAAATCATATATGCAACATGCACACAACATCATATGTACACAATACTGCATATGCTACATGTACACAACACCGGTACTGCATATCCTAATACCACACTATCTCTACTAGGTGACCTTACTTCAGTGTCTTATCCATGCTTGTCTCGCATGCCATAGAACACACTGGTTTCATTCCGGTGATGTATCCTTCAACGTCACCTGTGCATAACATAAACATAGGCATAATACAAGCATATAATATTAATTCATATCCACATGATACTGACCTCATAAATCTGCCAGGGCTACTCTTCCCACTTGATTCCTCATAAACCACGAACTTCTCCATGCCATTCACCTGCATAAACAATCATTCCTCCACAAGAATGATCCTTGACGACCCTGCCAGACAACAACATGCATACATACATAAATACATACATATAATAATAATAATAATAATAATAATTAGCATAAAAAAATCATGATCTCTAATGATCCTATCAGGCAAGGACATATATACATACGTGTATACACATATAGTCATCAACATAATCATGATCACAACATTATTACCAGATATCATAAGGTCTGGGTTAAGAGAACTCCCTATATTCATGCAACACATGCACAACATTGAGAACAATAGTCCCAAACATAGCCAAGGCATTTGACACCTCAGGTCCATTTACTTTACCTTTCCTGATGCCTTTCTCTTGACTGTACCGCTGCCGTACATTTATCCCAATGGACCCAACTAACTCAACCGAATATCATACTCTTGCCTTCATCTGCCTTTTACTCATGCACCGATCTTCATTCGGGTCTTACATTACCTGCTGGGTTCCACATAGCTCTCCCCGAGCTCCATTAAATTTCTCCTTTCCCAACTAATTTCCAAGACCCTCAAAATGTAATATTCCAAATTAGGAAAGACAACAATATTGAACAATAAACTGAAATGTACAGAAAATAGTGATGCAAAACATATGATAAAATCATAGATCCATTAGATTATGAATTAGATCAACAAAATTTACAATGTGTTGGGGAACAGATCACCCAAACTAGGCAAACAAGCCTCCAAAGCCCATAAATACTAGAATCCCAAGGGATGCTGCAACACAGAAATGATGGAATACATGAAAACCTAGTCCCAATGAGGGTTACTGCTACAGAAAAATAGAGATGAATGGATCTACTGATATATTACTCAAAAGGAGCTGAAAATGGAGAACTAGTCTCTCAAACATAATCCCAAGATAACCTGGCAAGGGTTTCCTGAAATACACAAGATGCAAAAAGTGTAGACTACGACTCTATGGCTGAATCACGCTGTATCACTGAAGCTTTGCTCCAAAATGTCTTAAATGACAAAGATATGGCTGCAACTTCTCCTCCCTAGCTTTCCGGGTGAAAGGCTACCCCTTTCACTAGGAAACTAGCTCATAAACAGGGTTTTACACCCCTCCACTGCAACACCATGAAAAATAACGCAGTTTCTCAAGGAGACTATGCTATGGCTATAGGTGACTGCTTGGCCCAATGTTGGATGGTGGAAATGAAGCCCAGAGTACTCCTCTTAGATTGATTTCTCAAGTCCTCCAAGATAGAGTGGGGAATTCCCGCATGGAAATGCCATTGTACTAAACAGTACAACAACCCCAGCTAAACAACAGAAGCATGCAATAAGTCATGAGACTCAAACATAAAAAATATTTTGAATGCCTCTCGTGGCTTCCATCCCTTCCCTTATATTCTTGGTGAGCTTCCTCGCTCTTGGCCCCACTCATTTATGAGGTTACTTCCATGCAAAGACTCCTCCTCCAAAACTGCGCTGTCCCCATTAGCTCCACTCTCTTCTTTGGCAGCGTTGTTGATTTGGCCAACCTTGATCTAGTCTACATGCATTGCCCCCTTTCACACCCAAGGTGGCTTTATTTTGACTATCTAAACTGATCCACATCCATATTGGAAGTGATTTATTCATGCTAAAGAGATTTAAGGGTCTCCCTACCCCACTTATTCCTCTAGATTGAAAATAGAAGCAACATACAATATTCCAACTAGCCGAAAGCTAATTGGGAATATTACACAAAACATAAAAGGAAAGAACTAAAAGAAACCAAGAAGAAACCCATGAAAACTAATAGAAATATGACACCACAAACAAAGTGGTATGACCATACACGAGACATAAACAAAGCCACAATCAAGTGTAAGAAATCAAAAAAGACCAAAAGCACAAGACTAGCAACAAACACCATGACTCAATCTCCACCACTTCCCAATACTTCCAAAGGAAATCTCAAGCTTCATGACTAAGCGACACAGGTACATATGGCCACACAAATTAGCTAACATCTATCATACATTTAACCAAAACAACCATAGACTGACATGCATGCACGCAACCCTAATGCTTATACCAATCATTGACCAACATACTTGCATGCCAAACATACAATACTTGTATGTTAATTTTCTCTTACCCCAAAGTCTAGTGCTGCAACTTCGTTCTGATGATCTCAATCTCCTACTCTATCTTGACGAACACATCAACATCATAACATTCCAATAACATCACAATGACATATCCTTCATACCATAAACTCATGTATGACAACCTTAACCATGACAATGCATGCATAAAAACATGCATTCATCCCATCCGGTCCAAGTTTTGAACCATGCTCTAATACCACCTTATGGTATCAGATATTACACAAGGAGAGCGCAAACATGCTCTGATACCACCTGTAACAAACCTCTCCCCTCACATATATCCACTTTCACCAGCTTACCTAGGGTAAACATGAAATTAGGGGTTGTTATGACAAGAATCAACCTCCTATGTGACCTTAAGGAAATAGCGTCAACAAAACATACCTTATTGACTTCCCTTAGGTGCCTCAGGACACTCCAGGAGTAACCCAACCCCTCCAGGTGTCCATCCCCCGATCCATCTTAACTTTTCCCTAATCTAGAGCCCCAATCGCTCCCTTGCCAAGCCCTTGATGTGACTAGAAACCCCCAATCTCTACCATAGACATGCATCCATGCGACTATGGACTTTTTTTCTTAGTGTTGTGCCAGTGACTATGGAATTTAAGGCTATTTTTCAGGGCTGGGGCTAATCCTCTACCTAGAAATCCATATAACTTTCGGAACTCATAAAATACATGACTACAATGATTATAAAACAAAACTGAGACCAAGACTAGACCTGAACATCCCCAACCAAGATTGACATTCCGTCAAACACTTGGTAGACATGAAACCTACATGGCATGAATGCAAGTCTGAGCATAAGGGAATGAAAAATCATATGATTCTTAACAAGAAGTATCACCATCCTCTCCCATTAGCTATCTTAACATCAATTAGGTCTTGCATCCATTATTATTTCAGTTACATGTAAAAACATGAAAAGAGAAACGACTAAAACCAACCATATGTCCATGATTATAATCAACATATAAACATATAAATAACCATAAGATAAAAACCATTAAATCCATAGAGTAATAAGTACATTTACCAATAAAAATCAAGAGAACTTAGCTTTCATTAAACATAGGAAAGAGCCAACCAGGTTCGGGACTTCCATGTACCACTCGACCTTAGACATGGATGAACCAAATATTTATTTTAGCCAGTCACCCCTGTGACATATTCCAAGCATGAATGTGGGATCTCATGGTATAAACCAATCCAAAACAACCAAGGGAATCCAGAGGTTAAACCACCTTCACCCTCACCATACTATGATCTCACCTAAACTAGACCCGAGATCACAAAACTAAACCGAGCTTGGAATGCCTCCAAATTCCTTCACCATCCTTGAGGAATTTTCTCGTCTCCATCCTTAGGATTTACCTTGTATCCCTCCATTACCAGTCAAGGGATTCCTAGGCATTTGGGAATTTTCCTGAGACCACCTCCGCCCAGGATTCCGAAACCTTCTCGCAATTCCAAGGCTCAAAACTGAGAACAACCCATCACACTGTAGATATCCAGAAATGGAAAGGAAAGGTTGAAAACCATTGTCAAAACCCAGCAAAACCATTCCACTGACAATAAAATAAACAAATACCAACATGCACATACCATTCATGTCAAAACCAACTAGAAAATCATACATGAAATTTGTTACCTGCAAGTATTCATGTCGAAGCTTGCTTGTTCCAAACTTTCCTTACTTGATCTTTGATTTGCGTTCCTTTCCTTGTGCTTCCTTTTCTTGCTTTATCTCTTTCTCCTATTGGTGTTCTTCTCCTCTTTGAGACTAATTTTGAAAATGAATTGATAAAAAGCTACCAACTGATGCTCTAAGGTATTTTTATTGATGAGGCCTCTAATTTCTTCAATTTTCCATTATTTTACTTCATTCTCCTCCTCACACGCAACCTGTGACCTTTCACATTCTTTTTCTCCTAATTTCCTTTATTTTCATAATTAAATGTGCCAAAAATATTTTTTTCCTTTTCAAAGCCTTAACCATTGCCTTTTCCAATTTCCCCTTAGCCATAAAAACATCAAGTGATGCCCACTAGGATATCTTTCCCAACATTCATCTTGGAATAATTGTCCTTTTCCCATGGTCTTATTTCGACTTTATTAACTTTTATTACATGAAATTTTAACTTGGGTCTGTTACATTTACCTTTTTTTTTGAATTACGGTAACTATCATGCCCATATTTTCGACATATCTCTTTGTTTGCATATTCTCCTTTATATAGAATACAATCATTCAGACATGCATGATATGATATTTACTAAACACCCAACATTTTCAACAACTACTTTTCCTCTTCGCTACTACCCGACAAGGCATTATCACTCGAAAGAAACATACCTTTGAATATCTTGCAATTGGTGGGGAATATAATTGTACAATGTTAATATTTAACATTCATAAATAAACCATTTTTAAATTTGATTGTGTGACAAAATATAAGGAACTTGATCGATCATGCAATTTAATTACCTCAATATTGCCGAGAAATATGCATTTGACATGCCAAACGTTGCTTTCACATTATACAACAACATTGTTGTCCCCAACTGATTAGACTATGACGTGCCTCCAAGTCCAAAGAGAGGGGTGGTAGAAGTAGTTTTTAGGATTTCGAATAAGGTATTAGTGATACGCACATCATCCCCTAGCTGATCATTGTGGAATGCATATAAAAAAATTTCCTCCATGATAATTGTATCCCATAAGTAATCATCCATACTAACCTCCATTCGATTGCCTGCATTGCCAACTCGTGATGAAGAACTACTATTATTGTAGTCAGTCCTAATTGGTGAATATGGATGTAGTGGGAATTCAATATGTGGTTGTGTTAGCCCCCCTATAAATTTTTGACAAAGCAAAGTAGGGGGATAAATTGTTTTTTGAGCCTTCAAGGAATGCATCTCCCTTGAAGACACGTCATCCTTGAAGTCTCCTGTGCCTTTGCCTTTGATATTTTTCCCTCTGCTGACTCCCTTTATAAGGTCTCATTGTTTGCAGAAATTGTGCTCCAAAAGGTCTATATTTATCCCCTGTATCCCTGCAAAGTATCCCTTTTTCAACCCTTTTTCCCTCTATTAAAGTCCCCCTTACCATCCTAAAATCCCCTTTAAACCTTCCAAATACACTTTGTTTGGTTTAATTCCCCTTCATCCCCCTATCGTTACCCATTTTGGCTTTTAATTTCGTTGAAATGGGCCAAAAATCATGTTTTATATGTAATTGAGCCTCAGCCCCTTTCGACCTAGTCCCGTATACATTTACCCCCACAGAGCCCAGCACTATGAACGAGCAGTAGCCCCGAAGGCGCTTTTCGCATTTGTTCATCGGGCGCGTTTACAGACGTTGATCTTCACAGAATGGACGACGATCGCTGCCCCCTGCAGCCTTCGTCGTTCTTCCCGTTCACCGCCCAATCGAAGATCGACCATTCATTTAAATTGCGATCAACGGTCCGTAATCCCCCGTCTCGGTGGTCCCCGAAGCACACTATTTCAAAACCACCTGGTTTCTATCGCACCGCCTTTGGGCGAGGGGCAGTATTTTCTGATTGCGGAGCGATTCCATACAGCTTCTGACGCGTGGCACCGGTACGGCTGGAAAACCACCCTCCCATCGCGCATTAAATTTTGTCCGTGGACACGTAGCGATATGCATATCAGCCGCCCGATTCAGAGCCCTCCATCCAACGGTGATTGATCCATGAAGCTGTGCATGCGATATCCCATAGCCACCGTACCCCTGGCCCACTGTCCATCGCCCTCCGATGCATTTTTCACCGTTGATCTCTGCCGAGATCGGACGGTCAAGATTCAATCACACGCCCACCGTTGACCCGGGCCCGCCACGTCATCCGTCCACATATCTTCATCATTTTTCTCGCCCGTCCCTTTTATAATCCATTCAAAGATTAAATTTTAATGTTTTTTACGTTAAACGTCTGCCTCGACACCTTCCACTATTTTTCGCCAACCTTCACCAGAGCATTTCTCCACCATTCCTCTGCATTTTTTCGCCATTTCTCCACAGTCCCACTATCATCCTCGCAGTCGTCCACATCATCCCACCCCCGTACATTTTTTTTGTAACAGGTTTTCCTGTTTTGCAGGGTTACCAACAATAAATGGCCACCATGATTCAGGGTTTCTGTCACAGTGACAGAAAACACAGGAAAAGACCGTGCACAGAGGCAGAAATCATGAAGAAAACCTGAGGAGGTCCTACGACAGGACTTGCATTAAAAGAATAGGGTTTTACTCTGTGAAAATGTCCCGGTGCTATTAACACACAGATTTCACAGCCATAGATTTAAATTAAGCAGCAGAGAGCTTAAGGAACGCAAATGAAGATATATATGCCTTATGTTAAGAGATTTAAAGGTAAAGAATCAGATTGAAGACCCATGGATCACGCAGAAGGTATTGCACGAAAATCAGTGTGTCAGGATTTCTACATTGGCAGAATGTTTCTTCCCGAGCACGGACACAGTAAACATGATAGTTTCAGTATCCAATTGGGTCCAAGAGAGGTTTTCCAGCCCTACAGCAGTCCTACGCTATCAGAAGCATTAGTTGCACAGCATGGCAGACTTAAATCATTGATTTATTTTTGTTCAATTCACCAGAAGTACTATAGATGTTTTGCAGCCAAAATACATCAAAGACATACCGAGAGTAATGGAAACCTGACAAAGATCACTCTTTCACCCAAGGGTGTTCCAGATTAATGCACAAAATTTATACAGAGTGGGATTCGGCTTTCTTCCTCTTCTGAAGTTTTTAATGCTGCATTTAGTTCTTCACCTACCTTCTCTGCTCCTCCGGAGCTATAAATTCATGAAGAAACTCATTGTAAAGGTTGTTGATTCAGTTATCAGAGAATTGCAAGTAGTTCCTTTTGAGACACAGTCTCTGTGTAAAGTGTTAGACAGGCTGAGGAATATGATTTCAGACTGAGTATTCAGCTATTGGCAATGTTGTACTTGACTGGTATTGCTATTTAATATGACAAGCACATTTCTTTGGATCCTGATCTAAAGCAGCGGTGATGTTTTCCTATCTATGTGTTTATATTCATTTCATTTCGTTTCTACTGGCTTGCATCAGAATATTGGCATAGGATTTACCCTTGTTAGGTACCCTATGTTTCTGCTCTCCTTGCCATTGATATTTTTCTTCTAAATGTGTTATCTATGAATTTATTTCAGTTAATTTAACCAGTGTAGTGGATGTTATTGCCTACTCTCTGATGTATGAATTAAATGTATCTGTTCTTAGATGTTTCTCATTCTGGATTTAGTTGGAAGATTTGGGAACAATGGGGATTAGAGTTAGCCCTGTCCACTAGGATCCTTGTGCGACCAACTGGTCTTTAACTTTGTGCTCGGAATCTGTGTTATCTCCTCCTCTCCTACCTTTCCATATCACACAATCATCTTTAAAGATCCTATGTGTTAGATGACTAGCCCAATTGAAAGCCTGCCTATTGATTAGCAAGAAAATCCTTTCCTGACTCCATTGCCCAATGGTTTTGAATATTTCCTGGAACACTTCACCTTTGCCTTATCCCTCTTTGCTCATCGTTGTCTTACATTGAAACCTTCCTTCCTGATAACTAGCAACCAAACAAACAATCAAACAAACAACCCCTGTGCCTATAACTAGCCTAACATCTTAAATCTTGAACTTCAAAGTCATATACCTTTGATATATCATAGAGAGATCCCTCTATAGACCCAGGAGGGCTAGATCCTGAGGTTTGAAAGTGGTTTGATGTTGTCTCATCTTTTGGTCTTGCCAATCTGGCCAAAACATGAGAACCCCAACATGTTACACCTTAAACATTCTTAGGCATTCAAAAAACCTACAATCTCTGGTTAGGTTGGTATTTAAACATTCCTATTCTCACTTCAACCTCTATACCATTTGTTGTGTTTCCCCCATACTCTTGGACGGAGTCTGGAAAGGGCCAGGTAGCCTCCAGATCTCACACTCTTTCAGAGGTGACATATCTGGTAAATGCCCTCCCAGTCAATCTCTAGTTAGAGTTTGCTGTGTTTTCAAGATATCCTCGAAAGGGGACATCTCATAAGCACTGTGGTGGACAGTGTACCCTCCAAAAATATCCTAAATCTTTCCACTTGGCGACTCCATATTCCCTAAACTTTTTTAAGACTTCACTGGTGATCAGTAGGCCTGCTGATTATCTTGGTTTCACATAAGACTCCACTGGGAGACTAGCCTCCAATACAACATCAACCACGGTAGAAGTAACAAGTAAGGTTAAGCTTCTTGGTTAGAAAACAACATTCTGGCTTCAAGAACCATTCACACAAGAGCTTATCCCAACCCAAACCCACTTGAAATAGTTGATAACCCTGAGAGCATCCTCAAGGGAGCTCCTACACTTAAAAGACCAACTATTTCTAGCCACATCCACAAAGCTAACTCTGCACCAGAAGATCTTACAGCTCTATCACACTTTCACCTTGACCTAGACCTACCTAATAGGTTACCTAGAACTAGGTCCTTAAGTGTCCTAGACCAGCCAGACCTTGAGCTTCCTGGTTCACCACCTCAAATTGGTAGACGCCTTAGGGACAGACAGACCCCTCCATCTACACCTCATGATATACACTTCATCCAAAACTTGGGACTCAGTCACCCTAGATCTGCTCATCAGTCTTCTGTTGGTCATAATATCCTTGTCATCCATATACCAGCCGCCCAAGTCAACCCTTTACCTCATCAAAACATCATCATGGCAGCCTAGTATGCACCTCTAGTTTTACCTCAGCCTCTGGTGCCCTTACCCAATGATTATCAATCAAAGATCCCACACTTCACTGCAAAAGAGTCCACCACAACCCAATGCCATGCAGATAGGATGGAAGATTGTTTTGACTACATGGAAATAGATGATGATACAGTCAAAATGAGAATATTTTCTCAAAGCTTAGGGGGTGATGTGAAGAAATCGTTTAAGGGCCTACCTCTGGGTAGCATAAATGACCTCCCAGCTCTATATCAGACCTTCATAAACAAATGGGAAGTCAAGGCCAACCCTCGCCAACTCCTAGTAGAATATATGAGCCTTAAAATAAACGTAGGAGAGAGTGTCCACAATTACACAACGAGATTTAACAGCATTTACAATGCTCTCCCTCCACATATGAAACCTCCCCAAGGTATGGCTCTAGCGAAATACCCTGAAGGCTTTGATGCTGACATGGCCTATCATCTTAAGGATAAAGAATACAACACATTGGAGGACATGCAGAAAGGAGCAGTGAATATAGAGGCAAATCTGATTGAGAAAAGAGCGAGATTAAGAGCTGAGAAGAGGGTAACATATAGAGATGATAATGTAGCTTCCACGGCTGATCCAAATCATGACCATCTATCTAAAAAAGTGGAGAAGCTATACCAAATGATGGAAAAAATGGTTGTCACAGTTAGTAACCAAAATAGAAATCAAAACCATAACCAGAACCAAAACTTTAGAAGAAATAATGCCACTCCCAACAGAAAAAGAGAATCAGATCAACAGGTTATACCCCCATTTCAAGAGAAATTTCTTGATGAAGATGAGGGAATCATAGAAGAGTCTGAAGGGAACACAATAAACATGTTTGAAACAGAGGATTAAATCCATAACTGTTACACGGAAGAAGATCAGGCCTCACCCTCTGGTTGGGATGAGGAATGGTTAGAAACTGAGGATTACAGGTTGGGATTTGAAAATGCCATGATGCAGGTCAGAGAACAATATGAACTTAGAAGCAAAAAGAGCTTAGAGACTACCAAACCAAAAGCTTTCGAGGTCACCATCAAGAAAAGATCTGAGAAAACTTCTAAAGTGACTGCTGAAAGTAACAAATCAGCAGCTGAGAGTTCTGGAAAGAACAAATAAAAAGTAAACCAAAACACTGATACACAAGGTAAACCAGCTAGCAGCACTAGCACTGCAGTTAGTGCTCCTGATAAAACTGTCACAAACACTGTACATAACGAGAATAGACACACTGATTCAGCCACTAAGGCGGTGGCTAACAAAACAGAGTTGAACATTCCAAAGAGTCAGTCCATTTTCAATTTGGAGAGTGAGATTGTAAAAATTAAAATCTCTGTCCCACTCTCTGAGCTGGCCACTCAGGATGTATATAAAGGCCAAATTTTGAAAGAATTAAATTTAGGTGAGAACAATGACACTGTAAATCTGAGTGATGATCAACCTGCCCTTTTGTTTGGTCCAAAGATAGAAGGAAAGTTTCAGGAAGGGGTAGTGGCCCCTTTTTATATCAGTCTTAATATCCATGATAAGATTCTCCCCAATGCAATGCATGATTCTGGGGCATCACACAACATAATTCCTGAAGTAGTAATGGAAAGATTAGGCCTAGAGATAACCCGTCCTTACAGAGATTTATATTCATTCGAATCTAGCAGGGCAAAATTCCTTGGCCTAATTAAGGACCTGTGTGTGAGTCTTACTCAGATTCCTGCTAAATGTATGGTCATGGATGTTGTGGTGGCAGATGTGCCACCCAAGTATGGCATGTTATTATCAAGATAATGGGGAGCCAAGCTGCAAGGAATGATGCAGATGGATGGGGCTTATGCCACAATCCCGATCTTTGGCCAACTTAGAAGACTGTACAGGGAAGCACAAATGAAATTCCTGGTTAGTAGCCCTGAAAAACCTGAGAATTCTCCTTTATACTATGTGCACACAGATCTGGACTCTTTCATCTTCTACAACGATGAATCTTTGGGGGGACTAGAATCTGAAAAACGTAGATACAAGTAAAGGTACACATGATGAAACAGAGCCAATGGATTTTAACATAATGGCTACCCTAGACTTGGAGGAGAATGATGTAGAAAACTTTAAACAATGCACTGAAACAAGAACGCAAAATGAACCAGAAACAGAATGCAATCAGCCAACTAGTCACCTTTCTGACTTCCACACCCATAACGAAAAACTAAACAGCCCACAGCCTAGTGCAGACCCTATATTGCAGCATAATGGCAAACCCAGCTGTAGGGAAAGAAATGATAACAAAAACGAGAGTGAACCCCTGTGGGAAATGAGTTTCGATGGGTCCTGCACAAGAAGAACTGTCGGAGTTGGGGTATGGCTACGTAACACAGAGAGCGACTATGCGGAGAGCCATGCCTGCAATCTGCATTTCAAATGTACAAATAATATTGTAGAGTACGAGGCTCTTATCCTGGGTTTAAATCTGTTGAAGAAAATAGGAGCCCATAGAATAGCTGTGCAGGGAGATTCTAAATTGGTTATAAAACAGGTGAACGGTGAATACACAACCAAACACCCTAGGTTGAGAGCATATAGGAACGATGCTGTGGACATATTGAAAACATTTGTTGAATACGAATTAGTGTTTGTTCCTAGAAATTAGAACGCCATTGCAAATGGATTAGCTTGCCTAGCCAGTTCATACCCTAAGACTCCAAGTGACCAACAAATCATGATAAAAACCAAATTCCGACCTGCAGTGCTGGATAACGAAAAATACTGGCAGGTTTTCGAGGGAGATAAACAAATTGAAGATTTTTTGGTGGGCAGGAACGAGTTTGAGTTTTCCGATTCAGAATGTACGTCTAGTGATAGCTGCCTAAGTGAGGAACCCTCAGACGAGGAAGAAGTTACACCCCACGATGTAGAAATAAATGCTTTAAATGAAGAAACTGGAATTTCAACCACGGAGTGTGAAAACGCAGACAACGAAGAAGTAGAGGGGCTGCAGGCCAAAGATAAGAACATACCTTGAGGTCTGACGCCGTTAGAAGACCTTTTTGACTTCGATGATGTGGCAAAAAAGCCCACCATTGAACACACAGACTCTGACGTTGAAGAATGCAATATAGGCACAAAAGATAATCCCAAAATAATTAACTTGGCTAAGTCTCTTCCCGCGAACATGAAAAAGAAATACATTAACCTTTTTAAGGAATTTATTGACATGTTTGCTTGGAGTTATGAATACTTAAAGGCTTATGACACGAACATTATACAACACAAAATACCTTTAAAAGAAAATCAGAAACCATTCAGGCAAAAACTTCATAGGATAAACCGAAAAAAATTGCCTGCAGTTGAAAAAGAGATTAAAAAGATGTATGAGGCAGGCATAATAGTTCCCGTAAGGTTATCTGAGTGGGTTTCGAATTTAGTGGATGTGAGAAAGAAAACTGGGGAGATTAGATTATGTATTGACTTCAGAAATCTTAATAGAGCCTCACTCAAAGAAAACTACCCTTTGCCAAAAATGGAACATATTCTTCAGAGGGTGGTAGGCTCTAAAAGGATCTCCATGCTAGACGGTTTCTCAGGTTACAATCAAGTCTTAGTAATCCCAGAAGACCAACTCAAAACAACCTTTACCACTCCATGGGGCACGTTTATGTACGTAAAAATTCCCTTTGGACTGATGAACGCTGGTGCAACCTTCCAAGGAGCAATGGACATAGCTTTTTCAGATGAGATATGGCACTTCATTATTATTTACTTAGATGACATAACAGTGTATTCTAAGACTGAAGAAGAACACCTAAAACATCTGAGAAAAGTGTTTGAAAAATGCAGAAGGTTTGGTCTATCATTGAATCCCAAAAAGACTGTATTTGGGCTGCAAGAAGGAAAGCTTCTTAGCCACATTATATCTGAAAAAGGAATTAGGATAGACCCACAAAGAGTTGAGGGAATACTATAGATCACACACCCAAGAAACATCAAGGAATTACAGTCCTTCATTGGGAAGATTAACTTCCTTAGGAGGTTTATTCCCAATCTAGCTGAACACCTTAGGAACATGACTAACATGCTGAAGAAAGGTGTAGGAGTTAAATGGACTGTTGAAGCTAAGAAATATTTTGAATCAGTAAAACTTGCACTCACCCAGGCTCCTGTTCTAATTATCCCAGATTTCTCAAAGGATTTCCTGATTTTTTCATTTGCCTCCAAGCATACAATAGTTGTAGTTCCACTGCAGAAAAACACAGAGGGAATGGAACAACCAATTGCCTTTTTCAGCAAAGCACTAAGGGATGCACCCTTGAAATACAACATAATGGAAAAACAGGCCTATGCCTTAATCAAGGCCTTAAAGGACTTTAGGGTGTACATATTTCATTCTCACACCATAGCTTATGTGCCCAACATCATAGTCAAAGATATACTGTCCCAAGACCCAGATGGGAAGAGGAGCAAATGGATTGTTGTGATTTTAGAATATGACCTTGAGATAAAACCCACCAAACTGACTAAAGGTCAGGGCTTAGCTTGACTAATGGCTGAATCAAAATTACAAGCCCTAGACATTAACATGGTAAATACCTTGGATGAGCAACAAGAATTTCCTGATCCCACTGTTGAGGAAAAGTTTCAGAGCTCTCCTTGGTATTCCGAAATTCTGTATGTGCTTACACACCTCAATGCCCCTCCCGAACTATCAAAGACCAAGGCCAGATTTTTAAAGGTAAAATCCATGAGCTACTGCATATTGAATCACTGCTTATAATGGAAGAACCCAAATGGACTATTACTCAAATGTTTGCCTGAAAACGAGGCAGAGAGGATTAAGTGAGAATTCCATGCAAGAGAGTGTGGAGGGCACCTAAGCTAGAAGAGCACTGCAAAAAAAATACTCAGAGCTAGCTATTATTGGCCCACAGTCTTCAATGATGTCCATAAGATGATAATTGCCTGAAACTCCTCCCCTTACCCCTACAACCCATCACTGTTGAAGGTCCTTTTATGCAATGGGGCCTCGATTTTATTGGGGAAATCCACCCTGCTTCTTCTGCGTAACACAGGTGGATCTTAATAGCTAGAGGCCATACCTACTAGGAATGCCACAGATTCAGTCATCGTTAGGTTCCTAGAAGGTCATATCCTCTCTTGGTTCGGTTGCCCAAGGAAAATAATCACTGATAATGCTGCTGCTTTTGGATCCAAGAAAATGGTTGATTTTTGTCACAGGTATCAAATAGCACTCGGTCATTCAACTGCCTATTACCCTCAAGGTAATGGATTAGCTGAACCATCAAACAAGAGCCTAGTGATCATCATCAAGAAGCTGTTGGAAGAGAACAAAAAGTCATGGCATAACAAGTTAGTACATGCTTTGTGGGCTAACAGGCTTACAACAAAGAAATCCATTGGCATGTCACCATATCATCTTGTCTATGGGACAGAAGCAGTCACTACTACATTTGGCGGAAATTCCGACACTTGGTTTCGACGCTTTTGACCAAATGTCGGAAATTTCCGCAAATTTTTTCCATCTTGCCCGAAACCGTCGCTATACCGACGTTTATAGAAAAGTGTCGCAATACCGACACTTAGAAAAGTGTTGCAATTGCGACGTTTGGAGGAAGACGTCGCAATTGTGACACTATGGCCCAAAGCGTCGCTATTGCGACGACTGCCTCCAAACGTCGTAAGTGCGACACAATGTCTAAGTGTCACAATTGCGACGTTTGGAGGCACCCATCGCAATAGCGACGCTTTGTCCGCCGTCAGTATAACGACACTTATATGCGCGCTACATAAAAATGATTTTATTGTTTTGTATCCGTCACAATAGCTACATTAACGTCTGATATCACGCGCGCATTCGCCCTCCGCTCTTGCAGAACAACATTCACCCTCAGCTCTTGCAGAACAGCATTTGCCCTCAGCATTCGCCCTCAGCTCTTGCAGAACAACATTCACCCTCAGCTCTTGCAAAATGACAAGTTCTTACTGCAGGCCCTTCCTCCTATAGTAGGGTTGACTCTATTTGGGTTTTTTTGGTCAATTCCATTGGATTATGTTAGGCTGTAGGGTTCTCTCTAGATGTCAAGAATCAAGATTCAATACCCTCTATTATCTTCATCACCCAATACAAGATTTAAATTTTTCCCAAAGAAATGCTTATTAATTTGGCAGCCTTTATTTCTCCCTGCTTTAAAAACCCTACATTTAAATGAAAACAAGCATTTCATTTCAACTACAAAAATATGTTAGTGTTCAAATGTACATGTGTGCTACATTAACGTCTGATATCACGCACACATTCGCCCTCCGCTCTTTCAGAACAACATTCGCCCTCAGCATTCGCCCTCAGCTCTTGCAGAACAACATTCGCCCTGAGATCTTGCAGAATAGCATTCGCCCTCAACATTTTCCATGAGCCCTTGCAGAACAACATTCACCCTGAGCTCTTGCAGAACAACATTTGCCCTGCATTCGCCCTCAGCTCTTGCAGAACATCATTCGCCCTCAGCTCTTGCAGAACAACATTCGCCCTCAGCTCTTGCAGAACAACATTCGCCCTCAGCTCTTGCAAAATGGTAAGTTCTTACTGCAGGCCCTTCCTCCTATAGTAGGGTTGACTCTATTTGGGCTTTTTTGGTCAATTCCATTGGATTGTGTTAGGCTGTAGGGTTATCTCTAGATGTCAAGAATCAAGATTCAATACCCTCTATTATCTTCATCACCCAATACAAGATTTAAATTTTTCCCAAAGAAACGCATATTAATTTGGCAGCCATTATTTCTCCCTTCTTTAAAAAACCTACATTTAAATGAAAACAAGAATTGCATTTCAACTACAAAAATCTATTAGTATTCAAATGTAAATGTGTGCTACATTAACGTTTGATATCATGCGCGCATTTGCCCTCCGCTCTTGCAGAACAACATTCGCCCTCAGCTCTTGCAGAACAACATTCGCCCTAAGGATTCGGCTTGAGCTCTTGCAGAACAACATTCGCCCTCAACATTCGCCCTGAGCTCTTGCAGAACAGCATTCGCCCTTAGCTCTTGCAGAATAACATTCGCCCTTAGCTCTTGCAGAACATCATTCACCCTCAGCTCTTGCAAAATGGTAAGTTCTTACTGCAGGCCCTTCCTCCTATAGTAGGGTTGACTCTATTTGGGTTTTTTTGGTCAATTCCATTGGATTGTGTTAGGCTGTAAGGTTCTCTCTAGATGTCAAGAATCAAGATTCAATACCCTCTATTATCTTCATCACCCAATACAAGATTTAAATTTTTCCCAAAGAAACGCTTATTAATTTGGCAGCCATTATTTCTCCTCGCTTTAAAAACCCTACATTTAAATGAAAACAAGCATTGCATTTCAACTACAAAAATCTATTAGTGTTCAAATGTACATGTGTGCATCACTTGTGTAGGGTATTACTTTTCCACTTTCACATTATCCAAGAATGTGTGCAGTATAGTTCATATTTTTTGTGAATTAGATTATCTTGAAAAAGGAAAGGTAAATTATTTCCCATGGAAAAAGAAGGTTTTCCCTTTTTACTACTGGAAATGGTACAACAAAGTTCCATTTCTACCCGAAACTCCTATGAAACAAGAACCAAATAAAGGCCATGTCCTCAATGGACATCATTTGTCTTTGAAAATGGCCATTGCACCGTGTTGTTTCTTATATTACATCACGATAGTTTCTTAGGTCATTTGTTGTTTCTTGAGATGAAAAACAACCAAAGAAATTGTGAAGATCCTTTCAAGAAATAAATGACCATTTCTCAATCATATCTCAACTATTTTTTATTTTATTCAGTGGTTGCTTACTTTGAGAGAAATTTGACACTTTTATAAAGAATATAACATAAAAACACAAAATGGGAAGGAATTGATGAGGTAGATGTCCTTTAGTTGTTGTCAATTAAGAATTGATAATACACGATGCATGTTCTGTACTACAAACTAGATTCCTTCCTGGAGTTAGGACACCGAGTATTGAATCAAAGTTGTAGTTTCTAACTTCTTGTATTGGTTCATCAATCTTGAAATTCAGACATTTCATGTCTTCATTGCTTCATGTTTGAATAATTTGCATCATATCATACAATAGGAAATTAGGAATTATGATTATTATTACTTTATGGATCTGTTAAGTTACTTTTAAGTTTTCATGGTTTAGTGTGAAATTATTCTTGTGTGCCCCTAGGCCCAGGTGAAGGAATGCCAAGGACTGAGAACCCTAGTTTTTAATGGTATTGTTTCTTATACCCAAAAACCCCTCAACATCACTTCTTATTAGTTCTTAACAATAGTGTTGTAAACAATTTGAGAATTGATATAGCAAAATCTAGCACTTCTCAAGATAAAGTCCTAAAGCTAAAGTGTGATACCATGTGTAATTCAATAGCCCCATTGTCACCTCACCAACCTCTTTTCACTTCGGGCTAGCTCTCCTCCAACTCAAGGGGGGTTCTCCCTAGTAGATGTTAGGGATCTAATGGCCCAACCAAACCAAGTCAAGAGCCCCCTATCTCTCTATGTTTACTATTATCAATCAAAATATTGAACAATAGGGTCAGACATGCATCCTGAAGATAAAATTGCTAGGGTATTTTTGGGTAATTTCAAAGGGAAAGTCCCCAAACACATATAATCAAGGAATTATAACGTGATTTCAAACATTAAATATCAACAAAATCATTTAAATGATATTGAAAGGAAAAAGGTGATGGAAGATAGAAAGTGCCTTACTTAAATGCTCTAAGGATTTTTCAATAGTTGCTCCAAAAGCTTCACTTCAAGGCCCTTCAAGATCGTCTCCAACAATGCTATACTATCAGCTTCAACAATGTTGCTCCAAAAATGTCCTCAAGGTCTTCACAACAAGTTTACTAGAAGTTGCTCCAACAATATATTCAATAAGGTCTTCATTGTCAACTCGTATCTTGTTTGGGTGCCTTAATGTGCAATGACATGTTTCCAAGACTGAATTCAATGCAAGGCATATTTGAAACTCTAACTCTGTCTTCTGGTGTCTTATTAGAAATTATTTCAGTTTTGATTTTGTGTTTTCAAGTTAGATATTGTTTTCAAGTTTTTACAGTTATAATTTTATTGCAATGTGGCAGATTGATTAGAGCAGTGCAGGAACAACCCCGAGACGGGATGATCGCGGAAAGAGGCCAGCGGAAGAACATGTAAAGTGCCAGAATTGCTTTATCTTCAGGTATTTTAGTTATTTACATAATTGAAATAATATTAATTTTGTTCAAATATGCAGACGCCTAGCCATGGTACACTTGATGATTCCCTCTTTGAGGAAGAGATTTCTTCATCCCTATCTCCAGTGTTCTTGTTGCGAAAAAAGGCACGAGATGCAAGGTCGGAATTTAATACTTTGATAGACGCGCCTAAAACACCTGAAACAGAAGAGAGGATAAAACAACTTATGAGCCAGCTAGAAACATATCAGGTAATAATAAAAAGTCAAAAGGATATTTTTTTTGTTCTACATGAGATGAATTGTGATAGTTTGATTTTTAATTTTTACATTGACTAAACTAACAAAAATTTCTTTTGTATGTAGCATTTTCTGGCACTTGCTGAACCCGGTGTTGGTGGTAGTGGGACACAAGGGCAAGAGATTTCCCAACAACCCTCTCGTACACCTTCTACTCCTTTAGGTGCCAGCCAAGAAACACACCCTGCCCAAGCAGACACCTAGCTAACCGCTGAACGTGTTGGCAATGATGAGGCTGATATGGCCAACTACATTATTGCGTTTCCTGGAGCTACACGTGTCAGCTCCAAAGGGACCATTAATGGCACGTTGTTAGTGAATGATGAAGGTGTCCCTATAAAGCATGTACAACTCCCAGGTAAATTTTAATATTTTAACTATTTCATGTACTTTATCTAAAACATATTTATCATGATTTTTATCTTTAAATTAATGATAATATCTTCTTCTTCTTCGTTTTGTGTGTGTGTGTGTGTGTGTGTGTGTAGGAAACAATGAGTTCTACAGGTTTATGAAGAGCCATGCGTTGGTAATTTTTGGCCCAACCATACGCACAGGGTGGAATTCCCAGAATTCCAACCTGAAAAAAGAAATTTTAGATTATCTAGAAGCCCTTTTTGGGGTCCGCACATTTGACAGAACAACGGTGGCTCGGGTAGCCGGCAAATATTTGAAATATACTAGGGACACCTATAGGACGCAATTGCAATTTAACCATAGATATGAGCGTCCTCTCACAGTTCCAGAGAGTGAGTGGAGAGAACTCATCCATGACGGAAAAGAGAAAAGGGCAAATAAAGAAGGAAAAATGCCAACTAGACCCGCAAGGTAAATTACAACTATAATTCAATAGATTTAATTTTCTATATGTCTAAAATAAAAGTGTGCTACGTCATATCTGACTTCAATCTTTTGATGCTAGGTTTCCTGACACCTCAAAGGCAACCAAATCTAGTATTGAAAAAAGGGCCATCACAAGCTAGGCCAGGGCGGCTACTTGAAATTAGCCGCAAGAATTGTAATTAAGTAGTTAAACATCTTATAATTAATTGTATCGCCTTCCAAAGTTTTTGTAATCCTATCAAATATGATTAAAAATACACAATCATATGTTAATGTAGTGTGATGACTTCGGAACAGAAACTACGAGGAAGATAAAAATATCGCTTTCCATTTCGGCTATCAAGCCGTAGTTGAACGTCGCAGAAGCTTGGGGCAGGTCCCAAGATCCAGAATGCTTGATAAGGTAAAACATTAACCTTTCAATATGTTTGTTTTCGTCCATAAATTTAATGTCTAACAACTTTGTTTAAATCAGGGGAGCAGCACTACCGACGAGGCAAATAACCCAGTTTTAGAGCCAGATGTAGATGATCCTCATGTGCAACCTGATCATTGTAGTGGGGACCAGGCCGACAATGCTGCTATCAGTGAGGGCCGTGACGGTAATTAATTTCCACTTATAATTTTTTTCTAATTATACCTTGATGGTTGTCCTTATAACGTTTTTTGTTTAAATGACAGAGAATGTTTCCCTTGAGGATCTTACCACCAGAGAGGAAGACAGGGCAACAGTCCCAACGGCGACAACTGGTGCACCGGGTAAATAATCTCATTGCAATTTTTTTTATTAATATTACCGAACTAGTTCAATGATATTTAAAAACTGACAATTAAAATTTAATATTATCTGTTTTTGTAGGCGATGCCCCGTCACTGGATGAGACCGGACATCGTGACTACGCAACTAGGTCAGCAGTGCGGGTCGAAAGGCACGAAACAGGAGCAGAGCATGATGATATTGATGATGTAATTAGGAGCTTTAAAAAAGAAGAAAAAGAAATTTTGATAATGTAAAATATTATATTATTATAAGACAAACGTTACCATACTTGGAACGTTTTTTGCGTTATATAAAAAACTCATTTATCATACTATTTTTATGTCAAGCATTAATTGCAATGTTTCCTTGCGTACTTTTTGTTGAATTGTTTTTTTATTAGTTATTGAATATTTTTTTTTTATGCTCATGAAAGTAAAAAATGAAATATAGATTGGGTATTGGGGAATTGAGAGTGATGTGAGGGGGGGGGAGGGGCCATAAGAGTTTCCACCTTCACGTGGTTGGCCCTGTTTAGTAGAGAATAATTTATTGGAGCGATTTAATCTTGGAGCAAACCTCCCTTGATCCAGCGTAGCAACAAAAAAGTCACTTTTGACTTAGTTGCTACTCTTTCAGATCGTGGGAGGCTTGTTCCAAGTTCATGCGACTCCAATAAATTTTTCTTGAAACGAAGAGGAGCTTATTCAGGTATGTTTTGACATTTTCAACATATGTTCTAACATTATCATAAGAATGGATCTTAGAGTAAAAAATACTACATCAATTACTTGTATTTATTGTATAGATAATGATGGATTTTGATTGACTTGGCAGTGTAGGTACAAATCCTCTTGCATAATGAGCAATACAACTTGTCAACCAGGGTCATGTCCAGGATATTTTTTCTTGTGCGCTTGACCAGGTTCGTAATGTCACATTTTGTAAGTTCCTTTACAGTTCATAATTGAATATTAAGCTTGTTCATGATTATTATCTAGGTTTTTTGTATGTGTTTTTTCATCTATTTGATTGTAAGCAACTCTAGATGTTTCCTGTTGTTCACTATGATTTCTCCCATTACCACTCCCAGGATGAATCCGACTTTATTGTTACATAGGTTACTTTATTGTTACTATGATTTCTCCATTTAAGATTTCATAGGTTACATCATGTAAAGTTGTCAATCTCAGGTTGGTGATGAGCTTTAGTTCTCCAGATTTGGGGCTTTTCTGATATTTTCTCCCTCATGTCATTCCTGCATCACCTCGTTGTTTGAGCATGCCAATTTTCTACCACTTGTACCAATTGGCACATGTCAATCTCTGAGTGGTGCCACATTTCACCTATTTTCGGTGAGAGTTTAGGGTTTCTCTAACATAGCTTCAGAAATCCGATTCAGTGCCTGCTTGAATATTGTCACATAATACTCATGGTTTGGATTGATGAGCATGTTCTGAATGGTTGGTTGATTCATAAGAACCACCCATATAGTCATCTTGAGATATTTCGGAAGTTTTCTCGGGTTTCCTTTTTCACCGTTTCTAGTGGGTGGGATGGTGTGGGGTGATCCATCAATACTGGTGCTCTTGTAGTAGGGAATTTGTTTTTGGGGATATAAAGGAGCATTTGATGTAGATATCCCATTGGATGCATTCATAGATGGGCACGAGAGGTCTAGAATTTAAATTAAAAATATGAAACCTCTAGCATGGCAACCTGAAGGCTGCGAGAGACACTGGTTAAAGATTGTTTTGTGGTGGCCTTAATATAGTCGTGATTTATTTCTATTATCTTAATGCAAATATATAGTCCAGTCTCATTAAAATGAGGATTGTGGTTGTATTTCTCTTTGGTTGTTTCTCTCTTATTGCTCCAGAAGTTGCCAAAAGTTGCGATAGTTGTTTAGTTTGCCTGTTACAACTTAAAAGTGGTTTTTAGCAATGGGAGTCATGTTTTTTAAGGTTCATACTAATATGAAGATCTTGTAATTCTATATTCAAGATAAGAGAAGATGGCCTTTGCTTTGGGCAGTATGACAACAATTGCCACATCTACCTCATTGGGTAACAATGGAAAGGGGAAGAAGTTGGGTGCAATGTTTGATAATTATGGCAGACAATTGTCTTCTCTTTGAGTTTTTTCACCCATTTCCTTTAATCGCTCAAGCAGAAGAGGGACTCTGAGATTACGCGACAGAGAGAAGGTAGTTAATACAAGAGCTATGGAAAAGGATTTGTACTTCAACAAGGATGGCTTAGTGACAAAAAAATTGCAGGTCAGAGAAAAAATTATGTTTAAAGGAAGGTCACCTGCACGTGAAACTTCATTGCGGTGGATCTTTCCTTGTCCACTTATATTCGATTTTAATGTGTTATTTTAATTTTTCATGGAGGGTTGTTTTGGCATATGGTCTGGCATTCAATTGCACACTTACTGAAAGCATTGTCAATTTGTCTTGCAGGTGGTGTGAACAAACTTGCTGATCTTGTTGGAGTCACCCTTGGGGCGAGGGGAAAAATATTGTCTTGGAGAGCAAGCATGGTTCTTCGAAAATAGTTAATGATGGTGTGACAGTAGCTAAGGAGGTAATTTTTAGATGTGTGCTATGGTTTTCTTTTTAACGTTGTATTAGTTCCCCCTCTCAAAATGTCTTAGATTTGGTAGGCATAATTTGAAAACTCAAAGGTGAAAGGAAACATATTTGTTACCTAATGGTCTACTTGGCCTATGGACTAGCCACATTAGAGTAATGCATAAAGCTTTTCACAACAATAAAAGGAAACGGTTATGGCTGAGTCAAATTTTATTGTTATTGACAGTGTAATGAAATGTATCTCAATGCTATGGTTTTGGCCTTTTTATTGGTTGAATAACAGGACCCAGTTGAAAATATTGGGGCCAAGTTGGTAAGGAAAGCTGCGGCAAAGACAAATGATTTAGCTAGGGATGGAACCACAACATCTGTTGTTCTTGCACATGTGGGAATATTGAAAAATTCCAGAACAATGAATGGAGAATAAATCTCCCTTCTTTTAACACAGAGAAAATAAAAATTTCTTTGACAGGAGACAGAGTTTAAATACTTTGAAAACAAACTTCTATTCCCTTCAATAACTCAAAAAAAAACTATCACACTTCTTCCTCATTGAGAGGGATTACAAAATTATGACTGCTACAAAACGCAGTGCATAAAACCAACTCACTGTCTGTTCAAAACAAACATACTCTGTCTCTAAAACACTCTGCTGTGTTTTTCACTTTCGCACTGCTGTGCATAAACACTTAAAAAGTTACACTCGGTCTTTCACTTTTTACACACTGCTGTGTAATAAACAATTTACGTACTGTCTATAAAAAAAAATACCAAGCTTTTTTGTCCTTTTTATTTTTATATGCCGTAACATATAAAACATATTATAATAAACCCTCTTTTAAAAAAAATAAAATTAAAACTAAATTCTATGGCCCACCTTTCATTTCGCATATGAAATATATATATAACATATGTTTAAAACATATGTATATATTAAAGCATACATAAAATTAAATTATCAAAACATTAAAGAACCCTTTCCGTCGGACTTCAAAAATCTGAATAGATTGAATTTCAAACCAAATTCGCGTTCCAAAATTGGATGCTGACGTCTGCCTAATTTGTAACGCGAATTCTCAATCCAATGTGCCTTATAAAAAATTCGGGTCCGGTTTTCAGGTTTTCAGATTCCCTTCAATTTCATGCGATCCAATATTAATGCTCCACGTGTCCTCCTTTTGAATTTACAAAAATGGGGGGTAAATTTTTGTTTGTTTAATTTCTGGTTGGTGAATTGCGTTAATGTTGGTTGTTGTGTTTAAATACAATCCTGTACAGAAATATGGTTGTGGCCGTCTACAAAAAAAAACTTGCAGGAATTTTAAATGCTGAATTAAATTTCTGGATGGCATGCAAGCAACCTCCAAAAAAAAATGTTGCTGCTGCATCCGTCCTTCTGCTGCAGCAGTTGAAGTTAAAATTCAACAGCACAGGGTTTAATAAGTGAGGGTGTAAAGGTAACTTTTTGTCGATAGTATTGGATTAAGATCATCTATTCATTTTTGTAGGGTCTTACGGTGTTTGGTTTTTTAGTTTTGGGTTGGGCTTATTGAGTCTAAGATAGTTTTTGAGTGAAAAAATTACTATCAGGTATTAAAAAAATTTGGTTCTTTTGTCAAAATTTATGAGCTTGTTAGGAAATACAAAACTGACAATGGTTGTATCTTAAATTTGTGGAAAATAATTTGAAATGAAACCTTTTTGTTTATGTTGTTGCAGCAGGTGCAAACCCCATTCAAATTACTAGGGGCATTGACAAGACAATAAAGGCCCTTGTTTTGGAACTCAAAATTTTGTCAAAGGAGGTAAACGCTTGCCTTTTGAGTATGCTGGTTTTCCTTTTTGCTGATGGTTTGGTGTATCTAATTGAATTAGTTGCCTAAGGTATTTTTGGTTGCAAACTCCTTTTCATTTTTCATACGGTATTGGCCTTGTGGAATACATTTGATTGTGTGGTCTTGTTAGATCTACAACATTTGTAGTTGTTTAGTCTTATGGCCGAGGTGCACTTTTATTATGGAAATACTTGATGCAATATTGTCATTTAATCCTTACTGCAGGGTAGCATGTTGAGAAGTTTCTTGTGAAACATTTGGTATTCAAAATGACACTTGATCCTATACAACATCATGCACTTGAATTCAAAATTAATATTCAAAGTGTGCCAGACAATTCTTGCAAAATTTCAAATATTTATGTTGTTTTAAACCATTATCTTTTCATGTATTGGATGCCAACTGGTGAATAATTTCTAGCAAAACAACCACTTCCAAGACATGATTTAGAAGTAGAACATATGTACTTATGAAGCATAGAAAAATATCCTTGATGCATTGTCAATGTTTGGCTAGGGTTATTTTTGGAGAAAATAACTCTTTATTCCTAGAATAGTGATCTTCAATACAAGTAAATGCCAGAGAAGAGAGATCATCGTGTGACATAAACCTATTAACAAAAGTGAACAGGGAATGATTATTAATTACGGCATACTAAGTTATCACTCTGCCTTCAAAACTAGCGATGTTGGTTTATTGATATGGTCTGATGGTCTTTTTATGTTTTGGACATATCACACTCCTCACATGATTAGCGTTTTTCTCTGTTCAAGGATCTTGGGTACTTTAATTTGTATTTGGAACAATGGACGTTGGTACTCTATCTGTTGCTTTACTATTGTACATACTGCTATTTCACTTTCTTATAGATGCCTCAGGCATATTTGGATGCTTTCTTAGATTGTCGATAATCTCCATGTGGACTGTTAATGGGTTTTATATCAAGTACCTGTATGTGACATGGGGTATTTTTCTATCACTTTCTGGGGTGGGACTTCCACTTTTCTAGATGGATATTTGGGTTCCAATCTTCAGATGTGAAAATTTAATGACTTCATGGACTGTTTTAATTCATATAATATATTCAAAACAACGCTTTTCCTCTTTTAAAGTTTCATTAAAAAAAAAAAAATTGAACCCGCCGTCGGTATACCGACGCCTTGTAAGTGTCGGAATTGCGACAGCTTAAAAACGTCGGAAGAGCGACAGCATAAAAATGTCGGATGAGTGACGTTCAAAACGTCGGACCACATTTCGTCGGAATTGCGACAGTTTACAAATGTCAGAAGAGCGACGTTCAAAACGTCGGACCACATTTTGTCGGAATTGCGACAGTTTACAAATGTCGGAAGAGCGACGTCCAAAACGTCGGACCACATTGCGTCAGAATTGCGACCGTTTACAAACGTCAGAAGAGCGACGTTAAAAATGTCGGACCACATTTTGTCGGAAGTGCGACAGTTTACAAACGTCGGAAGCACGACGGTTCAGGAAACGTCTGAAGAGCGACGCTTGTTTGGAAGCGACGGAAAAAGTGTCGATAGTGCGACACTTTTTAAGTGTGTCAGAACTGCGACGGTATGGAAAACCACGTTTTTCCCGCCCTCGAACTGTCACTCTTGTGACGAATATGTGTTGGAATAGCGACGAATTGGCAGTAAAAAATTCCGCCAAATTTTCTAGTGAGTGTTTTCTACCAGCCTTGGGGTACTAGTGATTAAGCTGGTCCAGGAGATTCAAACAGAAGAAGACAGTATGGTGAGAAGGATAAACCAGAAAATTCATCTCCAACAAACGAGGGAAGAGGTTTACAACAGAACAGTGAAGGTTCAGGAGAATATAAAGAAATTGTTTGACAAAAGAACCAAAGCTGCTGATTTCAAAATTAGGGATAAAGTTCTGAAGTGGGACTCAAGAAGAGAGGATAAAGGAAAGCACAACAAGTTTGACAATTTGTGGCAAGGTCCATACATCATCCAGGCCATTGTGGGTCCAAATTCCTTCTTCCTACAAGAATTAGATGGTACAGAGCTGTTTGGGGGTTCTGTCAATGGCAGGATGCTCAAACACTACTTTTGCTGATTTTTAATTTCCAGTTTCCATTTCCATTGTACATACCATTGCAGTGTTTTATTTTCAAGAAAAAGGAAAAAATGTTTCAAAAAAAGAGAGAAAGGAGAGGTTCAGACATGCTTAAAACATGAACCTCTGAAGTGCAAAGGATTGGCTCTAATATGATCGAAACCTGAGCCAAAGAAAGTAAAACAGCTGGTCCTAACATGCCCAAAATCTGGACCAGCGAAGAAAAAGAAGAATCAGCTCTAACATGCCTAAAACTAGAGCTGAAATGAAGAAAAGAAGTGACTCTAACATGCTCAAAACTTGAGTCACAAAGAGAAGAAGGATACTTCAAGTTTAGATTTCAAGCCTTCAAAGTTTTGTTTTCAGTTTTCTGCAAATTTTGTCCATGTGCAACTATCTTTATGCCTTGGACCCACAGCAAGTCAGACAGTCTAATCCTGGCTTGACTTTTTTTTTAAATTTCTGTTGTAGAATGTAGAGAAGAAATCTGCTGGACAATTTAATCCCAACAAATATTAGATTAGGTAGAGAAACATGTGAGACCAACAATTTAATCTGGTCTCATGGAGTAATAAGGGTAGAAATAGAATAGGTTTATTTTCTGTTTGTAAAAAATAAAATGATGTAAAGGGTCTGCTAGCTCAAATGCACCCTAGAAGAAGAAAAATGCTAGGATTGTAGTGTGGGTAGGTAGATTGATTGGGAAAGTTTTTCTGCTAAATTGATGTCTTCACAATTGTGGCAGCTAAAAATCAAAGAAGAAGGTGGCTTAAAGCAGCAGGCATCTGGCCTACACCAAAGATCATTTTATGACTTCTTGACTCCTTTAAGAAGAAGCCATCCCCATGTGGAGCCACTATTAGCCCCCCTATAATTTTTTGACAAAGCAAAGTAGGGGGCTAAATTGTTTTTTGAGCCTTCAAGGAATGCATCTCCCTTGAAGACACATCATCCTTGAAGTCTCCTGTGCCTTTGCCTTTGATAATTTTCACTGTGCTGACTCCCTTTATAAGGTCTCATTGTTTGCAGAAATTGTGCTCCAAAAGGTCTATATTTATCCCCTGTATCCCTGCAAAGTATCCCCTTTTCAACCTTTTTTCCCTCTGTTAAAGTCCCCCTTACCATCTTAAAATCCCCTTTAAACCTTCCAAATACACTTTGTTTGGTTTAATTCCCCTTCATCCCCCTATCGTTACCCATTTTGGCTTTTAATTTCGTTGAAATGGGCCAAAAATCATGTTTTCTATGTAATTGAGCCTCAACCCCTTTCGACCTAGTCCCCTGTACATTTCCCCCCACAGAGCCCAGTGCTATGACCGAGCGCTAGCCCCGAAGGCGCTTTTCGCATTTGTTCATCCGGCGCGTTTACAGCTGTTGATCTTCACAGAATGGACGTCGATCGTCGGCCCCCGCAGCCTCCGTCGTTCTTCCCGTTCACTGCCCGATCGAAGATCCATCGTTCATTTAAATTGTGATCAACGGTCCGAAATCCCCCGTCTTGGTGGTCCCCGTAGTGCACTATTTCAAAACCACCTGGTTTCTATCGCACCACCTTCGGGCGAGGGGCGGTATTTTCTGATCGCGGAGCGATTCCATACAGCTTCCGATGCGTGGCACCTGTACGGATGGAAAACCACCCTCCCATCACTCATTAAAGTTCGTCTGTGGACACGCAGCGATATGCATATCAGCCGTCCGATCCAGAGCCCTCCATCCAACGATGATTGATCCATGAAGCTACGCACGTGATAGCCCATAGCCGCTGTACCCCTGGCCCACTGTCCATCGCCCTCCGATGCATTTTTCACCATTGATCTCCGCCGAGATCGGACGGTCTAGATTCAATCACACGCCCGCCGTTGAATCGGGCCCTCCACATCATCCATCCACGTATCTTCATCGTTTTTGTCGCCCGTCCCTTTTATAATCCATTCAAAGATTAAATTTTAATGTTTTTTACGTTAAACGTCTGCCTCGACACCTTCCACTGTTTTTTGCCAACCTTCACCAAAGCATTTCTCCACCATTCCTCTGCATTTTTTCGCCATTTCTCCGTAGTCCCACTATCATCCTCGCAGTCGTCCACATCATCCCACCCCCGTACATATTTTTCGTAACAGGTTTTCGTGTTTTGCAGGGTTACCAACAGTAAATGGCCGCCATGATTCAAGGTTTCTGTCACAGTGAAAGAAAACACAGGAAAAGACCGTGTGCAGAGGCAGAAATCATGAAGAAAACCCAAGGAGGTCCTATGACAGGACTTGCATTAAAATACCGGGGTTTTACTCTGTGAAAATGTCCAAGGGCCATTAACACACAGATTTCACAGTCAGATATTTAAATTAAGCAGCAGAGAGCTTAAGGCATGCAATTGAAGATATATAAGCCTTATGTTCAGAGATTTAAAGGTAAAGAATCAGATTGAAGACCCATGGATCACGCAAAAGGTACTGCACGAAAATCAGTGTGTCAGGGTTTCTACATCGGCAGAATGTTTCTTCCCGAGCACGGACACAGTACACATGATAGTTTCAGTATCCAATTGGGTCCAAGAGAGATTTTCCAGCCCTACAGCAGTCCTACGCTATCAGAAGCATTAGTTGCACAGCATGGCAGACTTAAATCATTGATTTATTTTTGTTCAATTCACCAGAAGTACTACAGATGTTCTGCAGCCAAAGTACATCAGAGACATACCGAGAGTAATGGAAACTTGACGAAGATCACTCTTTCACCCAAGGGTGTCCCAGATTAATGCATATAATTTATACAGAGTGGGCTTCAGCTTTCTTCCTCTTCTGAAGTTTTTAATGCTGCATTTAGTTCTTCACCTACCTTCTCTGCTCCTCCGGAGCTATAAATTCATGAAGAAACTCATTGTAAAGGTTGTTGATTCAGTTATCAGAGAATTGAAAGTAGTTCCTTTTGAGACACAGTCTCTGTGTAAAGTGTTAGACAGGCTGAGGAATATGATTTCAGACTGAGTATTCAGCTATTGGCAATGTTGTACTTGACTAGTATTTCTATTTAATATGACAAGCACATTTCTTTGGATCCTGATCTAAAGCAGCAATGATGTTTTCCTATCTCTGTGTTTATATTCATTTCATTTCGTTTCTACTGGCTTGCATCAGAATATTGGCATAGGATTTACCCTTGTTAGGTACCTTATGTTTCTGCTCTCCTTGCCATTGATGTTTTTCTTCTAAATGTGTTATCTAAGAATCGAATTCAGTTAATTTAACCAGTGTAGTGGATGTTATTGCCTGCTCTCTGATGTATGAATTAAATGTATCTGTTCTTAGATGTTTCTCGTTCTGGATTTAGTTGGAAGATTTGGGAACACTGAGGATTAGAGTTAGCCCTGTCCAATAGGATCCTTGTGCGACCAACTAGTCTTTAAATTTGTGCTCTGAATCTGTGTTATCTCCTCCTCTCCTACCTTTCCACATCACACAATCATATTTAAAGATCCTATGTGTTAGATGACTAGCCCAATTGAAAGCCTGCCTATTGATTAGCAAGCAAATCCTTTCCTGAATCCATTGCCCAATGGTTTTGAATATTTCCTGGAACACTTCACCTCTGGCTTATCCCTCTTTGCTCATCCTTGTCTTACATTGAACCCTTCCTTCCTGATAACCAGCAACCAAACAAACAATCAAACAAACAAACCCTGTGCCTATAACTAGCCTAACATCTTAAATCTTGAACTTCAAAGTCATATAACTTTGATATATCATAGAGAGATCCCTCTCTAGACCCAGGAGGGCTAGATCCTAAGGTCTGAAAGTGGTTTGATGTTGTCTCATATTTTGGTCTTGCCAATCTAGCCAAAACATGGGAACCCCAACAGGTTGATTCAACCATTCTTTGTATGCTTCCTCTCTGATCCTTGATCTTAATGCAACCTTCTCTCGATTTGACATTGTAGTGGGGTGCACAAGAATATGGTATGTGGGCTGCCCATCATCACTAGAACCCTAATTTAAAAAAATATTGAACATTATTAGTACAATATCAATGATATTAGTAAGCACGAAAATGAAATTGGTTTGTTGAAATTTCAGTATACCAAACAATTATTACCATCATTGATCCAGGATTGCGGTTAGAAGATGCCATGTTCCAATTGGCAGGGTGAAGAGGTTTTCCATTTTCACCTACCAACTGCTTGCGATATGCTGCTTTTGATAAGAGCTTCTGACGTTTTTAAAAATAATATGGAGTAATATTTTTTGCATCTAAACTCGATTATGAATCTTGATCGTGCATATAATTTGCATACATTTTTAGTCAAATTGACATGTATTAAAAATATTAAATTCAATTAGATAATAAAAATATAAATAAAATTTGAACTTACTCGAGATGGAAAGGGGGAAATTCACAAACGAATTTGATTAGCAATATGGAATGAGTTGGAATTTGAAGAATTGACCATTTGATATTATTGAGTTTTGTCCCTATATTTCAGAAAAATCAAAAATATTTTCTTGTGTGAATATCTAAAATTAATCCCAAGAACCATATAACCATAATATGAATTTCGATATAGTTTTGAAACCATTTTTCAAGAACAAGATGACTTGAAGCGGAAAATATACACTATGAACTACTGTAATTCATGTGGATGCATCCTAAAGGATAATTTAAGACTAATATGCCATTTTATGTGAAAATAAAATTACAGATAGCTTTTAAACCCCATCGGTGCGCTAATAAGAATAAACTGCATCAGTATGTTTAAATAATAGGCTCACCAAGGCTTTTAAATAATACCTACACTGGTTTTTGGCATTCAAAAAAAAATAAAAAATTATCATATCAATGCTCTTTCACATAAAAACACACCATTACGTTTAAATAAAAAACAACACCGGTACGCAAATGTTTCATGAAATTAGAAAATAAAAATGAATTCAACCATCTCGGTGCTCTTTTCAATATATACCGCTCCGTTGCATTAAAAAAAATAATCGCACCATTTCTGGATTTCAAAAATGGAAAAAAATTGAATCATGTTGGTGCATTGAAAAAAAAATAGTGCCCCAAAATTGTCGGTGCACTTGAATATCAAATGCACCGATGTGCAGATAAATTGAATTAGAAAAACAATATGTGTGTGTGTGTGTGTTTTTTTTTTAAATTTAAAAAACGAGTGGTAATTGATTTTTCGAAATCTAATTTGATAAAGTCTTTTAAATAGTAAAAATTTATTCACCATTTCATTATTTTATCCAAAATATCAAGGGAGTGATTTGCAAGAGAGATACTAGGAGCACTGTGCAAAAACAACAAAATACTTTGGAGAAATAAAACTGTTCAGAAGATTAGAAGCCAAAAGGTATGGTGATTCACTCAAGAACCTGCATAGTAAGTTTTAACTTTTATTGTTTATTTTACTAATAAAAAAAATTACAATTTATGTTAGGGTTTAATTAAAAAAGAGATAATTTGTAAGAGAAGATCAGATCATAGCTGCAAAATATTTTGGATCCACCGAAAGATTAGAAGTTGAAAGGTATGGTCACTGAAAACCCTGGATAACAATAATATTAAATTTTACAGTTAAAATATTTTACAATTTTTGTTAGATTTATTTACAATTTAGAAAAAAAATTAAAAACCTTGTATAATATAAAATTTATTGTAGATTTTACTAGTAAAATTTTTTATGATCTTTGTTCCTATTTAAATTTAATTAAAATTCAGAAAAGAAAAAAAATTCAATACTTACCTTAAACCCTTGCTTCTTCCTACAAAATTTCACATTAGGGTTTAACTTTCTCTACCATTTCACAATTAGGGTTTTTCAATTTAGGTATTTTAGATTTAATGGGTTTATGTACTTACTATATATAGGGTGTTTGACATATAAATTAGGGGAATCATTTATTGAATAAGATCCAAATCTTATAGGCTCTCTCTGATTTTTTCTAAAATGCCTATATGTTGTGTTGTGTGCCATCTGTAACATAATGCAGTAGTGATACATGAGTAATACAACACACTAATAAATTATAACACTTGGTTCTGTCTAGTTTTTTCATTGTTGCTCCTGATGTAAAAAAATACCGAGGAGGGGGGGGGGGGTGGGGGAGAGGTGGGGTGAATTAGTATTTATAACTCACAGTATACTTTTATTTTTTCCTTACTGATTTCTATACGTGATTTTGAACCCAACTAGCGTATACACACGACTATCTTTAAATAAACTTGCGTATGACCAGAGATCTTATTATGATAATAATTCTTTACTTAGATCAGTGCATCATTCATTCATCAGATGTTTAGTAAGCAGTAAGCATGTGCATTAAGAACAGAATAAATCATCACACATAATTAATACACATGAACACTAGGATTTAAGGTGGAAACTAAATGCGGGAGAAAACCACTGCTGTTGTCGTCTCTGTCTTCAATATTTATTATAAAGAAAACTACTTACAGTCTTGTACTGGCGCAGACTCATACCAACACGTAGGCACCCACCTGGAGAAGGCTACAACCTTCTCTCATTCTATAGCTTCTACTGGAAGGGAGCTCCAACCCCTTGATCTCGTTTACCAGCTACCACTGGAAGGGAGCTACGACCCCCTGCTTCTCGTTTACCAACCACTCCTGGAAGGGAGCTACTACCCCTTAATCTCATTTACCAACCACTATTGGAAGGGAGCTACTACCCCCTTGCTGAAGGCTTCAACCCTCAGACCCACTGCAGACCACGGTTCATCAATTTTCACACTGGATCCAACAACTTCCACACAACACGACTTGTAGGCCTCTTTTCATCAAATTTCAGACTGGACCCACTCCATACATTTAAGCTCAATCATCAAACTGAAACTCACACCCTTATCAGATCATTCACTTAATCATAAATCACTCAACCAACAAATGATCTTTGATTATAATCAGCTAGCAACATAATTAGTATTTAAACAACCCATATCTGTATGAAGACATCATTGACAGACAACAGTAATACAACAAAACATATCAGAAATTTCCTTCGCACACTTCAACAAAACCCTAGATTCCATATGTTATTTTGTTGAAAATGAACCTGCATATGTACACACTTTTACAGAGACGAACTTGCGTATATATATGCCTTTATAGATACGGACCTGCGTATAGATCTGAAACTATTTCAGGACTGTGCAACTCTTCAGAATAAACAATCAACTCATATCTTACCCTTCACTTCAACAAACATTCGCCAGATCACAGATCTAAATATTTCATAAACAGATCTATAAAATACATAGTCAGTTCAGGTCTAGAGATCCCAATCCATTATTGTATTCATAGGTGCATTATTACTTTAGATTTATCAATAAACTATAGCCCATTCCATTTAGATATACTTTATAGTGAAGTATTCATTCAATACCCAAAAACATGCACATGCATGCACTGTGATTTTCTTTTCCTTATATAGGTTTAGCCTTTACTAATACCATGGGCCAAAACCACACAAGTGATGATTTTATTCTTGGATGGAATCAAATAGACGACAAAATGATCAATACTGTGGACTAATACCATGGTAATGCCCCCTGGTATCATAAATTTAGAGCGCAAAAGGCATACGCGACTTGGCTTCTTCGTACCCGCATGTATATGCAACTTTGCTTCATAAACACTGTGTATACACTGTGACATATTATATTTATCATTTCTCTGATCCTAACTGGATTTCCTTTCTCTACCACATCTAACTTGACTTGTAGATACATCATTTTCACATCTTCTTCTTATCAAGGATAACTCATTAAGTAGGTTACCATCAAGGACAACATATTGCATCATATTGCCAACAATCTCCCCCTTTGGACTTGATGGGAACCATGATGGTGTTTGATCACCACAACAGATAGATACATCAATCATAACCATTATTCAAACACCAAGATACTCTCCCCCTTTGACATCAAGGGCAAAGGGCAGATCAACACCAAAACAAGGTTTCTCTTCCCTTGTAGAAAGAAGAGCTTTGTAGATCTGATGTGCACAGAATTTATGATGCTCCCCCTGAGTTCATGCTGAATCTTCAGATAGATTTTTTAATGAAGTACATGAATCTATAACTCAACTAAGTATGATGATTCCTATCACCAAGGAATCATACTTAGATCAATGATCCAACCAAGTGGAATTACATATTTGACTCAACTACCCAACCAAGTGGGTTTACAAATTTGAACAAGTCCTTACATGACTAAATATAACAATTTTACATCATATGTTTCAACATGACCTTTTCATCAAATACAAATATGAATTTTTTATAACCAAGACCAAAAGATCTCAAGAGAGATCATAAATCAGCAACCAACATAATGCCAACAATGTATTACTCTTAGCAAGGCTAATTATCCCCCTGAAACTGTGCTCTTGATCACCACAACAACTCATTCATCAAAGTATCTTCATCAATTAGATAATCAAAACTTAATATCATATCAGCAGATATAACCATCAACATTAGATCAAGAAATTTATTATTGTCAGCAGCATATCAGAAGTTGTTCTTAAGTCCGCCTCATTGTTTTTCTTATCAGAGAAAAACATACACAACTATCACCATTGGAACTCGCGTGTATACGTGGATTTAGTTCATGAAACCCACATACAAAAAGTGAAATACTGAAAATTTCACAACTCCATCTCCCCCTGGAATTATACATTCTATACCTATCTTCTGTTGTCACATCAGATGCACTGTTAGAAATAAATACAACTAGAATTACCAAAAAAACCATGGGAATCACCATATTTTGCCCCCCCCCGTGATGATACATTACTGATTCCTATAATGCATCTCACATTACTCCTGCAGTCATTATGAGAAGTAAAATTTAGAAACATATGACTACAATAGGGTCAACATTCCCTACGTTTTTGACTGATGCTTCTTCTTTTTCTAGCTTTGCTTTAAATTTCTTATTGTGTGCTGGAAATTCTCCAATTTCTCAGATCTGTTCATCATATTTAACCTGCATTCTTTTTCTACATGCACATACTTGTTATAATCATAACATCTTATGTGTCCAGAAAAGGGAGCATAGGATTCATAATATGTTTGTCTAATCTTTCCTCTATTACAATCAACTGCTTTATGACCAAAATTGTTGCATGAAAAAAATATCCCTTAAAGAAACCTGAGTACCCGGGAGTTGAAGGTCTTTTTGAGTAGTGTCTATCTAATTGTGACCGGAAAATTATGCTTTTTCAATTGGTTGCAACATGTCCATAATTATACATACAAAGCATTCAACATTATTGATCAAAGGAGAAAATTCACTGATACTTCTATAGTTAGAAGCGAATGATTTCATTTGGGAATTCATGATTGTCGATTGGCTTTTTGTCTCTTTAAACACTTTAGGTTTTGCATTGATATCCTTTAAATCTTTAGCATTGTCTTGTGAACTATATTCTCCTTTAACAGCTTCATGAAAACCAAGACCAAATTTAATAGAAGGATACGTTTGATTACTAAGAATATTATCCAAAATCTTAGTACTATCTTGAAACCTCAAGTGTTTATCCTTTTCTTCTAATTTACCTTTTAAAATGTTTACCTCAACCTCCAATTTTTGGCATTTCTTCTTCATACTTTCTTCTACCCTTCTTCCTTCTTCTACTTCTTCATTCAAAGTTAGAATTTCTTCTTTCAACTCATTTTCTTGTTCTTCAAATGTTTGTAGAAGTTCTTCATTCTTCTTATTTTTTTTTTCTAGATCTTCTTCAAGAGAGATGATTTCTACTTCAAGTCCTTCACTGTGATTGATTACTTCATCTTGTAGCCTTTGATACTGGTCTATATTTTCTTTGTTTAGTTTCTCAATTGTCTTTCTTTCTTGTAACTATTCATTCAATCTAGAAATCATATCTTTGTAGATACATTCCTTCTCATTAAATAAAATCTGTTGATCTTCAAATTTAATCTTGAGATTTGCAATTATTGCTTCTAGATCCATAACATTACTTTCACTTTCGTATTCACTATCTTAAACAGTGCATGCACAAGGAAGTGAATCACGAGAACAAAAATCATACCTGTTTCATCTTCTTCATTTTCTGCTATACACGTTTTATGAGATATATTGTTTCTTTGAGTAGCCTTCTTCTTTTGCTTCCTTCCCATTGTGATGGATCTCCTTCAAGCGATCAAGCTTCTTCTAAAGGACCTACTTTGATACCAATTGATGGAAAAAATACTAAGAGGGGTGTGGGAGGGTGGGGAGGGAGTGAATCGTTATTTATAACTCATAATAAACTTTTACTTTTTCCTTTTTGATTTCTATACGCGACTTTAATGAACCCAACTAGCGTATACACGTGGCTATCTTCAAATAAAATTGTGTATGACCAGAGATATTATTATGTAGATAATTCTTTACTTATATCAGTGCATCATTCATTCATCAGATGTTTAATAAGTAGTAAGCATGTGCAGTAAGAAAATAATAAATCATCACACATAAGTAATACACATGAACACCAGGATTTAAGGTGGAAACCTAATGCGAGAGAAAACCACCGCTGTTTTCATCTCTGTCTTCAATTTATTATAAAGAAAACTGCTTACAACCTTGTATTGGCGCAGACTCATACCAGCACACAGGCACCCACCTATAGAAGGCTACAACATTCTCTCGTTCGCCAGCTTTTACTAGAATGGAGCTCCAACCCCCTGATCTCATTTACCAGCTACCATTGGAAGGGAGCTACGACCCCCTGCTTCTCATTTACCAACGATTCCTGGAAGGGAGCTACTACCCCTTGTAGTTGTTTCCCAATCGCTACTGGAAGGGAGCTACTACCCCCTCACTGAAGGCTTTAACCCTCATACCCACTGCAGACCACGTTTCATCAATATTCACACTGGATCCAACAGCTTCCACGCAACACAAATTGTAGGTCTCTTTTCATTATATTTTCAGACTTGACCCACTCCATACATTTAAGCTCAAAGAACATACATCAAACTGAAAATCATACCCTTATCAAATCTTTCACTCAATCATCAATCACCCAACCAACGATTGATCTTTAATCATAATCAACTAGCAGCATAATCAGTATTCAAACAACCTAGATCTGTATGAAGACATCATTGACAGATAACAGTAATACAACAAAAAAAATCAGAAATTTCCTTCTGCACACTTCAACAAAACCCTATATTCCATACGCGCTTTTGCTGAAACGAACCTGCATATATACGTGCTTTTACAGAGATTAACCTGCGTATAGATCTGCAACTATTTCAGGACTACGCAACTCTTCAGAATAAATAATTAGCTCATATCTTACCCTTCACTTCAAAAAACATTCGCCAGATCACAAATCTAAACATTTCATAAATAGATCTAACAAATACATAGTCATTTCAGGTCTAGAGATCATGATCCATCATTGTATTCGTAGGTGCATTATTACTTTAGATCTATCAATAAACTGTAGCGCATTCCATGCAGATATAATTCAAAGTGAAGTATTCATTCAATACCCAAAAACATGCACACGCATGCACTATGATCTTCCTCTCCTTATATAGGTTTAGCCTTTACCAATACCATGAGCCAAAACCACACAAGTTTCGATGGTATTCTTGGACGGAATTAAATAGATGACACAACGCTCAATATTGTGGACTAATAGCATGGTAATGCCCCTTGGTATCATAATTTTAGAGTGAAAAAGGCATACGCGACTTGGCTTCTTTGTACCCACATGTATGCGTGACTTTGCTTCATAAACACTGTGTATACACTATAACATATTATATTTATCATTTCTCTGATTCTAACTGGATTTCCTTTCTCTGCCACATCTGACCTGACCTGTAGATACATCATTTTCACATCTTCTTCTTATTAAGGTCAACTCATTAAGTAGGTTGACATCAAGGACAACATATTGCATCATATTTCCAAAAAATGCACCAATGTGTCTATTCCTAATAGCACTGTTGAGCCTCAGTATCGCAACAATAATGTTGCAGCTCCCAAGGCTACCAACTTTAATTATCAACCCAGGGTTCGTAAAAACTTAAGAGGTATCGACACTATATGTGCAGCATACAATGTGTCCTTATTTTGTTGATCTGATGTAATGGAGGGAATTTCATGAATCAAAGCCTAATCTAATTGCAGAAATGGAAGTGTTGCTTTGAAAAGAAATTAATCATAGGCAAGAACAATAATTTGTAATTGAAATCTCAAGAGCATGAATTCAAATAAATAGGCCTAATAAACTTTGTAAAAATGCATGTCCTAAGTGTTGTTTATTATTCCTCAAACATGGATTTATATCCTAGCGGTGATGATTCAAGCCTAAGAGACATAAACCAAGCTTTGGGAGCAAATATGGTCAAGTTTACACGTGTTATAAGAGTGCTAGAGGAAGTTTTGTTTTTGCTACAAGAAGTTATGTTTTGGAGATAACTCACTGAATGACTAAGTAAATCAAATGAGAATTGGATGGGACAAATATTGTTATTATGTAGGATGTCTTAGGTCTCTATTCCAAGTGGAATCACTCCAAAAAAACCTTGTTCACACGTGCTAAAAAATAATAGAAAATTACTATAAAAACTAGAAATTCAAGAACTAGTGAGCTAGTTAACCTATCAAATGCCTAACATAATCAGGTAAAAATTTAATGAGGTAATTTTTTCTATTAAATTTAATGTTTTTATGGCCTAATCCAAGTGGAATCAACCCAAATTAAGCTAATTAACCCATTATAAAAAATAGAATAAAATTACTACTATTTTGCTACAAGGCATTTCCAGAAATCCTATATTTGTGAACTAGTAACCAAATCCAAGTAGCTCAGGATGAAAATGACCTTAAAAAGTTATTGTAAGGATGAATAATGCTTGTGAATATGTAAATAACATGCAAAATAACTCACTTAAATCATTTAACTCAATCCTACAACAAGAAAATCATCAATACTAAATACAGAAATAAGCAAAACAAGAATAAGAGATGCATGCAAATAAGAAGGGAAAAGAACATAAGTAAATTGTGCAAGAGGGCTCTGAAGCTCATGGGATGGAAAAGCCCAAGGAGAATCAAATTCCTATGGAATAAAACAAGCCTTATAAGCTAAAAATGGCACAAATCTTCATTATTTGAATCAATCCAAGTACATCCTTGTAAGAAAGTAAAATGGAGCTGTTAAACAACAAGTTTTCTCCACAAGAAGACTAAAAAATACATGCCTCTAGAGGCCAATTAAAATTGGTACATATAAAAAATGATGAGGAAGCATTCTCCTTGAAAGGAGAAAGCTTTCCCCTCCAAAATCCCTCAAATAGTGGATTTGGTTCCCAACATTAGGATTATACATTATGTAGAAATTTGCTGAATAATGAAGATTTATCCACTGAGATTATCCTGGTCACACACTAATTCGAATTCATGCATAACACATAACCTCTTCTACAATTGATCATCAATTTGCGGAAATAGAAACAGTCGCATTCGCACATAAACACAATATGTAATGGGGAAAGCTTATAGCTGAAAAACCCCAGCTATTTTGTATATTATAATGGAAGAGAACATGTAACAATATCAGTACAATACTCCTCACAAGTACTCAGTACTTTCTCCAAAAGTTACACACAAAACTAGCTCAGTTTTGAACAAGTCACAGGTTCAAAACTCATCCACTATTTGCCTGCCTCTACTGCGCAATCCAAGTTGGTGTAATGAGAGATCCAAGTTTGAATCTCCTTGGCTTCAACTGTGCAATCCTCATGGGAAATATCCTCCAATGCTTGTGCAAATCTCATGCACAACTAATGTCGCAACTAATAGCAAACTCACCCTTTCATCTACCTCTTCCACTGGTCTTCACTGAACTGTCCATGCACTGTAGTAAACTGATGTGTTCTTGAGTTGAATAATGAGTTAATAATTACTGAATTAAATACTATTTAATTCACTCCACTCATCTCTAGTGTATTAGCCAGTTAAACTAAGTACAACTAGTTCAACTAAGTTAAACAGAACACAACTCCACCAACTGTCTCATCAACTCCACCAAACTCCGCCACTTGAGTTCTAACTGAAGTCAACCATGCATGAGTTCACCAAACCCCTAGGAATAGCATAATTCCTTCTGTCAGGTGCATGGGCCACATCCGTAGCTCCAACTGAAGTGCTGCAAGAGGATAAACTGAAGTTTATAGTCCAAATATTATTAAGGGCTAATAATATTTGACTGACCTATTTTTAGACAAGCAGTCTAAAAATAGACTTCGACCTGTATGTATAAAAATAGAGGTCCATATATTTTTACCAACTCGACCAATCATCCAAGAATAGCATACTGCAACTCCTAGACCATGCTCCATATGTCTAAAAACAGACATAGTCTAAAAATAGACTTTGCGCCAAAAATAGCCTGCGGGCCCACTTAGTGAAGGCGACTTCATTTCACTAAGCTCCATCATCTTGTTGCATTTTCAAAACTCCCTCTCAACAAGATATGGATTATCTGCAACCCCTATCCTGCCTCTGTGGTATTCGAATTTTCTCCTGGTGAGCGCCTTCGTCAAGATATCAGCATCTTGATCCTCCGTGGGAATATATGAAAGTAACATGATTCTCCGCTGCACACAATCTCCGATATGATGGTACCTGATGTCGATGTGTTTGGATCTATCATGAAATACTGGATTAGCCGAGAGTTTAATGCAACTCTGGTTATCACAATAAATCACAGTAGGCTCCAAGTGCGACCCGAACAATCCGACGAGGATCTTCCTCATCCAAATAGCATCGCATGCAGCCAAGCTTGCTGCCATGTACTCGGCCTCTGCTGAACTGAGTGCCACGGACTTCTGCTTCCTGTTGTACCAGGAAACTGTTGTCGAACCGATACTGAAAACTCCTCCAGATGTGCTCTTTCGGTCCGTTGGGCTCCCTGCCCAATCTGCATCAGTGAAGCCGCTAAGCTTCGCTCCAACCTCCTGTCTCTACCACAGACCATATCCCGATGTGCCACTAAGATAACGCAATACATGCTTTCCTGCCTTCCAGAAGAGCTTGGTAGGCTTAACCATAGCTTGCGAAAGCTGGTTAACAGCATAGCATATATCTGGTCGTGTATTGACCAGATACATAAGCGACCCCACCAACTGTCGATAGATAGTGGCATCCACTACCTCCGCTGAAGTAGCATCCTCCTTCCTCCAACCACCAGGAAGAGGAGTGTCAACAAGCTTGCAGCCATGCATGTTGAACCTCTCCAGTATCTCCCGGGCATACTTACCCTGAGAAACAAACAATCCTCCACTGCGCTGCCAAATCTCCAATCCCAGGAAATAATGAAGGAGGCCCAAGTCCTTCATCTCAAACTCTCTAGCAAGATCCTCCTTGCATGAAAGTATCAACAGCTCATCACCCGTCAAAATAAGATCATCTACATACAGTAAAATGATCAGCAACTTCCCCTCCACCATAATCTGGTACAGGTTAGGATCTGCCTCGCTCTTGGAGAATCCAAGTCCGGTGAAATAACTGTCTATCCGTGTGTTCCAAGCACGAGGTGCTTGTTTCAACCCATACAGTGCTCTCTTGAGTCTGCACACATGCGACTCACTGCTGAAGATCTCAAAACCTTTGGGCTGCTCTATGTACACCTCCTCCTCAATGACTCCGTTGAGGAACGCAGTCTTCACATCCATCTGATGGATGTGCCACCCCATCTGCGCTGAGAGAGCCAAGATCGTCCGTATGGAAGAGTACCTTGCGACAGGTGCAAAAGTCTCCTCATAATCGATCCCCTCTATCTGTGAGAAGCCTCGGGCAACAAATCTTGCCTTGTACTTCTCCACACTCCCGTCAGCCGCCTGCTTCACTTTGTAGATCCATCACGAACCCACCACTAATTTCCCCTCCGGTCTTGGGACAATCTCCCATGCACTGTTTCTGACAATCGAATCATACTCTTCCACCATGGCATCTACCCATGCGGGGTCCTCCACAGCTTCCTCGAAAGAGGATGGCTCTATCATGACACATTTGCTCACAAGAGCCATGTATCTAGTGTACCAATCCGGTGACTGTCTCTGTCTGCGCTGTGCTGTAGGTGGTCCTACAATCTTCTCTGCATCTCGAGTCAGTCGCTCAGCTTCTGTAGTGTGCTTGCGCCCTCTGATGGTTGGCGCTGCATGAGTGGTCTCTTCCACTCCATGAACTTCCTATTGTGGCTGATCCACATCCGGAAGCTCATCCTTAGGAACTAATAGCTCCTCATCTGCATGCAAGTGTGGCTCCCTCTCAAGAGAACACTGCATGGCTTTCTCCTCCTGAAATTTGATATCCCGTCGCACAACAGTCTTGCGACTGTCTGGAAAATACACACGATAGTTGTGGGGCGTATCAGTGTACCCCACAAATATTCCAACCTCTGCGGTCGGATCCAGCTTCTTTCTGGCATCCTTCGTCACATGCATGTAGACAAGTGAGCCAAAAATCCTCAAATGAGAAATGTCAGGCCTCTTGCCAGAAAATGCCTCCTCCGGTGTACTCATGCCAAGTATCTTGTGAGGACAACGGTTCTGCACATACACTGCAGTATTGCATGCCTCAACCCACAAGTGAAGGGGTAGGCCCTGATCATGCAACATCGCCCGTGCAGCACCCACGATCGTTCTATTCTTCCGCTCAGCAACCCCGTTCTGCTGTGGGTTATGGGGTGCGATGAGCTCTCTCCGAATCCCTTCTGCGCTGCAAAAGTCCTTGAATTCAACAGAGATGAATTCACCACCATTGTCGCTCCTAAGAGCCTTCACATGCTTCCCCGATTCCTTCTCAACCAACGCCTTGAATTCACAGAACTTTGAATATGTCTCGCTCTTCTTCTGCATGAAGAAGATCCAGCACTTCCGAGAGAAATCATCCATAAAGATCACATAGTACTTGTGCTTTGCTGTCGAAGCTACTGAGAAAGGACCACACACGTCTGTGTGAACTCTCTTAAGGATCGTCGTGGCATGACTATCCTTCTCGTGAAAGGTGGCTTTCACATATTTTCCCAAGGTACAACCCTTGCACTGATCTGACTGTGCAAGAGTGCCCTTAGGAAGCCTAGTAGAAATCTGCTGCAGTATCTTCAAAGCGCCATGGTGAAGGTGGCCAAATCTCCTGTGCCATAGCTCGCCATCATCATCCCGACTCACCACTGCTTCCGCCTTGCATGCCATTGCTGTGCAGCCATCTACTTGTAATTGATAAAGGTTCTTGACTCGAACCCCTATCTTCTGGGTCTCTCCAGTTGTCTTACTGCGCAGGAAAGCCTTTCCTTCGCTGAAGACCACATCATACCCCTTTTTTTCCAACGTCGCCACAGAGATCAGATTCTTCATCAATCCTGGAACATGCAATACTTCCTTCAATATGAAGGGTTTACCAGACTCCCTCTCAAAGGAAATGGTACCGATACCGGTCGCACTGTATCTACCATCATCGCCCATCTCGATGTGCACTCCAAGATCTTTTTCCTCTAGATCTGAAAACAGATCTCGATCTCCGGTCATGTGAAATGACACACCACTGTCCAAGAACCATATTGATCCTATCACACTTGAGACCAAGCATGCGATCAGTGAAAAATACAGTTCAAACTGGGAGGCCAATGCCTCTCCCGCTGCAGATCCAGCAACCTTCTTATTTTTCTTCTTTTGCGGACAATTTGTGGCATAGTGTCCGTGCTGGTGACAGTGAAAACACTTCACCTTGGACATGTCTTGCTTCTTGCCTTTCGCACCAGACTGAGAAGCCTTCTTTCTCTTCCCCTTCTTTGCTTTTGCAGCCAAAGCGCAATTTTCTTCATCAGATACCTTTGATGAAGATCTGTCCCTGGTAGTCCTCCTTATCTCCTCCTGCATGAGATCCGCCCAAAGGCGCTCCCGACAGAATCCTGATAGGAATGCCAAGCCTTTGGAAGACCAAGGAGAGCCAGGTCCACCATATCCTCTTCTTCGACAGTCACCCCCACATTTCCCAGCTCATCTCTGCATTGAGTGAACTTTGTGAGGTATTTGGCGATATTGTCGCCTTTCTCCATCTTAATGTTTCTGAGTTTATCCTTGAGCGCCGGCTTCATTTGGTCACTCTTACTCTGGAATAGATATGTCAATGCTTTCCACATCAAATATGGAGAATATTTTCCATGCAGGCTGGATACAATGTGATCCTTCACGGCCTCCAACAGAATCCTTCGACATTTCGCCATCTTCTTTTGCCAAGCCTCGACTTCAGCAGGATCAGTAGGCTTTTGGACATCCATATCTATGAACTCCTTCATCCCATTATCTTCTAATACTTCCTCCATCCGATCTTTCCATGCAACATAATTCGAACTGCCTTCAAGAGCATATTCAAGTCGCAAACCGTTGAAAGACATTTCAACTACGGCACCAAGAAAACAAACTGCTGCAAAATTTGAATTCAAAACTCAAAAAACCAAACTGCTTTTGGATCTGTGAGAACAAATTATTTCTAGCACAGAGATCGACTGTAAGGGCATTTACTGGATATATCACCTTTCAAAGAAAGGATGGATCCAGAGGCTACCTGGCCCTCGTACAGACTCTGCCTATAGAAATAAAATGTAATCACCGTAATAGATCCGATGATCAATTTCGCTATGATACCATGTAAAAATTTGAATAATAGCTGAATTATTCACCGAGATTATCCTGATTACACACTATTTAAGCTTCATGCATAATACATAACCTCTTCTACAATTGATCATCAATTTGCGTAAATAGAAGCAGTCGCATGCGCACATTAAAACATAATCAAGCACACATATAACACAGTATGTAATGGGGAAAGCTTACAGCTGAAAACCCCCAACTATCTGTATATTATAATGATAGAGAACATGTAACAATCTCAGTACAATACTCCTCACA
>CM076570.1:117052783-117227384 GCA_034641835.2 Pinus albicaulis
CCTCCAGATGACAAAGTTGGACACACCGTCCAACCTGTCCTGGTCTCTCAGCCCATGAGAAGCCATCTAGCTCTGACAAGAAACAATACTCTTTCTCCCTCTTTCTGTGGCTAAAAAAACTCTGGATCTGGGTTTCTTGGTGACTAGAAACCCTCTGGTAGTTGCTTCTTCTGAAAATTGATTTCCCTCCTAGAAATATTTCACCAAACACTATTAGACAGAACTCTCTGATCACCCTCTTGATCGAATCTCAAATCTGTTTGGCTTAGATTTGTTGAGTAGTTGTCTTCCTCCCGCCTTTGTTGACTTAGCTAGGCACAATTCTGCATTGACAGAATCTCCACTACACCTTCACTGCTAAAGATCTGAAGCACTGCTTCCGGATCTGTGCAAGGCTTTTGTAATATCCCGGATGGGATATTTTAATTAAAAATGCAGAAAAATAACTAAACTCCACAATATGCCGTAAATTCACTATTTACTCGACAGAAGATTACCATGTAAAATAAACACATAAGCACTGCAATCTATTAGCACATCAAATAGGAAGAATCTCAGCATTTTATTATAGATAATAACTGGGGTTACAAATACATCTGACCCAAAGAAAGAGCTGAGATGAAGAACTGGCCACCAAGATGAGTTGTTGCACTGCGCTGGCCTCAAAACTGAACTGCTGCACTTTCCCTTCGACAACAGCTGTCACTGAACCCACTGAAGATGATGAAGCACAAGTTGAAGATTTGAATGATCCTCACACCAATCCCTGAAGCTCTACGAAACTTCTGAGTGAAGTCTCCTCAAGAGAGTTGGGTTTTCGTCCAACACTCACAAATCACCCAAGGGTTTTCGTCTTGGGGCTACGGCTGAAGTAGAGAACCACGTCTCACACCTCTCATACAATAAAATGATCTGATCCAAAGATATCCCTTAATGGCCTCCTCCCTTTCTTTTATAGATCTCTTGGAGCCTTCTAGAGCATTATTTTATTATTATTTTATTCATGGAGCACTTTTCTCTCTTATTAAAATATTAATTTTTAGTGCAGAAAAGAGTAAATCGGCTACCACGTCTCCTCCAGTCACTGAAACTCATGTCCAACTGTCCCATCATGGAGGTATCCTCGTCCCAGTTCCAATGAGCTATTACACTAAGGTGTTATGTTGTGTATTCCTCCTGAAATGCTACCATGAGCGTAATTAGCTGAGTTAAGCCCATAAATAACTCAAATTTCCGAAAGTTGTCGGAATGCACCAGAACGAAAGCCAAACTGCTCGGATGATGGAATATATCAAGCGAATGCCACTCGACCACATAGAAACTCCTCAAAACTCCTCCAAAAAGTCCCTGGGCCCACTGATGACACCAACCTGTACCTGTGACCGGTCTACTTCTAACTTTGGAAGTCCATCCTAGCCCTGTCATAGGTGACACCAAAAAAAATGAATATTACAGCTTTTTGCAGCAGAAAGAATACTGGAATGCGTCTCACTGACTAGCCAAACGCAGCCTCAACACTGCTCAGAAGTGGACTGTGTAACCTTAGACTGGGTGATGCAGTCCTTATGCTTGCCTGGGAAGGCTCTGCGTAAGCCTGATGGCCTTCTGAATTTGCAGCGCTGTCCCATCCTGGATATGTGTCCTCCTGTTGTCACGCTGCCCCTTCCGGATCTCTGCTGCTTCTGCTGCTATCCAGCTAAAAAAATATTCTTTAGCTGACTGCTAGAGATTCAGCTTGATATGCTATGGCTTTGATACCATGTAAAAATTCTACCGCAGTATCATGGTTTACTTCTCCTACTTTATTTAAATTATACAAGTTATCTTCCTAAATTAGATTCAGAAAATACCGAAGTAAACACAACTAACAGTCTACACACGCAAATCATTTACTGAATACTATGCTCATTCAAACAAAGTGACACATGGATTTTTGGACATAAGTCCCCGAAAAAACCCAAAGCAGGAAAACTGGTGCAACAGATATGAGGGTTTATTTTATTAAGTAGAATCTGTGTACAACAGATTTGGTTCCAAATTTGGAAAACCCGACATAGAATAAAAGAAATCTGCAACTAACCTGCTGTTCCAAGACCAAATATCTGACTGATCCACACCCTCAAACGGGATTTACAAGACTCAGACCGGATCTGGCCCTAGACACCTTAACGCTGCCACTAAAGCCCCAACGTCAGCCTTGCTAGGCTCTGCGCTGCTCAAAGAGGGATTGCGTAGCTAAAGAGTGGATGACGCAGTCCTTGCACTGCCTTTGGAGGCCTCTGCGTAAATCTAAAGTGGCAGCAAAACCTCTATTCATCAATCACAGCAAAACCCAGAAATCATATCTAAAATGACTGACCCCTGAAAATCACCCCCTTGGGGAATTACGCTGTCCTCCAAGGCTCTCCGCAGAGGCTGAATAGAAACCACTGAAATGCAGCCTCAAACTCCACCAAAATCCTCCCACAGGCAAGGGCTGGTCCCTTGCTCAATCTCCAAGCTCAAAACCCCTGCAAGAAACTCAATCCGGAGCTCCCCTAGAATGGACTACGTCCTCCCTCTCAAGACTGCGCAGTCTCTGAATGCACAGCTCCACAAGAAAATCCAAACACCGATCCTCCTACAAAATGATGATGGAACTACCTTGCCCGAGCAGGCACTCGAAATCCCCCGGGGCTAAGGGTGAGATCTCCGATTGGAGACACTCGATGCACTAAACAGTGCTGCAGATAGGCTAAACAGCCAGCGTGCTCAAGAAGTCGAAGTGACTAGCTCAAATGCATAAACTCGAATGATCAAATGAGGAGGCTCCTCCCTCTTTTATAACATTGGCCTCTCTCAAAACCCTAAAGCCCATCTCCTCAACATAGCCTCCCTCTTGCCACGTGCTCCTCTCCATCTGTGCAGTCCCTCCTAGTGCATACGTGGGCCCCCTCTCTACGTGGTCCTTGGCCCCCCTTGGCTCCCTTTAAGTTACAACGTTGTGCTACTAGGGAGTGACTTTATTACCAAAGTGAGTTATATCACCCTTTACTCACCTTTTTATTTATTAATAAACTATAGAAGGCAAAATTGAGCAAAATCGAATATTCCAATTAGCCATTGCTAATTAGGAATATTACAGTTGTAGAAGAAATTCTCAAGAAGAAGAATGCAGACATTGCAACTCTTTGAAAACAACTCAAATTGCCTTCTACAGAGGATCCCCAAACCAAGGAGATAGAGGAAAGTGAGAAAAACAGAGAGGAAATGCTCAAGCTTATCATTGAACAGAACATTCAAATTAAGAAGATGGAAGAACAGATTGAAGGTCTACTCAAAGGGAAAGAACAATCTACTCAGATGGCTATAATTCCAATTTCAGTCGTACCCATTACAGTTGCAGGAACAACACCAAGTTCTTCATCAACAGCAATAGAGTCTACATCAGTAGCAGGTGACACAAACAAACTTATGCAGGATTTGTCTCTTCAAAAGCAGGAAAATGAAAAACTTCAGGGGAAATTCAAGAATCTAGAAGCACAAAAAATAAAGAATGATACTCTCTATATGGAAGAAATGCAAAAAACCCACAGGTTAACACAAAAACTTTAGAAATTAGAAAGTGAATTATTGATGGCAGACACATTGGCCCAAGCCAAGGAAAGCATTTGGACATAAATAAGTCAGGCTATGACTGAGGTATGGAACTCCATACAAATTATCTTTGAACAAGGAGAATTAATCACTAAATGTAAAACAATCATTGAGCAGGAAAAAGAAGCACTTAAACAAAAACAAGTTGAAGCTTCAAATATGATTAAGGTATTGAATTCAAAGAAGAGAGTTGAATTAGAGCAGATTCATATTACAGACAGAAGATAAACTATTTTAGAAATAAAAAAGGTTTTGCAGAAAAAGAAATTGTTAACTCAGTTGGAAACCAAGTGCCAAACTTTGGACATTGTTGTCCAGAGGTTTCATATCAAGTTCAACCTGTTGAATCAAAGAGGATTAATAGGATTAGTATTACCAAATGACAGGTTAATTAGTTTGGAGGAGTATTGCAAAAAGCTTTATACAATTGCAATTGATAAAGCCAAATTTGTAGGGATTAAAGGTCATCTGACAGGAAAGGCTTTTCTGGAGGTTTTAGAGTTTGATTTAATAATCAAACATGAAATTAAACATTTTTTTATCAATAAGCCTACTTTTGAAAGATATACCGAAGTGGATGAAGTTTATAGAATATTAAACTTGAAATACCAAGTCAAGAAAGATGGGATTACTTATGTGAAACTATCAGGTAAATTCCAACAGATGCCAGCAAAGCAGCATATTTTGGGGCCACATCATTAACCACTTCCTTGAAGATAGTGCCAGTTGTACTCAACAATTTTTGTATTCTTATATTTTGATACTATTTTTGTAATCTGTTTAGATGTTTTTAAAAGATAGAATTTTGTATAAATAACTCTCCATTCAAGTTATCAAGGGTTGCACCCTTGGATGAGCACTTGTGAAGTAGAATTGTATAAGCTAAGATCATTGATCATTAATGAAATGATTCTGGATTTGTTTCAAACAGCTTAACTCTTTGTAAGTCTTTCCATTTTACATTTCAATTTGTTTTCCACATATATATAAGTTTTATGGAGATAAATAGGTAAGAGAAAACTGAATATCATTCTAGCTTAAATCCTCTGAAGTTATCATCTATTTTAGAGATTGATTTATTAGACTATTTGTCTGTATAAGTCCCTCTACATCTATTAATTATCAGTCATCTTCATAAGGTTAAATATATATTGTTAAGTTGTAAACATTGTTTGTCAATCTTTCTTTCTAATGATAAACTAAAGGTTCAATTTGAATATTTAGTAAATCATAATTTCTTACATTTTTTGCCTTTCACATATACAAAATCGAATCACTGTTTTGAAGTAAAAGAACAACCCTTTCTTAAATACTCAATACTATTGAAAGTTTAAAACATTTGTTTGTAATTTGCTCAGAGCATTGGTCATCCAAAAACTCTATTAAAAACAACAAAATATATTAGATGCTCTGGCATAATTAATTAACCTATAATTATCTCAGAGGACAATAGGTCTCCGACCCACCTTATTTCTTCCTAACATTAGAGATAGCAAAATTTATCAAAATTTAATATTCTAATTAGCGAAACTGCTGTAATATTCCCAATTAGCAGCAGCTAATTGGAAATATTAATTTTGACTAATTTTGCCTTTATAAAGTTAAAATATAAATAAAGTGGATGAAAAGGAGAATTTGACTCCCTTAGGATAAAACGCACTCCCTAAAGTCACTTAGGAGATATAACGTTGTGGTCAAGGTGGGCCAAGGGGGTCAAGTGACAACGTAGAGGGGTGACACACTTAGACAGCGTGGGCCCAGCCAGCGCAGTTGAGTTGGCAACGTGGGGCAAAGAGAGGCAACGTAGCATGGTGGGGCCAAGGAGAGAGGGAGGCTCACCCAAGATAAATAGGGAAGAGGCTACCTCATTTCTCTCATAATTGATGATTATGCATTTTAGAGATTGTCTCTAGACATTGAGCACGCTTGTTGTTTAGCTAGTCTACATGTATTGTTCAGTACACCGGGTGTCTCCGTGCGGAGATCCCACCCTCAGCCCCGGGAGACTTCGAGTGCTTGCTTGGGTGAGGTATTCTACCATCATTTTTGCAGGAGGATTTGTGGTTTCCTTCGTTGTGGAGCAGAGCATCTAGGGATTGCGCAGCCTTGAGAGGGAGGACGCAGTTCATTTTGGGAGAGCTCCGAATTGGTGCCATCTTGGAGGATTCGGGCTGGAGAAGTGAGCAAGGGGCCAACCCTTGCCTATTGGAGATATTTGGGAGAGATAAGAGCTTCAGTCATTGAGGAGCATTCCTTGAAGGGACAGCGCAGTCTTGCAGAGGGAGGACGCAGTTCTAGTTGGGGAGAGTTCCGGATTGAGGTGATTTGTGTGGATTCAGACCGGAGGATTAGGGAAGGGATCAGCCCTTACCTATTGGAGATATTTTGCAGAGGGAGAGGCCATATTTTGCAGTGTTGCCTTCAGGGTCAGCGTTTTCCCTTGAGGGATAGCGTCGTGCCTCAAAGGGGGTATTTTCCGGGGTCAGCCATTCTCAAAAAGCTCTCTGGGTTTTTCTAAGTTTTGGGAGAGAAGACCATTCCCAGAGTTTCAGCATTTTCCGAGCTGGGGAACAGCCCCAAAGACTCATTCCATTCCAGCAGTTGCAGCAACACAACAACATTTTCCAGCCGCTTGGAGATTACGCAGTTGATAGAGGGAGCAGCCATTCCATACATTGTTTTGAGAGTATTTCTACACTTGCCTTGTGCAAGTCGAGGTGCCATCATTCTGATCACCTTTGTACTTATTTCTTATATCTCAGTATTAATAAAATGGCTCAGCGTTCTCCATTTTGTGTATTTTGTCTCTAGTTGCTATGTACCTTGTTTGTGTTTTTTATATTACTGTTTATTTCCCTTCGGGATATTACATCGGCCGTGGGGATATTTTTTTCTATGAACAAAGAGGGTAGGCAGAATCTTACCCACCAAACGTAGTAGAGGTGGAAAATATGGGGTCCTCACAATAGTATGACTAGCATTTACTAGCCTTAAGTAGGCCAACCAGGATCACGATGCCTACATTCTTACTTCCAGTACCGAGTGAGAAAGGGAGGCGGCATGATCATATACCCTTTGGAGATTATTTCCGCAAATGGCAGTCCATGGGGGAAAACTTCAGAGCAGCTTTGCCCTTCAGAGATTACTGTCATCTCAGGCGGGATGAAGAAGGAAGTAACAGTGGGGGATCTAGCACTCAGAGTTCAGAGTTGTAGCATACCACTGGGAGGTCACCTTTTCCCACGTATGATGGATCCACTGATTTCACGGTTCGAGATCGGGTGGAAAAGTTGGATACCTCTTTCCAGCTTGACTGAATAACGGAAGGGGAAGCCATCAAAATGGCTAACTCGCACTTGGAGGATGAGGGCACACAGGATCATGGGGAGCATGTGGTTACACCCAGTATGATGCAGGGGTCACCTGTGTTGGAGACTTCTTGGACCTTATCGGTTGACATCTTAGTAGAGAGAGTAGAGCTTACCCCAATGGTGCCATCCATTGAGGTGATGACCGGGGTAGTGTTCGAGTCTTCGGGTGGTAGCAGCGCGTGACAGATGGGTGAGGTGCTAGGAGATGTATCCACATTTGATGAGGCACTAGTAGATACAGAGGTATTGGACGATGGTCGCACACAACGGTGTCATCAGCTTCGAGCCGACCTTCGAGTTTTGAAAGGGAAGGCCACATCAGTACGAGAGGCTATTTTGTTACAGAACGAGGAGCTAGAGGGCATGAGAGTGGTTTGTGCCGAGTCAACGGCCAAGTTGGCCCACATTGGGGAACGACTGGATTGCCTAATGGTACAACTAGAGGACACATTTGAGTGTCAGAGCAGCCCCCTTCAGGCATGCATAGACGGGGCTATCAGCATTGTCGGGTCACCTCTTTCCATTGAAGAGAGAGAGGCAGAGCCACCTAGTCAGATCTCATACGTTGACTTGGTTAGCGGGATGAGATGATCAGAGTTGCATAGGGTACAACATCCACATGTTGAGGTTGGATGGTGAGAGATTTTGAGTTGGTACCCGATGGAGTGGGTTATAGAGATAATGATGGACTCGGGTGTAGTTCAACAGGAGTTTCTAGGTGCTGGGAATACAAGAATCCCAGACTGGCATTGGGATCTAGGCGAGACTACCTGTCGTTTCCTAGGCAGGTCGGTTGACTATGTCTTGGAGGGTACAGTTGGCCTAGCAGTTGAGCATGCGCATTCGCTTGGGGAGTTTTGGTCCGCTCCAGTGGCCAACCAGTTTATGGGCAGACTCTCTAGGTTGTCTTGGTATGGCACTTGTACGCGGGGTCACAGGGTGATCAACATACCTTGGCAGGAGCTCGTTGGAGGAGGTGGCATTGGTAGGCCACTAGATGGTTCCTTGTATGGGGCCAAGGATTCTTCACCTTTGTGTGGGGCATGGAGGTCACAGCGGAGCCGAGCAGTGGTGGTATCACTACTAACACATAGGGAGATTCACTTCTCGGACCCCTCGGGGAGGATTTCGAGTGATGATCCATTCGATGGCAGGTATAGCGATGTGACAGTGGAGATGATGATACCGATTGGGGGTGGTCCGACATGTAGAGACATAACTCTAGGTCATCACATCCAAGGATGTGTGGGAGCCTCTAGCATTGAGCAGTGGACTACCGGTGGATAAGGAGTTGCATGGTGGTGTACTGTAGTGTGTGGGACTGCATTTTGGAGTAGGAGTGTCCTACATCACATTGAGAACACGCGAGGAGTGACTGATGCCTTGACATAGACAGGGCACGAGACGGTACAGGGTGGTACGGTAGTAGCAGGGGGTATCCAGCGATGTACAGGGGTATGCCTCAGTGTGCAGTGGCATGTCGAGGAGTACATGGATGATCGGTGGTATGCGAGGGCATACGGTGCTGCACAACAGTGTCTTAGAGTATTGCCCCCAGGGAGACTCACGGACAGGGACACCATGCTTACCTTTGGGGGTAGTTCACCCAGGATCGATGGGGAGACAGATGAGCGATACTTGATGGTATCTGTGGGGACTCATGCACCCGACCCTCTTCTACATCACTCATGGGCACAGTCGATTTTGTTGTTGTCCTTTGGCACCTTGGGCATGAGCAGCGGGGTACGCAAGGCTCACCCAAGATATTTGGGTGACACTCAGCACACTAGGGGAGAGACTTCTCAGCAGTGGCATTGGGTCGGTACGCTAGTTGACAGCCACAGGTTAGGCGATGAGATGATCCTCTGCAGGGGTGGCACATCAGTCATCGCTGAGCCTACGCTTGGGGAGCGGGTCATGAGGGAGACATGCGTCATTCTTTTCCCAAGGTATGTCGAGACCATGCATGAGTAGAGGATACTAGGTACAACAGTGGTAGCAACCCAATATGCGTCTGGGCTCCAAACAATGTATCGACACATCATCGTGAGGGTGGATGGCAGACCCAGTGCAGATGGTTGGCAGGTATAGGAGGGATCTAGATACCTTGAGTCAATTGTGAGTATTAGATATCCATCTATTGATTGCATTCAGGGGGTGGCTATTTGTCACATATGGCTTCTAGCGATCCTCGGTGCCACACAGTGGCAGACACAGGGCTGGTTAGCATGCATCATATTTTCCCCTGATATATGGACCCTCTATATTGGTCACGAGCAGGGACTAGAGATGAGGCACGAAGGGATTCCCGCAGTTGTCAGAGCGATGGTGCAACAGGTTCGACTATGGGATGCAGAGATTTAGTTGATTGATAGCCCATTCTATCTCATGATGGTCGGAGTCAGGACAAAGAGTGATCTAGTTCACTATTGGGTTGGCACATGGGGGTACATGGAGGCCTTCATCGGATGGCAGAGCAGACTTTCTCTGATGCTGCATAGATTCAGAGCTGCATTCGGAGGGGTAGGTATTAGCATCATGGCAATGCCTGGGCCGGATGAGCTTTTCTCTCATAGATCTCCTGCCACTAGGTCTTAGGAGAGGAGGATACAGTCTGTGCATGACTGGGAGTATCTCATGATCAGAGTAGTGCGGCATCAACATGGTGGCACCTCTACGAGATTAGCAGGGGACTTGAGCATTACAGCACTGCACAGCTCGATAACCTCTAGGGGTGAGTTGTATACTACATGGGGAGATCATGTATATCTTCCATTGAGCTTTAGCGAGTCATTGATGAAGTGGTGGACTTCATTAGCATGGCAGGATGGTGAGTGGAGCAGGTGGAGCCTCATGTTGGACAGGATGGCTTGGACTTGGGATCCCGGCATTGAGAGATCCCTCCATATCAGGGTGATACAGAGGACGGGGAAGGTCCAGTGGAGCATCTGGGACCCAGGCACATTTTACAGTGATGGTGGGGAGCATCAGCTAGAGAGGAGGCTTGTTCAGGCATTGCTTGAGGACAAGCAAATTTTGGCAGGGAGGACTGTAATATTCCCAATTAGCAGCAGCTAATTGGAAATATTAATTTTGACTAATTTTGCCTTTATAAAGTTAAAATATAAATAAAGTGGGTGAAAAGGAGAATATGACTCACTTAGGATAAAACGCACTCCCTAAAGTCACTTAGGAGATATAACGTTGTGGTCAAGGTGGGCCAAGGGGGCCAAGTGACAACGTAGAGGGGTGACACACTTAGACAACGTGGGCCCAGCCAATGCAGTTGAGTTGGTAGCGTGGGGCAAAGAGAGGCAACGTAGCATGGTGGGGCCAAGGAGAGAGGGAGGCTCACCCAAGATAAATAGAGGAGAGGCTACCTCATTTCTCTCATGATTGATGATTATGCATTTTGGAGATTGTCTCTAGACATTGAGCATGCTTGCTGTTTAGCTAGTCTGCACGTACTGTTCAGTACACCGGGTGTCTCCGTGCGAAGATCCCACCCTCAGCCCCAGGAGACTTCGAGTGCTTGCTCGGGTGAGGTATTCTACCATCATTTTTGCAGGAGGATTTGTGGTTTCCTTCGTTGTGGAGCAGAGCATGTAGGGACTGCGCAGCCTTGAGAGGGAGGATGCAGTTCATTTTGGGAGAGCTCCATATTGGTGCCATCTTGGAGGATTCGGGCCGGAGAAGTGTGCAAGGGGCCAGCCCTTGCCTATTGGAGAAATTTGGGAGAGATAAGAGCTTCAGTCATTGAGGAGCATTCCTTGGAGGGACAATGTAGTCTTGCAGAGGGAGGACGCAGTTCTAGTTGGGGAGAGTTTCGGATTGAGGTGATTTGGGTGGATTCAAACTGGAGGATTAGGGAAGGGATTAGCCCTTACCTATTGGAGATATTTTGCAGAGGGAGAGGCCATATTTTGCAGTGTTGCCTTCAGGGTCAGCGTTTTCCCTTGAGGGATAGCGTAGTGCCTCAAAGGGGCTATTTTCCGGGGTCAGCCATTCTTGAAAAGCTCTCTGGGATTTTCTGGGTAGTGGGAGAGGAGGCCATTCCTAGAGTTTCAGCATTTTCCGAGTTGGGGAGCAGCCCCAAAGACTCATTTCATTCCAGCAGCTGCAGCAGCATGGCAACATTTTCCAGCAACTTGGAAATTACGTAGTTGATGGAGGGAGCAACCATTCCACACATTGTCTTGAGAGTATTTCTACACTTGCCTTGTGCAAGTCGAGGTGCCATCATTCTGATCACCTTTGTACTTATTTCTTATATCTCAGTATTAATAAAATGGCTCAGCGTTCTCCATTTTGTGTATTTTGTCTCATGGTTTGTCTCTAGTTGTTGTGTACCTTGTTTGTGTGCTTTATATTACTGTTTATTTCCCTTCGGGATATTACAACTGCTAATTAGGAATATTACATGTGTGGGGGCCACTTAGTGGGAACTGCGTCCCACATTGGCACTACGCTCTCATTGGAGCGGATTTGGTGTGGGAATTAGGAGCTAGGCCCACATGGGAAATTCAAAGGCTAAGGAACAAAAGAGGAGGAAGACACTCATTTGCGGATTCATCTATCATTTTTGAACTTTTGTTTTGACATAGCACACTTGGCCAAGTGCCAAATCTGCAGTGTTGTTCAGCACGCGGGTGATTCCGAGCAGAAATTCCAGCCCTTGCTTTGGTGGACTTCGAGTGCCAGCCCAAGGAGGGAGCTCTACCTATGTTCCATTCGTACCAACAGCAGAGAGGCCGTACTATAGCGTAGAGACAGTCACAGCAGTGCAGGGACTACGCAGTGTTTGGGGGAGTCACTCCGGGAGGTTGTGGAGTGAGGGGATTTGGAGGTGGAGATTTGGTGGGGAGGATTGGAAAGCCCTCTAATAGGGATTGCTAATATTTTGGGAGCATTGGGCAGCAGATTTCATAGTAGGAGCGTTATACCCAGCAACACAGCCACCCAAGCACAAGGAGGTTGATTTTCCGTGATCAAGCTTTGGCCAAAACCTTCGTGGGTTTTTCTGGGTATTGTATTGGGAGGGTGGGATTAATTTGCGAGAATTTTCTGTGCATTGGAGAGGGCTCCAACAGCAGATCTTTGGAGGCAGTAGCATATTTCTGGGCCATTCCAGCGCAAAGCCAAGACAACGCAGTGATTGAGCTGAATAGGGTGATGTGTACTTCATTCTAAGCTTAGCGAGCTTGCTTAGAGAAAGCCCAAGTGCATACATTCCAACACCTCACCTTGTACACCTTATTTCAGTAATAAAATGGCTCAGCAGTTCGATTTTGGTGTGAAACTGTGCATCTGATTTGTTTTTCTATTTGTGTAAATTTTATGTCTATGCGTGCCTGTTATTTACTGTAAATTTTCCTTAGGGATATTACAATTTTTTTGTAGAAGAGAGTTGTCTTCAAACCTATATAAAGGCTTTCCCACATGTTGGATTTGAGAGAAAACCCTTAGTTATTAACAAAATATTTTCGGGACATTCTTGGAGGATCAACAACTATCTTGCGGGTAAGCTAATCTTTTACATTTGTTACTGCTATTTCCTTATTGTTGAAGTTTTTAGACATACACTTTAGGAGTAAGAACTTGGTATACATCTTCCATTTTCCCTCTATGTTATCAATCAAGTTTTATTTATGATTGTGTTTCCTTGTCTATTTATGTCTTGAATGCACACATACATAATTTCTAATAGCTATGATCTCCTTATGTGTTGGCTGTTAACTACATATGTAATACCCTTAGACATATTTCTGCAATTTGGGACAATAAGAAGAGAGTAGAATTAGCTTTTACATTTCAGCCATATTTTCTCCTTTCCACCATTAGGATGGCCTCCCATGTGAGCTTAGTTTTGATTCGATTTTCCTAATGGATAAGACATTAATACTCAGGCCACTGTCCACTTGTTTTTCTTAACCTGTATAAATTTGCTTTTCTGGAATTTAATATTTAATCACCTTGCACTTCATAGCCTAAAATTCCAGCAATTCTATGATAGGGAAGCCCCTCTTGAGCCAAAGGAGAGCTGCCGTGAAGTGTGAAAAAGATTGATGAGGAGACAGTGGCCTTCTTAGTTCCTACAAGCCCTTGAGCTTTTATGACTTTATCTCTATAATTGAGAGTTTGAAAGGTAATATGTCCTACAAAATTCGATACTCAGTACTTGAATCTTAAGAGTGCAGTGATCTGATTGTAATTAGACTATTTTGTGTTTTCATTAATATCAATTCTTGCTTGTCATTCATTGCAACACAATTATGTTATATAGACATCCTTTTTTGAGGTTGTTCTTAGTAGTGATACAATTTTTTGGCCTCTTAACAACTCTTTCATTTAGATTTGGTGTGTATTTCAGACATACATTTTTATAAATATCAATGTTTCTCAAGTATGTTAGTTGAAGATGATCTTTTCTCATTGAAGAATTGAAATTGACAATGTTCCCTGAAACTATGTAGTTACCTGTAGGCTGTGACTAACAAGAGTTGCATACTATAATCAATATGTTTAACTTCCTTCATTGTAAAGGTCACGGACTAATTTTATTTTGGCAGTAAATATATGCAACATGATATCAGAAATGTGTAACATATTATGAAATTTTACAGTTGATTTCAAATATGTTTTTGTACAATTGGATCATGTTCTATTCATTATTGTTTCATATTTTGTAGACTTTAGCAAGAGGTCTGACAAAAACAAACACCGGTGTGGAGATGATGGATCTTAATGTAGTGGACATTCAAGATATGATAGAATGTGTTAGCAGATGTGCGGGAGTTGTTATTATGGCACCTCCCAGCTCAGGACCTGCTAATAAAGCCATTACTACAATTTATGCAGCTGTGAAGCCCAAACAGGTGAGTGAAATATATCTAAGTTCTATTGTTTAAGGCATATATCATCTTCTATATATGTGTATCTATTAATTTATAGCCCAGATATCAGTGTTATATATGTAATCAGCTGGACATGTGTTACAGCCAGTTGTTATAGCAGAGAGCTATGGCGGAGATGATGAGCCTGTAGACACTATAAGGCAACAACTTGTAGCTCTTGGGATTTCTCTGCCCATTCCACCTTTGAGGATAAAAGAGATACCCAATGAAGCAACGTAATATTCTGTATTTCTTTTCTATCTCTAGATGGATTTGTGAATACATGGAATTACCAAGTTCAAGAATTCTCCAATATCTTTTCTCAGTTACATGCATGAAAAGGACCATGCTCAATTCTAAATTCATAACTTCTATTTCTATTGAAATGAAGTTAGTTTTTTTGTACTTTGTATGCACATATTCTGGAATCAGTAGAAAGTTAAATGTGACTACTAGTAGAGGTTGATGCATGTTATGAATATGTTGCTTTTCACTTGCAGCAAACTCATTGCTTGCATATGCAATATTGTCCTCACTTCTGAGGGTTAAATATATATGAGGAATCTTGGTTCTTAATTACCAAAGGAGCTTTACCTTAATGGTTTTCACTTATGATGTTTGTCAGTTCAGTTTCCTAGTAGTAACAATTTTTTCCTATAAACAAACTGTATGCAATATCCTATATCTGAAATATGCTAGCACAACTTGCAAAAATATTGAAGTTTCTCTTTTAGGAATTTTGACAAACACTTTGTGTGCAAGATTTTCTTCGAACACTTTCTATGCAAAACAAATAAACACTCACAACAGAAATATTTTAAGGCAACCAAGCTTTTATTAATTTGATCAAGAGATTTACATGCAGAATATCAATCTGAGAACCTGTAATACAACTCCAGCAAAAAACTCAATCAATGTGGCACTCTTATAGTTAGCAACCCGTGTGAAAATTCGAAGATTGGAATCCTTCTACAGCAACTGTTTAAGTTTCTTCTATTTTGTTATATAATTGAACAAAATTATTTACTACTTGCTACGGTAAATAACGAAACTAACACACTGCAGTCTTCACAAATATAAAATGTTGCGGAAACAAAATAAAATGCAGGAAAGAAATAACACACACATTTGACACCATTGTTTTTGGACAAATGTCCCCGGAAAAACCCAATGTGGGAAAAGCAGTGCAGCAACTGAGGGTTTTTATTATTATGCAGTAGTTTCTGAATACAATCTTGGATGCCTTACTAGCTATTCGATACAAAGAATATAATTGGCAGAAAATTAGTGAGAAAATATCCTCACACTATCACTGACACTAAAAGTTAGTGAGAAAATAACCTCACACTATCATTGACGAACCGACACTGATCCAGCCTATAAATGGCTAGCCCCAAGCTGCCTCGGCGCAGTCTCTGCGCAATCACTGCGCTGCTCTACATCACGACTGATAGGGACTGCGTCACTCCCTTGGCTGATCGATCTGTTGGATGTATGCTCCAACCTATGGCCCTTCGGTCTCACACCCAGCCTTTGGGCACTAGAACTGGACTTCTCCTCAATAGAACTGCAGATCTCCTCTCAGACTCTGCGCTGCCTCTACGTGGCTCTACGCTGCCTCTCTGGATATCTCTATGCCTCCTCTGCGTTGTATTCACCAGATCAGGAAGATCTTCCACCGGTCACTATCCCTGCCCCTCACTGCAAGAAATCTCTTGATCACTTCTCCGGCAACTGCTGCACTACTCACTTGAGAAATTGATCTCTTGATCTCTAATTCAGCGTGTCTTCCAAGTGCCCATTGAGCCTCTTCTTATAATCTTCTCGTTGACCATTCAACTGCCCATATTAATTCATAATCAATGGTTCAGATCATCTTGACTCGATCTTTGTATTTTTTTCGAAGATTCACACCCAGTTTCATTAATACCCTTTAATTATTTTAATTTCCTAAGTTTAGACTTAGGCATGCATTAAAAATAATTAAGTATTTTAGTAAAACTGTTTCCAGATGGAAATTCCAAAACAATTTATGGGTCTTGGAGGATGCATGTGTCCTAGCTTCCCTGCAAATTTTGAGGCTTAGAGAACATCCAATGCTACCATAAATCAACAACTCGACCCTACTATAATGATGAATTCAACCTGCACTTGAACAAGCAATTTGGTCCCCAACAATAAACTCGGCCTCTCTGCAAAGATAACTCGTCTCTAGCAAACTTGGCCTCAACAATAAAATTGGTGTGAAATTTTCTGAATCTAACAAACAAAAATTCTACTGTAGTTAACTGATTTGCACTTCCTATTTGTGTTCTTCAATTAACAAGTTTATTTACAGATTTATTCAGTAAATATTAATGCAAATACACTGCAACCTACACAAATATACAGATCAAGTACTGAAAAAATAAATGAGACAATCACACAAAGGACATACTTATTTTTGGACTAACGTCCCCGATGTTATTGCCTCTCCTTGCCGCCTACACCTACCTACAAGTCAGTGGAAAAATCCTTCAACCCCACAAGGTGTGGTTGGTGGCAAGGATCTCAGAGAAGGGGCTGTCACACTGATCCCGACTCTCTCCGTTTTAGTTCTCTCCTAGGTCAGCTAAGGGGGGTGGTCCCTAAAGGAAAACTAAGTTAAAGATTTGAGTTTCTAGGAGAATATTAGAGTGAAATTGGATTACTTTTAAAGATTTATGAGCAAATATGATGTGAGCAACTTGAAATAATAATCACAATCATTAACATGATAAAACCACAAACCAGTGCCTTATATAGAATTTGCTCAACAATTGATATATATATATATATATATATATATATATATATATGCTCAAGAAGTAAAATGTAATGCTTTTAAAAATTGAAAGCAAAGTAGCCCTGAAATGCAAACAAAAGATTGTTAGCACAAGATACAAAAAATTCCTTCGAGATAAACAAATTTAGGAATCAAAACATTGAAACATATCTTGCCAAAACTCCACAATTAGTAATTAACTCGGAATATGTGAACAAGGAAATGCTAAATGCCAAATGTGAAATTAGACTTGAAACATAAAAAGAAAGCACTTGTTAAGAGAATTACAATACTTGCTTTTGGAATAAACTTTGCATATGGGAACTCAAGACCATCAAGAGACAAGTAAAGTAAATATGATGGATAGTGTTCTTGGTTAATTTTATTATTAGTTACCTCTACAAGAATATTGCAAATGAACTCTTCAATCATCAAACCTCACCCTTGCCCAAACATATGGATCCCACAGTGAGGAGTCAATAGAGGAGTAGAGGGTCCCTAAGATGTTTATACAACGAACTTAAGTTGGAGGTTAATTTTAGAGATGCAAATTAGTACTAAAATTCATGCTTCAGTGAATGTTGTTGCTTCAAAAGAAAAATATTGATATCAAAGCTTAAAAATAAGAGGTAATGCTCATGTAAATGGTACCAATATCTTCAATGGAAAGTGAAAGTGAAAATTAGCTCAATTTAGCTCCACAAGTTCCAAATAGATTGCTTGCAAGTAAATGAAATAGATATCAAATTGTTTCAAATGAAGTAACAAAAGAATGCTTTAAGAGACATCAACAATAATCAAAATCCCACATAAACATGAGTTGACAATAAGATGATGAAACAATGTATTCAAGAGACCTTTGAAACCAATTAGATAGATAAATAAACTAGTCTAGGCTTGCCAAACAAATGTAAAGTACCTGTTTGCTCAAAAGAAACATTGCATGCGTTGTAGTAGATAGCACAATACAAGTTTTCAAGAAATGGAGATGGCAAACCAAGCTCAATTTACACAAAATGAAAATAGATATGAGTATTATGTTAAAAGACTAATAATGCATGAATGAGATTAGCAAAAGAGAATTAGAGAAACTAAACTAAAGAGATTAGTCCACCCACAAGTAAAGGTCATCCTTCTAAATGAGGGGGTGGGATACCATGGGAGAAGCTCCCAAGCTCCCTCAAGAAAAAAGAGTTTTTTTATTAGAGTAATTTTACAATGAAAAAAGCCTTCCTTCTAGAGAGACAAGGCTTATAATGGTGAAAAAATAAAAACCTCTTGTAGGGGAAACAATGAAATTTTTTTGCCAATACTTTCAAAATGAATTACAAGAGGAGAATCTCCCAAAGAGAGTCTCAAAATTATGCCAACAAGGGAGATAAGAAGACTTGTTCAAGACACTGTTATGGCAGAATTCTATGGCAGCGTGTTGCACAAGAAGGAAGGAAGTGCCTCTTCCCAAGAATTCCACGGCCTAGGAGAGAAGAAAGGGCTGCCTTTTGTAGATCACGGCCAGCTAAGAAGAGGAAGCTCTAAGAGGTCATGGTCTGTCCAAAAAAGGCTCCAAATCAATGCTTAAAGGTCTGCGATAAAAGGTTAGGAGATTTCAAGCATGCCTTCCTTAAGCCTGCCAAAACAAAATGTGAGAAAAACCCTTCAACAAAGTCTGATATTTCTGCAAAACAACCCCAAAAATCAACAATATATAACCCTTATATCAGCTCTTAAACTTCTGTAAAATATCACCAAAGTGAGTGAGAAATAGTGAGGGAGAATGTGCAAAATTATTCACAAATAGTATACAAGGCTTTTATCAAGGTTTTAAACTATAACTTCGATCCTTGAATAATCAACCATATTCTCTATGCTAGCTGATATATACCAATGAGAGCTCAAAATAGGTTTTGGAAAAAATAGCTTTGAAGTAGGTTGTCTTGGGAGAAATTCTTTATAAGAATCCAAAGGATGAAGACTTGGGGAAGAACAAATATGTGAGATGCTTCCACTTTATCCTCAAGAGTGGGATAATCCAAACTAGTATGTCTCGTCACGCTTGAGCTATGATCTACAAAATTTTCTACACAGGCTCAACATGATTTATTAGTTTCTATAAGGGATTAGATAATAAAATGAAAAGGAAATCCTAGCAATTCCATCAAAAATTAACTAAGACGTCCCATTCTAGATTAACTCTCTAATCCAAATGCTAGTGAAAGGTAGCTCAACACTAGTAAATCAATGAAGCTAATAAAATGTAATATCCCTTTTCAGGGATATCCCTCAAACACAAGCAAACTCCAACCAGAGATGGACTGGGAGGGTGTTTACTAGATATGTCGTCTCTGAAAAGAGGATGAGATCTGGAGGTTACCTGGCCCTTTCCAGACTCTATCTAAGAGTATAGGGGAAAAACACACACAAGTGGTATAGTAGTTGGGATACTCAAAGAGAAGATAACAGTAGTGCAATCATACAATAGCATATACATGGAATATAAGCAAGTACTCAAGAAATGCAGAGAGAAATGCTAAGCCATTTTATTATACTGAGTAATGGAAAGAGTACAACAGGTGATCAGAAAGATGGCACCTCGACTTGCACAAGGCAAGTGAAGAAATACACTCAGAATGATAAGGAAATGGCCTCTCTCTGAACTATGTCCAAGCTGCCGGAGAACTACTGTGCTGCTGCTACTGCTGGAATCAAAATGAGGATTGGGGCTTCTCCCCTCCTCAGAATGAGCTGAAACTCTGGAATCAGCCTCTGCTCAATAAACCCAGAAAAGCCCAGAAAGATTTTCGAAAATAGCTGACCCCCGAAAATCACCCCCTTGAGGATCTACGCTATCCCTCAAGGCTCTGTGCTGCCACTGGAGAGAATACTCCCAAACTCCGCCCAAAACTCTGCCAAAATCCTCTAATATGCAAGGGTTGGTCCCTTGCTCAATCTCCAAGCTCAAATCCTCCAAACAATCCTAATCCGGAGCTCCCACCAAAAGAGACTGCGTCCTCCCTCTCAAGACTGCGCAGTCACCAAATGCACTGCTCCTCCGCAACTCCCAAAAATCGATCCTCCTGAAAAAAGATTGATGAAACTACCTTGCCCGAGCAGGCACTCGAAGTCCCCCGGGGCTAAGGGTGAGATCTCCGAACGGAGACACTCGATGCACTAAACAGTGCTGCAGACAGGCTAAACAGCCAGCGTGCTCAAGAAGTCAAAGTGACTAGCTCAAATGCATAATAATCGAATGACCAAAATGAGGAGGCTCTCCTCTCTCTTATAGCGTTGGCCTCTCTCAAACCCTAAGGCCCACCTCCTCCAACGTAGCCTCCCTTTGCCACGTGCTCAACCCAACCAGTGCAGCCCCTCCATGTGTCTACATGGGTCCCCTCTCTACATGGTCTCTTGGCCCCCCTTGGCTCACTTAAGTTACAACGTTGTGTCTACTAGGGAGTGCACTTTATTTTTAGAGTGAGTTATGTCCCCCTCTACTCACTTTTATTTATAATTTAATTATGTAAGGCAAAATTGATCAAAATTAATATTTCCAATTAACTGCTGCTAATTGGGAATATTACATAAAAAAAACAAATGGAAATTAGATCAAGTATAACATAAGCATATAATCACAAAATCATACCATCAAAGTGTAGGCAAGAAACCACATGTGAACCCCAAAGTCTTGTTATTTCATTGAAAGTTGAGTATACAAAGTGGCAAAACCTCCCCAAGCACAAGAGCTCGTATTCCGGATCCAAATTAGAGCCCAGTTGCTCAATTTATACAATTTTTGGGAGGAAATCCCAATGCCAAATCAAAGACAAGTGGAGAAATGGTGGAGATCACAAAGCCAAGCCAAATCACAAGTGTATGGATGAGCCCTCCATGTGTTGAGATGACTATCGAGTGTGGGAATCAAGCTATTGTAAATATCTTTTGTTGGCATGTGTGTACATACTCACTACTGCCATTTGTGGTACAAGTTGGTGAAAGAGGCAACAAGATCCCACTTTGTAATATTCCTTTTTTTGGTGTCACCTATGACAGGGTTAGGATGGACTTCTAGGGTTAGGAGCAGACAGGTCACAGGTATAGGATGGTGTCATCAGCGGGCCCAGGGGCTTTTTGGAGGATTTTTGAGGAGTTTTTATGGGGTCAAGTGGCATTTTCTTGATATATTCCAGCATCCGAGCGGTTTGCCTTTCGTACCAATGCATTTCGACAACTTTCGAAAAACTGAGTTATTTTTGGGCTTAACTCAATTAATTACGCTTAAGGTGGCATTCTGGGAGGAATACATGATAGAACACCTTAGTATAATAGCTCGTTGGAACCGGGACGAGGATACCTACATAATGGGATGGTTGGACATGAGTTTCAGTGCCCTGAGGAGACATGGTAGCCGATTTACTCTTTCCTGCATTAAAAATGAATATTTTAATAAGAGGGAAAAGTGCTCCATGAATGAAATAAGGCTCTAGAAGGATCCATGAGATCTATAAAAGAAAAGGAGGAGGCCATTGAGGGATATCTTGGATTAGATCATTTTTTTGTGTGAGAGGTTTGAGAACTTGGTTCTCTACTCCATTGGTAGCCCTAGGACAAAAACCCTAGGGTGTTTTGTGAGTGTTGGATGAAAACCCAACTCTCTTTGAGGAGACTTCATTCAGAAGTTTCGCAGAGCTTTAGGAATTGGTGTGAGGATCATTCAAATCTTCAATCGGTGCTTCATTATCTTTCAGTGGGTTCAGTGGAAGCTGTTGCCGGAGGGAGAGTGCAGTAGTTCGGTTTTGGAGGCTAGCGCAGTGCAGCAGTTCATATTGATTGCCAGTTCTCCATCTCAGCTCTTTTGGGTCAGATATATATGTAACCCCGGTTATCATTTATAATAAAAAGCTGAGATTCTTCCTATTCGATGTGTTAATGGATTGTAGTGTTTATGTGTTTCTATTTTACATGGCGATCTTCTGTTTATTAATTCAGTTATTTTATGGTAAAATGTTGGGTTAGTGTGATTTCCGCAAAATTTGTAAAATATCCCATTTGGGGATATTACACACTTGTTTTTCAACCAGCTTATCCAGAAAATGACACCTATTACAAGTGCCAACTGATCTGCCCTTCATCTCTGCATGTAAACTGCTAATAGTGGTTGCGTATGGGCTGTCAGACATGATTTGCATATCTTCTTGTGGCTGGTTATTAGTGGGAGACAAGAACTGTCCCATGTGACAATTTTGCCCCCAGTCAAACTTTAACAAAAACATGAGTTTGGTAAATATAAAAAATCTTGTGTTGACTGTCTAAATTGGCAGCGTATAATTTGTATGTTCATGAGAGCCACGTATGAGTTTTAAGGGGGAACAAAATTTGACACAAATGTCCCCCACTCCTTCCAATTCTGCTACAAATTCCTCTTGGCTGGGTTGTGTTAATACTTCTACTTTGACACGTGCATATTAGATATCTCCCTTGCCTTATGCGTAGACCATAGTGAGGTAGGGTCCGCACTTTATTTAAGGCTTATCCTGCACTTTTAATTCCATAACATTTGATTTAATATTAAATCAAAGGTTGAGCTTTAGCTATACGTTGTATTATGAAATCAACGTGGAAATTTGTTGACTTTTCACTTTGGAACCCTTTGACTTGCATTTGGAATGTTGACTTAAGCTTGTTGTACCTTATGTGGTGGGCCCCACATGGTTGCCACATCATCTTTGACCTTCCCTGGAATTGCAACATCACATGGTTGACTTATTTTGACTTTGGAAAAATTTATGAATTTTTCCAATTATTGATTTTTTAAAAAAAATTTCTCATTTTTGCCGCTGACATTAGGAAAATCGGTTTTTGAGGGACTTTAAGCCATTTTTTGACCCTCAAAGTGGGTCCTAGGATAATGCTGGGCCTATGAGGATGACTTTCTAGTAGTCACATGCCCTAAACATTTCTGAAAGCCACTTATTTACATCATTACATAGAAATTAATTAAAAAATCTCGTTTTGCGGGAAATTTTTAATTATTAAGAAATCCTACTTAGGCCTAGTCAAATTCCGCGAAATTTCAGAGATGACCTAGCATGGTAATATACATTGACTCTAGACACTAAGATGCGTTAGGGGCTCAACCTTCAAGCTGTCACCCTGGCTTTGGGGTAATGTAGTGAGTGAAAAAACCTAGAAAATTATTTGTCGCTAAAACGCAGGAATAATAAACCAAGTAAAAAAACACTTCAAGGTGTAATCGCTTGATGATCGAGTCCCAACATCCTAGGCTTGTTACATGGCTTTATTCATCATGCTAGTGACATTTATACAATATCCCCGTAGGGCTGTGGAATTTGAGGACTGAAGAAGTAAAATGATAAGAAAAATAAGTAGAGTTTTAAAAACTCTGTTGAATTGATGATATCTGATGGTACACATGTATTTTGGTTCATCCTTGGGCATGAAGTCTTCACATTATCATCAGGTGCCACTCCATTGGTAAACACCTGGAAAAACCCAATGTGGGAAAGCCAGTGTAGCAAATCTGAGGGTTTGTATTATTACGCAACAGTATTATGAGTACAACTAGGGTGCCAAATCTGGCTCACCCAATCGAGAAAATCCCGACAGACAGATAAAATAGTGAGTTTTACCTCACACTGCAGGTCCCGGTTGATCCAAATCAAAACTGGTGAAACCCGAGCTCCCTCTGCGCTGATGACTGCGTCACCTCTTCTCTGCACTGATCTGCCTCTCAAAAAATTGAGTTTCAACCCTCCTAGCTCAGAAACCTTGATCTCCAGCAAAATTTGGACTATCCCTTGGAACCACTGCGCAGTCCCTGCGTGGGCCTGCATCACCCCTTCTGGCGACTGCATCACTTCTCTTGGTGGCCGCACTGCTTCCTCTTTTGTTGCTGATGCCTCTCTGCTATGTACTCTTGGTCCTGTTGTAACATTATTTGGTTTTGATAAGTTAGCATATTAGTTTAAAAAATAAAAAATAAAATGTTAAGTTAAGATATGGAAGAAAAAAGAAAATAAAAAATGTTAGGACAATTATGTATTTTATACATCCATGTCAAATAAAATGTTAGAGTTAGTTTCCCTAAAGAATGAAGGCAAAGAAATAAAAATGTTAGGGAAGCAAATAAAAATATATATAAATTCTTTAGTCTTGAAAAATAAATTTCATGGGCACCTGTTTAAATATGCTATTTTCCAAAAGTTTAAAATTAATTAATGTTGATTAAATTATTGTAATATTCCTAATTTGCGACAGCAAATTGGAATATTCTATTTTGTTTATTTTGCCACCTATAGTTTGTTAATAAATAAAAAGTGAGTAAAGAGGGTCTAAACTCACTTAAATGAAATAAGACATCCACCTAGTAGCACAACGTTGTGACTTAAGTGGGAGTCAAAGGGGGGGGACCCAACACCACGTGGAGGAGAGAGAGAGACTACGTTGGGTTTTGGAGGGAAACCAACACTATAAAAGATGAAGGAGCCTCCTCATTTCATTCATGCTTGGATGCTTGGATTATGGATTGTTGAGTGAGACATATTGTCTTCTTTGGCACGCTAGCTGTTTAGCCCGTCTGCTACACTGTTTAGTGCAACCGAGTGTCTCCGTGCGAAGATCTCACCCTTAGCCTCGGGGGACTTCGAGTGCCTGCTCAGGCAAGGTTATTTTCTTAGCATCATCCTCCAGGACAACGTTATTGCTGCAGCAGCATAATACTGTGTTGTAGGGTGCTGCCGTGGTGACTTTACGACACCACCTCCTTCTCTTGTTTTTCAGAGGGAGAGTCTCTCTTTCCTTTGGAGGATCAGATTGAGAGATATTGGAGCTGATTTGCAGATCTTGGCATCAGGCCAACAGTTATTCTGTGTAATATTCCCAATTAGCTTTGCTAATTGGAATATTTCATTTTTGCTTTATTTTGCCGCTTTAGCTAGAAATAATAAATAAAGTGAGAAATAAGAGGGGTCACCTCACTTTAGTCACCTCACTTTATAAATAAAGTGTTCTTTTCCCAGTTGATTGACGTTATAACTTAGAGAAGGGGCCTTGGGGGTCCACATGAGTATGATGGGGAGGCATCAGGCTGACCCAAGGTTAACTGCGCAGGTCAAAGGAGAGTAAGGACGCAGTTAAGTTTTGGAGGGAGTTTGGCATTATAAAAGGAGGGGTTCTCACCTCATTTGGGGTATGCATGATTTTATATTGATATTGAGAGCTAGACTTCTGTCTGCTTCAGCACGCCGGTTGTTTAGTCGGTCTGCAGCACTGTTTAGTGCAACCGAGTGTCTCCGGTCGGAGATCTCACCCTTAGCCTCGGGGGACTTCGAGTGCCTCCCCTGGTAAGGTTATTTCTGGTTTCACCCTTAGCTTCGGGGGACTTCGAGTGCCCGCCCTAGTAAGGTTAATTTCTGAGTTTCATCTTTCAGTTTCAGTAGCAGTTTCAGGAGGAGATTCGGAGAGGAAGAAGCCCTCTAGTGGCTGCGCAGATCTAGCAGGAAAAACGCTGTTTCAGCAGGAGGAAGGACGCAGTTCTTGTCTGGGAGGAAGGACGCTGTTCCAGAGGGAAGGAAGGACGCAGATCAGTCTTGAAGTGAGGACGTTGTTCCAGCAAGAAGAGGAGGACGCAGATCTGAAGGCACCTTGATAGATCCAGCTTTGGAGATTGTAGATCTGAGCAGATATTTGCAGATCTGGTTCTGTAGGTTGCAGATCTGGAGGGGTAGCATTAGATCCAGCTTGGGAGATTGCAGATCTGAGGAGATATTGGCAGATCCAGCCTAGATCTGAAGAGATAACATCAGATCCAGCCTCTGAGGTTGCAGATCTGAAGAGATATTGGCAGATCTAGCATAGATCTGAAGGAATAGCAGTAGATCTGATACAGGAGGACGCAGATCTGGAGGGATAGGACGCAGATCTGGATTGGAGGCTTCAGATCCAGCAGATCTGAGCATATAGGACGCTGATCCATCTGGGAGGACGCTGATCTGATGAGTAGGGTCATGTGAGCAGGGCTTGACAGCGTTTTCCATGGTCTTTGGCCTTGAGGAGTGGATCTTTTCATCTGGAGGGTCTTGTGACCAGCACTACACCTGTCTCAGCGCTGTCACTAGCAGAGACAGCGTTTTCCATTGGTGAGGGTTTGGAGTATTGATATCAGCTATCTTTCGCCACTTCATAGCACCAAAGATGGGGCCAGAGCATGAGTTTATTCTCGGTCTCGTTGTGCCCATTATCAGTCCGAAGGGTCTCCACTTGCCTAGGGCAAGGATAGGTGCACTTGCTCTGATTTATTGTACCCCTCTCTATGTACTTTCTGATTAATAAAATGGCTCAGTTTCTGGTATTACATGTGTCATGATTCAGTGATCTGGTTCAGTATTGTATTTTCTATATCTGTCTGGCATATTTCTGTTCATTACTGGTTATTTCCCCTTTGGGGATATTACAAATGCGTATCGTAGCATAATTCGCTCACTGTATCTATGGTTTCGTAAGAGAGATCATACAGAGCAATAGCAGTTGCAATACCAGAAACGCAGTTGGAAAAAGGACCAAAATAAAAAGGGTCAAATTTTGAAGTTTGGAATTAGGAGAAACGTTTTCTGGGTTTTTCTGGGTTTTGGACAAGGATCACCTTCCCAAATTCCTAGAATTTTCTGAATAGTTTTCAGTGGGTAAATCGGAGGTCGAAGTTAAGCAGCAGTATGGTTTTGCAGCAGCCGTGCAGTTCCTGAGGAGCCTGTAGGCACCTAGCAGAAAATGCCAATGGCAGGAGATGTGAGTCCAGCTCGATGGGCAGCCGCTTATACAGAATGGCAGGGCTACGGCCAAGGATTCATGGATACTCTCCCTTTTGAGCGCTATCTCCAGTATAGATATGGCCTCAAACCCCCTGAGCAGCACCAGCACAAGGGGCACGGATACCACCGTGATGACCACCGTGCGGCAAGTAGATTCCATTTGCCTATGTTTGATGGTTCATCGAAGACTACGGCAAAGTCCTGGGTGGAGAAGCTGGACATCTATTTCCAGCTTAATCAGATGCCAGAGACAGAGGCCATTAAGATGGCTACATTACATTTAGAGGGTAAGGCTCAGGATTGGTGGTTTCATGGATTGGCGACACGAGGGCATTCCACAGTGACGACATATGCCGAGTTTACCAGGAGGGTGATAGAGCGCTTTGACAGGAGGGATCCGGAGCAGCATTTTGGTGAGCTGACCAAGCTCAAACAGACTGGGAGTGCAGAGACATACATTTCAGACTTCTTGAGGATTTCGGTGATGGTACCTGATTTATCGGCAGCTCGGATGGTTTGCATGTTTGTGGGGGGGCTGTCAGAGCCACTTCGTAGCCTAGTCCTGACGAACAGACCGGCTACCCTTCGGGATGCCATCAGCAGGATTCGGGACTTACAGGATGTCTTACCCAGAACTCGGACACCTTATCCCCAGAGACAGGCCTTCCAGCCTAAGGGTAAGGACACGAGGGCTCCGCCTCCCAAGGCGAATCCTGGACGAGGGCAGTTTGATGATGAGGACAGGAGAGAGCTGAGGAGGAAGCGGGTGTGCTTCACTTGCCGGGAGCCATGGGCACGAGGACACAGGTGTACGGCAGGGAAGGCACACTTCATTGAGGTCTTCTCCGAGAGCAGTGGAGAAGAGGATGAGGACACACAGGATTGCAGGGAGTCCGAGGATGCACCTAGTGAGACACAGGACTCACCATCATTAGAGACTTCCTTGACCGTGCCGGTTGATAGCATAGTGGAGGTAGAGCCTACCCCGGTAGAGCCATCCACTGAGGTGATGACTGGAGCCATGTCCGAGTCTTCGGGTGGTAGCAGCACACAACAGATGGGTGAGGTGTCAGGAGATGTATCCACCTTCGATGAGGTAATAGCAGGTACAGAGGTATTGGATGATGGTCGCAGACAGCAGTATCATCGGCTTCGGACAGACCTTCGAGTTTTGAGAGAGAAGGCCGCGTCAGTACGGGAGACCCTTTTGTTGCAGGACCAGGAGCTGGAGGGTATGAGAGTGACTTGTGCCAAGTCGGCAGCCAAGTTGGTCAGCATTGGGGAACAGCTGGATTCCCTGATGGTACAACCAGAGGGCACATTGGAGCGTCAGATCATTCCCCTTCAGGTATGCATGGATGGGACTGGCGGTGCTGTTGAGTCATCTCTTCCTGTTGGAGAGAGAGAGGCAGAGCCACCTAGTCAGATCTCATATGTTGACTTGGATAGCGGTATGAGACGATCAGAGTTGTACAGGGTACAGCATCCATATGTTGAGATTGGATGGAGAGAGATTTTGAGTTGGTACTCGGTGGAGCGGGCTATGGAACACAATGATTTGGTTCCCTTCTCACAAGAGCAGATACAAGATGGAGGACATCTTCGGATGGATAACATCTCTCATGCTTGTGTTGGACATCCCTTGAGCCATACACATCATGATGGGAGGTTTTTGCCTACCCCCTATTTGATTCTTGATAGGGTCTCATTGATCCTTGAGAAGTTTATATTTCAAGATCCCATGGAGTGCAAATTCAGAAACTTGATTTGGGAGGATGGTAGCCCTCATGGGAGGAATACCAGGATGAGGAGAAGAAGAAGGCATCCACAAGCGAATGAGTGGACGCGGTTGATGAGCAAGGAGCTAGGGGGCTACTTGCAGATCTATGACACAAGGCAGCAGGAGGCTTGGCTGCGCTGGTTACTCTTGAAAGAGTTTGGCCATCACTTGGCAAACACTCTTCTTAAGAGTAGGAGGATGGGGAAAAGATGTATGGATACTTGCATCATTGAGCAGCGTAGAGTATGGATGCATGATGTTGATGTGTTACTCCTATCATTCATTGTGTCTTCATCACATGAGTTGTATGATGGAGGAAGAGGGGATGGCACTATCTCTTTGATCCTTGAGGATGGCTTGGAAGCACTTCCATCTTGGGAAGTATTCCGCACTTGTTGTAGCATTATTGGAGAAGCCTTTGACAAGGGGCATGTCAAAGAACAGAGTCTTGTATTGACAGGAACTTATTTGCATGAGCTCACAGCGTTGTCACCTTGGAACAGGACATTATGGATGAAGTGTGCGCAGCAGAGATATGGTGGATCTATAACCCATAAGTCCCAGGATCACTTCATATTTGTTGCACTTGATGAACAAAGAGGAGGTAATGATGATAGAGACATTTATCACTATGGCATATTCTTCTTAACTTGGATTTCCAAGCATAAGGAGGATTATCTTCCTGTAGCACATGGTTCATTCTTCTTCATAGCATGCCAGAACAATAGGGAGGACTCATTTATGGATCCATGTACCATCTTACTTCCAGTATATGGTGAGGAGTTTGCCTATACATTCATTGATTTGCACACTCTTGCCATTCCTATGCAGTGCATTGCTTCACAAGGGGGCAAGCTTGTCATGTTGCTCCGTGAGTTTTATTGGGCCAATCTACATGATGGAGGCAACCATATCTTTTGTGGCTTTGGGAAAGTGTTTTATCACCTCATCTGTTGGTACCTCTTTTCATCACATGTAACCTTCAGCGTTTCCTTCATTTTGTTGCTGATCATGTCTCCATTTGCTGATATAGATCAGATTTATATGGGAGGCTTGATTATGAGAGAGACACATGAGCTGGATGTGTCTTTGAGTATTTTCTGCACTACACGTTCTAATAGGAGCATGGGAGGAGGCATGGCCACCTACTACATATGTGTTCTCTTTTGAGTGGATGAGACTACGTTGTATCCTTGTGAGAGATTGTTTGCATTATGTATCCTCAGGTAGAACTGTCAGCAAACATCTCATTAGGGTGATCCATGATGACCATGTCATATTCTTCATGGATGGGTTGTTTTGGGCCAGCTTGTTCTTCATTGATAGAGGCACCTTCTATGGTGGATGGTTTTTCACTTTGCCATTGGAGGGCAATAATTTTGCAGCCCAGGATCAGCATAGACTCTACGCTTGTCATGAGTGGAGAGAAGGACAGCATGGGGTAAGCTATGATGCTTGCCAAGTTCATATTTTCAGCCCACCTTCATTACCAGAGCTTGAGGTGGAAGGAGATTTTCAGGAGTTGCCCTGTTGGGAGGTGGCTCATTTTGTCTGGGTGATTGCTTGGAGATGGAGGATCCACAGGAGGGAGATATTCCTCATTATATTTTCGACTCCATGCCTTGATTGGAGCGAGGTGACGAGTTGGTTCACAGTTGATGGGCCAGCTTACACAGTCATAGATGCAGAGCAGCAGCGGTCATGGTCTTTAGTCATAGCCAGAGGCAGTGAGCAGTTCGAGTCACGGGACTTGTGCGATTATTGGCCACAGTGGCGATGGGATCCGGGAGGACTATTGATTGGATGGTACCATGAGAGGCCAGTTTGGGATCCTGGCATTGAGATATCCCTTCATATCATGGTGATGCAGGAGACAGAGAGGTTTCAGTGGGACCCAGGCACATTTTGCAGTATTGGCGGGGAGCATCAGCCAGAGAGTAGGCTTGTTCAAGCATTGCTTGAGAACAAGCAATTTTTGCCGGATGAGGATGCCACTTGGGAGAGCGAGCAGACTTTACAGCATCCATCATTTCAGGTGCTTGAGGACAAGCAACGTTTTGCCGGGGGAGACTGTAATATTCCCAATTAGCTTTGCTAATTGGAATATTTCATTTTTGCTTTATTTTGCCGCTTTAGCTAGAAATAATAAATAAAGTGAGAAATAAGAGGGGTCACCTCACTTTAGTCACCTCACTTTATAAATAAAGTGTTCTTTTCCTAGTTGATTGACGTTATAACTTAGAGAGAGGGCCTTGGGGGTCCACATGAGTATGATGGGGAGGCATCAGGCTGACCCAAGGTTAACTGCGCAGGTCAAAGGAGAGTAAGGACGCAGTTAAGTTTTGGAGGGAGTTTGGCATTATAAAAGGAGGGGTTCTCACCTCATTTGGGTATGCATGATTTTATATTGATATTGAGAGCTAGACTTCTGTCTGCTTCAGCACGCCGGTTGTTTAGTCGGTCTGCAGCACTGTTTAGTGCAACCGAGTGTCTCCGGTCGGAGATCTCACCCTTAGCCTCAGGGGACTTCGAGTGCCTGCCCTGGTAAGGTTATTTCTGGTTTCACCCTTAGCTTCGGGGGACTTCGAGTGCCCGCCCTAGTAAGGTTAATTTCTGAGTTTCATCCTTCAGTTTCAGTAGCAGTTTCAGGTGGAGATTCGGAGAGGAAGAAGTCCTCTAGTGGCTGCGCAGATCTAGCAGGAAAAACGCTGTTTCAGCAGGAGGAAGGACGCAGTTCTTATCTGGGAGGAAGGACGTTGTTCCAGAGGGAAGGAAGGACGCAGATCAGTCTGGGAGTGAGGACGCTGTTCCAGCAGGAAGAGGAGGACGCAGATCTGAAGGCACATTGATAGATCCAGCTTTGGAGATTGTAGATCTGAGCAGATATTGTTGATCTGATTCTGTAGGTTGCAGATCTGGAGGGGTAGCATTAGATCCAGCTTGGGAGATTGCAGATCTGAGGAGATATTGGCAGATCCAGCCTAGATCTGAAGAGATAACATCAGATCCGGCCCTGCGAGTTGCGGATCACGAAGAGATGTTAGCGAGATCTAGCAAAGATCGAAGGAATATGATAGATCGATAAAGGAGACAGCAGTCTGGAGGGATGGGGACGCGAATCTGGATTGGAGGCTTGGAATCAGCCGGATACGAGCATATAGGGCGGCAGTCCATGCAGGAGGACGTCGATGAGTAGGGTCATGTGAGCAGGGCTTGACAGCGTTTTCCATGGTCTTTGGCCTTGAGGAGTGGATCTTTTCATCTGGAGGGTCTTGTGACCAGCACTAAACCTGTCTCAGCGCTGTCACTAGCAGAGACAGCGTTTTCCATTGGTGAGGGTTTGGAGTATTGATATCAGCTATCTTTCAGTCTTCAGCTCATAGTTCCAGTACAGTCCAGCTTCAGTCTTCAGAGCAGCTAGGACGCTGTCCTTGTTGCAGCGATTATTTGTCTGAAAGGGTCTCCACTTGCCTAGGGCAAGGATAGGTGCACTCATGCTGATTTTCTTGTACTCCTCTCTATGTACTTTCAGATTAATAAAATGGCTCAGTTTTCTGGCATTCTATGTGTAATTGCTCCTTGATCTGGTTCAGCATTGTATTTTCTATATCTGTCTGGCATCTTTCTGTTTATTACTGGTTATTTCCCTTTGGGGATATTACATTCTGCCCCTACTGCGCAGTCCCTCTTAGTATCTGCGTTATTTTTATGGTGTAGCTGCTGTGAGGGTTTGCCGGTTGATTTGAGGGGAAGATCTCAAGTGTAAGGATCAACCTTCCACTTTGGAGATCTATTGGAGGAGGACTATTTCAGTTGCTCATCATCTTCAGCCTTCTCTATTTGGTTTCAGTTTGGAGTTGCAGTAGCTGCCTAGCAACTCCGGCATTTTTGTTATATTGTGTATTTCAGCCAATCCCTTGGAGGATTGAGATATTATTGCTTATAAGGGTTAGAGCTTTTCTCCCCTATTGTATTGACTAGTCGGGAAAGAGGAACTGTTTAACTTAGCAAAACGCCTTTGTTTGAGCTGAAATTCGACATGGAAGTCCCTCTTGACCTATTCTAACATATCCCAGAACCTTGAGACGTCATTTTACGCAGATGTTCTTATACACTCATTTTAGGGCCAAAATCCTCACCTTTCCCCACCCTTTTGCCCCTAAAGGTTGAGTAAAGGTTGCTGCTGTTATTTCTTTTGGTTGCTGAGCATTTTCAGACATATTCTATGATAGTTGAAGCCATCATAACTGAAGAATGCATTTTTTAGGCATGATCTACTGAGAATTCCATTTTTGGGATACTACAGTTTGCTGCACTATTATTGTTTGGGTGTTCTAGTTCTATACCACTTGGTGTGTTCATCTTCCACTCTTAGACAGAGTCTGGAAAGGGCCAGATAGCCTCCGGATCTCGTTCTCTTTTAGTGACTACATATTCGGTAAATGCCCTCCCAGTCAATCTCTGGTTGGGGTTTGGTGTGTTTTTGAGATATCCTGGAAACGGGATATTACAGTGGTATCAGAGCATAGTTCCGGCTCAGCCTGTGGAGCTAGTTATCTATGGCACATATGAGGATCTCACATCAGCATGGTCATATACCCTTTGGAGATTATTTCCGAGAATGGCAGTCCAAGGGGGAAGACTTCAAAGCAGCTTTGCCCTTCAAAGATTACTGTCAGCTCAGGCATGATGAAGGAGGAAGGTACAAGGGTAACAAAGGATTTTCTAGCATGCAGAGTTCAGATTTGTAGCATACTACTGGGAGATCACCTCTTCCCAGGCATGAGGGATCCACTAGTCCCTGTGAATCTAAGCCCAAGAAGATCAGAACGATGAAGAATGAGAGTTTATTCTCATCTCTTTTCAGATCTAGAAGAAATACATCCACCTTTGAGGAGGTCAAGAAGAATGAAGAAAAAGAAGAGGAAGTACCATGCACTTCCAATTCTCATCAAGAAGAAGCGATCACATCACCTCTTGAGGAGGCTTGTGAAAACGCTGTCACACTCATGGAGGAGCAGCCACATGCATCAATAGTTGGGGTAGCTGACACTTTTGAGGATGGGACTCTTGCAGCTCTACAAGAAGTTCCAAATGTAGATCGAGAGCAGCTTGGTTGCACTGCGCTATGCAACATGGATGGAGGGGAGGTCTCAAGGAGAGATCTCACTGGAGATGCACTTCGAAACACCATGGGGTGCAATGACTTTCTTCCCTTCTCACAAGAGCAGATAGAAGATGGAGGACATCTTAGGATGGATAACATCTCTCATGCTTATGTTGGACATCCCTTGAGCCATACACATCATGATGGGAGGTTTTTGCCTACCACCTATTTGATTCTTGATAGGGTCTCATTGATCCTTGAGAAGTTTATGTTTCAAAATCCCATGAAGTGCAAAATCAGTAATTTGATTTGGGAGGATGGTAGCCCTCATGGGAGGAGTACCAGGATGAGGAGAAGAAGGAGGCATCCACAAGTGATTGAGTGGATGGGGATGATGAGCAAGGAGCTAGGAGGCTACTTGCAGATCTGTGATACCAGGCAGCAAGAGGCTTGGCTGCGCTGGTTACTCTTGAGGGAGTTTGGCCATCACTTGTACTTGCATATCTATGATACCGGGCAGCAGGAGGCTTGGCTGCGCTGGTTACTCTTGAAAGAGTTTGGCCATCACTTGGAAAACACTCTTCCTAAGAGTCGGAGGATGAAGGAAAGATGGCGGGATACTTGCATCATTGAGCAGCATAGAGTATGGATGCATGGTGTTGATATGATACTCATATCATTCATTGTGTCTTCATCACATGATTGGTATGATGGAGGTATGGGGAGGCAACACAATGTCTTGTTGCTTGGTTTGTTTCTGGGAGAGCAAGGGCAGATTTTCTCTCACACTTTGTATGATGTTGCAGGAGGAGGAGATGGCGCTATTTCCTTGGTCTTTGATGATGGATTGGAAGCACTTCCATCTTGGGAAGTATTCCACATTTGTTGTAGCATTATTAGTGGAGTCTTTGACAAGGAGCATGTCAAAGAACGGAGCTTTGTATTGACAGGAGCTTATTTGCATGAGCTCACAGCGCTGTCACTTTGGAGCAGAACTTTATGGATGAAGTGTGCCCAGCGTAAATATGGTGGATCTATAACCCATAGGTCCCAGGATCACTTCATATTTGTTGCATTTGATGAACAAAGAGGAGGTAATGATGATAGAGACATCTATGGCATATTCTTCTTGACTTGGGTTTCCAAGCATAAGGAGGATTCTCTTCTTGCAGCACATGGTTCATTCTTCTTCATAGCAGGCCAAAACACTATAGAGGACCCATGTACCATCTTACTTCCAGCATATGGTGAGGAGTTTGTTTATACATTCATCGATTTGCACACTCTTGCCATTTCTATGCAGTGCATAGCTTCACAAGAGGGCAAGCTTGTCAAATTGCTCCATGAATTGTATTGGGCTAGTCTACATGATGGAGGCAGCCATCTCTTTTGTGGCCTTGGGCAAATGTTTTATCACCACATGTATGTTCATTTGCTGCACTATATCATGTATCATATGAAGACATGCATGGTTAACATAAACATTTTGCCGCACTATATCATTTTGCTCTTGTAAAACCGCGCTGTACTTGTTGGGGAAGCTGTTGGTACCTCTTTGCATCACTTGTAACCTTCAGCGTTTCCTTCATTTTGCTCTTGTAAAACCGCGCTGTACTTGTTGGGGAAGCTGTTGGTACCTCTTTGCATCACTTGTAACCTTCAGCGTTTCCTTCATTTTGCTGCTGATCATGTCTCCATTTGCTGATATAGATCAAATTTGTGTGGGAGGCTTGATTATGAGGGAGACACATGAGCTGGATGTGTCTTTGAGTGGGAAGAATTCTCACAATTTCTGCACTACATGTTCTAATGGGAGCATGGGAGGAGATATGGCCACCACAGCCAAATGTTTGTTTCCTTTTGAGGTGGGCCATAAGATTGATATGCATCCATTGTACAGCCATGGGCAAGTGCTTGATCATATATTATTGTTGTTGCATTCAGCCATTTACTATCCTTTAGTAGATGTGATGAATCATGAAGATTGCTTGCCATGTGATTTTCTGAAGTTGCAGTGGATGAGACTGCGCCGTGTCCTTGTGAGAGATTGTTTGCATCATGTATCCTCATGTAAAACCTTCAGAAAACCTCTCATTAGGATGTTCCATGATGATCATGTCCTATTGTTCATGGATGGTTTGTTTTGGGCCAGCTTGTTCTTCATTGTTGGAGGGACCTTCTTTGGAGGATTGTTATTCACTTTGCCATTGGAGGGCAATGATTTTGTAGCTCAGGATCAACATGCACTCTACACTTATCATAAGTGGAGAGGAGGACAGCATGGGGTAAGCTATGATGCTTGCCAAGTTCATATTTTCAGCCCACCTTCATTACCGGAGCTTGAGGTGGAAGGAGATTTTCAGGAGTTTCCTTGTTGGGAGGTGGCTCATTTTGTTTGGATGATTGCTTGGGGATGGAGGATCCACATGAGGGAGATGTTCCTCATTACATTCCAAACTCCATGCCTCGAGTGGAGATTCTTCAGTTCCACCCTTGCAGTTGATTGGAGAGAGGTGATGAGTTGGTACACAGTTGATGGGCCAGCTTACACAGTCATAGATGCTGAGCAGCAAGGGTCATGGTCTTCATCAGTCATAGCCAGAGGCAGTGTGCAGTCTGAGCCATGGGACTTGGGCTATTATTGGCCATGGTGGCAATGGGATCCAGGAGGATTATTGGTTGGCTGGTACCATGAGAGATCGATTTGGGATCCTGGCATTGAGAGATCCCTTCATATCAGGGTAATGTAGAGGATAGAGAAGATTCAGTGGCGCATCTGGGACCCAGGCACATTTTGCAGTATCGGTGGAGAGCATTAGCTAGGAAGGAGACTTGTTCAGGTAGTTGCTTGAGGGCAAGCAACATTTTTCCAGGGGGGACTGTAATATTCCTAATTTGCGACAGCAAATTGGAATATTCTATTTTGTTTATTTTGCCACCTATAGTTTGTAAATAAATAAAAAGTGAGTAAAGAGGGTCTAAACTCACTTAAATGAAATAAGACATCCACCTAGTAGCACAACGTTGTGACTAAAGTGGGAGTCAAGGGGGGGGACCCAACACCACGTGGAGGAGAGAGATAGACTACGTTGGGTTTTGGAGGGAAACCAACACTATAAAAGATGAAGGAGCCTTCTCATTTCATTCATGCTTGGATGCTTGGATTATGGATTGTTGAGTGAGACATATTGTCTTCTTTGGCACGCTGGCTGTTTAGCTCGTCTGCTGCACTGTTTAGTGCAACCGAGTGTCTCCGTGCGAAGATCTCACCCTTAGCCTCGGGGGACTTCGAGTGCCTGCTCAGGCAAGGTTATTTTCTTAGCATCATCCTCCAGGACAACGTTATTGCTGCAGCAACATAATACTGTGTTGTAGGGTGTTGCCGTGGTGACTTTACGACACCACCTCCTTCTCTTGTTTTTCAGAGGGAGAGTCTCTCTTTCCTTTGGAGGATCAGATTGAGAGATATTGGAGCTGATTTGCAGATCTTGGCATCAGGCCAACAGTTATTCTGCCCCTACTGCGCAGTCCCTCTTAGTATCTGCGTTATTTTTATGGTGTAGCTGCTGTGAGGGTTTGCCGGTTGATTTGAGGGGAAGATCTCAAGTGTAAGGATCAGCCTTCCACTTTGGAGATCTATTGGAGGAGGACTATTTCAGTTGCTCATCATCTTCAGCCTTCTCTATTTGGTTTCAGTTTGGAGTTGCAGTAGCTGCCCAGCAACTCCGACATTTTTGTCATATTGTGTATTTCAGCCAATCCCTTGGAGGATTGAGATATTATTGCTTATAAGGGTTAGAACTTTGCTCCCCTGTTGTATTGACTAGTCGGGAAGGAGGAACTGTTTAACTTAGCAAAACGCCTTTGTTTGAGCTGCAATTCGACATGGAAGTCCCTCTTGACCTATTCTAACATATACGTCATTTTACGCAGATGTTCTTATACACTCATTTTAGGGCCAAAATCCTCACCTTTCCCCACCCTTTTGCCCCTAAAGGTTGAGTAAAGGTTGCTGCTGTTATTTCTTTTGGTTGCTGAGCATTTTTAGACATATTCTATGATAGCTGAAGCCATCATAACTGAAGAATGCATTTTTTAGGCATGATCTGCTGAGAATTCCATTTTTGGGATACTACGGTTTGCTGCACTATTATTGTTTGGGTGTTCTAGTTCTATACCACTTGGTGTGTTCATCTTCCATTCTTAGACAGAGTCTAGAAATGGCCAGATAGCCTCCGAATCTCGTTCTCTTTTAGAGACGACATATTCGGTAAATGCCCTCCCAGTCAATCTATGGTTGGGGTTTGGTGTGTTTTTGAGATATCCTGGAAACGGGATATTACAATTATGTAAAAAGAAGTTTAAATTTTCATTAATTAGTTGACAAAGAAATATTATATGGCGCATTATTCTTTTGACCTAAGTCGAAAAACGACAAAAGGTCTTATCCCGCTCAATAAATAGTCCGCAAGTTGCAACGGTAGATCTTCTCCCGCTCGAGATCGACGACGGAGGTTGACTTTGCACCCCGCACAACCATTTCTCATTAATGCAAGGGGGGGGGGGGGGTCCGAAAAGCAGTTTTAATGGCCGCTGTCGCATCATACGTGTCACCACCATATGACTTCGCAACCCCTCCGCTCAAAACCACAAATCGTTAGGTACCCCCTCCGAAATACGCTAGCGGTAAACTTTTGCAACAGTTCTTCTCTCTCGCGCCTTAACTGTTGTCCATTCAGCCAATTAAATTTTGCCATGTCATATGTGTTGATTTTTGTAGCATTCGGAAGTGTTCGAAGTCTCGAACTTTGTAGGGAGGCTTGGACAACAGCATTCCAAAGAAGCCGGAAACAGTTTGTGGAAATTCCACTCGGTTCAAGACTTATTAAACTAATTAATTATTTTAATGAAGACCCTAAGTCTAAACTTAGGGAAATGAAATAATTAAAGGGTATTAATAAGTCAGAGTGTGAATCTTCTAGAAAACATGGATCAAGTCAAGTTTTAATCTTAACCATTGATTAATCTTTTAATACCCTAAGTCTAAACTTAGGGAAATGAAATAATTAAAGGGTATTAATAAGTCAGAGTGTGAATCTTCTAGAAAACATGGATCAAGTCAAGTTTTAATCTTAACCATTGATTAATCTTTTAATCTGGGTTCTTGGTTCTCCAACAGGAAGATTAAAAAGAAGGCTTGAGGGTCACTTGGAAATCAAACCGGGCATATACTCGGTACCCGAAGGAGATCCATTCTGATGTAGAATTCGACTCGGTGGGAGAGTTATAGGGCGAGAAGTTGTAGAAGCAGAAGGAGGTTAGGGGTGATCGAGATCAGGGTCGAAGGGTAGCAGTGGGTCACTAAAGGCAGCTTGAAGCTGCAGCGCAGAGACCCCATGTAGTCTCCATGCAGATTCATGCAATCCAGTTTTGGGACTGCGTAGAGAATCACGCAGAGTGACGCAGGGGCATGCAGGGGCTGTTTTGGGTGTCAGAGAATTGTCCAAGCCAGAAATTCAGTCTGAGGTGGTCAGAATTTATCTGCCTTATATTTTCCCTGTAAAGATATCAATTGCTGAAGAATTAATAAAACCCTCATCTGCTGCACCGATTTTCCCACATTGGGTTTTTCCAGGGACAATTTTCCAAAAATAACTGTGTACATGTGATTGATTCTTGTGCTTATGTTCTCTACTGTTTATTTCTCCGCATATATAATTGTGAATGTTGCAGTAGTATTGATTTCGATATTTGCCAGAAGATTTCTGAATAATAACTTATTGAAAAAATAAATAGGAGAAATAAATCTATCACTGCAACTGTTTGTAAATTTTCACATGGTATCAGAGCCAAAGATGAGTAAAAGAGAGGGGCCATCTATCAGTGAATGAAGATCTACTGTTGCAACAACATCACAGAAGGGTTCACGCAGTTCTCCAGGAGGGGGAAGAAATACGATAGAACAGATGGATGTAATATCCCGTTTCGGGGATATCTCTAAAACACGGCAAACTCCAACCAGAGATGGACCGGGAGGGCATTTACCGAATATTCCGCCTCTGAGAAGAGGACGAGATCCGGAGGCTACCTGGCCCTTTCCAGACTCTGTCTAAGAGTGAAAGATAAACACACCAAGTGGTATAGAACTAGAATACTCAAGAATATATAAAAATAACATTGCAGCAGACATATAATAGCAGAGAAAGAAAATACGACAACTCATCCAAAAACATAGAGAGGAAATGCTAAGCCATTTTATTAATCTGAGAAATATAATGAAGTACAATAGGTGATCAGAGTGATGGCACCTAATCTTGCTCAAGGCAAGTGGAGAAATACTCTCAGAATATACAGGAAATGGCTGCTCTCTGAACTGCGTCCCAGCTGCTGGAAAACTGCCGTGTAGCTGCTACTGCTGGAATGAACTGAAGACTAGGGGCTGATCCCCTTTCCGGAATGAGCTGGAAATCTGCAATCCTCCTCTACTCACCAATCCCGACAAAACCCAGAAACCATATCAAAAATGGATGACCCCCGAAAACCTCCAGAAAACACCCCCCTGGGGAATTACGCTGGCCTCCAGAGCTCTGCGCAGAGGCTAAATGAGAATGACTGAAACACCACCTCAAACTCCACCAAAATCCTCCCACAGGCAAAGGCTGATCCTCTGCTCAAAATCTCGGCTCAATCTCTTGCAGAAATCCCGATCCGGAGCACCTCCAAAATGGACTGCGTCCTCTCTCCCAGTGACTGCGCAGTCTCTATGAAAGCCCAGCTCCGTAGCAAACCCAAACAACAAAACCTCTCACAAAATACTGAAGAAATAACCCTGCCCGAGCAGGCACTTGAAGTCCCCCGGGGCTAAGGGCGAGATCTCCGACCGGAGACACTCAATGCACTAAACAGTGCTGCAGACAGGCTAAACAGCCAGTGTGCTCAAGAAGACAAAATGTTTAGCTCAATATCATCAACAACAGAATGAATCAAATGAGAAGGCTCCTCCCTCTTTTATAACGTTGGCCTTCCTCCAACCCTAAGGCCATCTCCTCAACGTAGCCTCCATCTCTTGCCACGTGCCCAACCTCTCTTGCGCAGAAGCTTCTAGAGCTAACGTGGGCCTCCTCTTTACGTGGCACTTGGCTCCCTTGGCTCCCCCTTAAGTCACAACATTGTGCTACTAGGAGGGTGTTTTATTTCACTTAAGTGAGTTAGACCCTCTCCACTCACTTTTTATTTATTTATAACCTATAGACGGCGAAACTAAACAAAATCGAATATTCCAATTAGTTGTCGCTAATTAGGAATATTACAATGGATCACGATGTATCTTGATTGGCATCTAGTCTAGAGGAAGATTTTTCTTGTGTATCAAGCACTACTTTTTCATATGTTTAGTATATTGATAGCGGAGCCTCTACTCACATGACAGGAGTATGAGACTGTTTTTCCGACTACCAAGAAGAGTAGATGAATTTTAAAATAACCATGGGTAATAAAGCAAAGTGCACTCCCATTGGGATAGGTACCGTAGTTTTCCAGACCGAGGTAGGGAAATGAATTCGGACCACTAATGTATTGCATGTGCCAGGTTTGGGGATGAATCTATTCTCAGTGTCACAACTTCAAACATGGTTGCTTGGGAGCGGGAGCTAGAGTGGGAGCACCATTTTCAAAAGCTCCCGGTCCGGAGCATTTCGGGGAGCGTTTTTTTTTAAATATATATATATATATTTTATATTTTGATGCATATATGTCAACAAAAGCATGTAGAATGATGAATTAGACATAAAAAACATAGAAACATAGATTGAATCATATAACATCAATCATCTAGAAGTTATAATCTTCATCAACCACGCCCACAAGTTGGAAACATACAACATATTGACTCTTGAGTCTCACGAATCATCAATCTGAAGATTTCAAGCTTTCAAAATTCAATATATAACATTTATCATCATTGATATATATCATAATTTATTTATCATCATTGATTCATTGATTTCAAAATTCAATATATAACATTTATCATCATTGATATATATCATTTATCATCATTGATTCATTGATTTCAAAATTCAATATATAACATTTATCATCGTTGATATATAACATTTATCATCATTGATTCATTGATCACCATATAACTTTCATGAAGCATCATATTCATAATTCATAATGACTTATAAACTTATAAATGCCAGCTTCAAAGTTTCACCTTTCAAATTCAAACTTCAAACTTAAATTTTCATTAAATATGAAAGAGTCAAGTTTCAATTGTTCAACAGTTATAAAAGATAAAAAGTACTAGAAAATAGAAAAGACTAGTAAACAACAAATCTATTTTATCTATTGGCTGGCCCCTTGCCACGCCCACAAGAAATGTCTAATTTGTGAGAACCACGAGGTAATGGTGGTCTTCTAGTACTCTCAGGAGTACCACGTCCACGACCATGACTAGAAGGCGAAGAGCAATGTGAGGATGTAGGTGGAGGCTGAACCTACAAAGGAACAATAGTTGGATATCGAGCACTGGCATTGGCACTGGCACCCGCACTGCTACTAGATGGTGGGACTGGCCTTGTGTGTGTTAGTGGCATGGCTGCTGATGCTTGATCATCATCCCTCAAAATTTCTGCTTCCAATTCTTCCATATGTATAGTGCCGTCCTCTAGATTATCATCCTTTGGGTTGTTGTCCCAGACTTTATATGATTGATCCTCATATGTCCGATCACAGTAATGACTCAACAACCTCAAGTTGTAATGCACATAAACCAAGCTTTCAGCTCGGTTTTCATTCATCCTATTTCTTCTCACATTATGTATGAAATTGTAGGTGCTCCAACACCTCTCTGCAGAAGAAGTATTCACAACTTGTGAGAGAATTTTTTTTGCCAACTTTGGCAAAAGTCCCATGCCGCCATATGCTTCCCACCATGTGAGAGGATCAAATCTGTCTCTGTCTTCCATTGCATGGAAAGAACCAAAGTTACCAGTGCAACTGAAGTATCTGCTTAATTCAAGGCGCAATCGAGCACACTCCTCCCTATCGGGGACCAACTTGTCTAATGCCTTCATGTACCCTTCTTGTACCTCTGAATCTGTGTGAGGTTTGATCCTAACCCCACCTCCAGGTGTAGGTTGGCCCAACCAAGATGGAGAGTAGTATTTTGGCATAAGGATATATGCCAAGGCCTGTAGTGGAACATTGAGTTTATTCCACCATGCACACACACAGTCGTGAATCATTGCATACAAGTTGGGATCATTATCCTTAACAACATCTTTTATTTGGCCCAACATGCGATCCATCTGCTCATAAACCTCCCCAATCACTGGTTTATCTGTATCTGAAAAATTAATCATGTGATAAATGGGCTTGGTGAAGTTCAAAATTTCCCTCACACATGCCCAAAACAAAGGGTCAAGGGTGGTCTCCTCCACATGTTCAAAACCTTGCCTGTCAACTATTGTCGCTGCCCTGTCCTTTAATACCTGCCAGTGTCCTTCAATACCCGCAAGTGTGGGCTTGATACCATTGCAGCCAGTGACTCTCTTACCTTCAAAAGGAGCCTGAAGGTGAGGCAATAGCTAGCAAATCTAGTCTTTGCTATCTTCAACAACTCCAATATGGAGTGAGTACGGAAAAGCCCATGGGTATTGCTATGATTTGTAATAAATTTTATCATTTTTTTACCTCTCTTGTACAAATCACCAAGCCATTTGAATTGAGGTTGTTTGTTTTTAATGATATCATGCATCAAAAGGTTCATTGTGTGAACCAAACACCCAGACCAAAATATGTTGGGTATTTATCCTCAATAATTGCTCTTGTTGCCTTACAATTAGCAGCATTATCAGTGATGACTTGGATGACATTGTATGGCCCAGTATTTTCAATTATTTCAAGTAATGGTCCTGCAATGTTAATGTCGGTCTTGAATTTGTCTGAATAATCATATGCTGAAAGGAATATTGCACCACTAACTGACACAGCCAAAACACTTATCAATGGCTTTCCTTTTACATTGGTCCATCCATCAGATACAATGGACACCCCATGCTCATTCCAAGAATTTGTCATTCTAGCCAAAGAATTGTTTATTTTAGCTCTTTCATGATCAAGTCCCACGGTTCTGGCCTTGTCATACCCAGGGCTCCTGTATCCTTTGGGGGCATCATTAATGGTAGAAACCATTTCATGCCAATAAGGTGAGAGAAGAACATTGAATGTCACCCCACATGCATATAGAAACCGGAAATTTTTTGAATCCACATCATTCCTACACCCTTCGTCAAGGAAATCGGATATGGTTCTATGACTTAAGGAGATGTTTGGTCTAGGTGTGCCTCCATATCCACTGCCATGGGTGGAAGTTGATGGACTTCTTTGTCCATGATGTGATGGACCTGATGGTGTATAAGAATCAATGAAATCCCTAGATCTTTTAGATCTCTGTAGGGCAGCCTCCTCTTCCTTTTTTATATTTCTCTCTTTGTGTTGCTGGCACACTTACACAAATTTTGATTCCTAGATTTTTGTCTCCATCCCCTGACATTTTCCCACAAAGGTGCCTTCTGGCACAAGTGTATGAACCTGTGTATTCTTTATTGCAATGGGGGCAAATAAATTTAGTGGTTCCACCACCTTTCCCTCCTTCCTGCCTCTAAACATATTTCCACAAAGGTGTTTGACTTTGTTCTTGTCTAGTTGGGGTATCTGTGTGTAATATCCCGGAAGGGAAATAGACAGCAATACAAGCATACGACAATATAGAAAATGCCAGAAATAGAACATAAAGCACATACTCATAAAAATGCTGGGAATGCTAAGCCATTTTATTAATCTGAGAATATAATGAAATACAATGGATAATCAGAATGATAGCACCTATTCTTGCTTAAGGCAAGTGAAGAACTCTCTCAGAAAGACAGGAAATGGCTGCTACAAGAAATTGCGTCCCAGCTGCTAGAAAATTGCCATAAAACTGCTGCTGCTGGAATGGACTGAAACTAGGGGCTGATCCCCTTGTCGGAATGAGCTGAAAATCTGCAGATCACCTGTACTCACCACCTGGACAAAACCCAGAAACCGTATCAAGAACGGTCAGCCTCCGAAAATCACCAAAGAACCTTCCTCAAGGAATTACGCTGCCTCTGCAAGGCTCAGCGCGGATGCCAAATGATAATAGCTGTGACAGTGCCTCAAACTCCTCAGGAAACCTCCTCCTGGCAAAGACTGATCCTCCACACCAGATATCAACTGAAACTCCTGCAGAAAATCCCGCAACAGAACACCTCCAACTAGAACTGCGTCCTCTCTCCCAAAGACTGCGCAGTCACAAGAGAAGCCCAGCTCCTCAGCCAAACAACCAACCAAATCTCTCGCTAAAGACTGAAGGAAAAACCTTGCCCGAGCAGGCACTCGAAGTCCCCCGGGGCTAAGGGCGAGATCTCCGACCGGAGACACTCAACGCACTAAACAGTGCTGCAGACAGGCTAAACAGCCAGCGTGCTCAAGAAGACAAAAGTCTAGCTCAAATATCATCAACAACAAGAATGCCAAATGAGATGGCTCTCCCACCTTTTATAATGCTGGCCCTTCTCCAAAACCCTAACGTGGTCTCCCCCTCCTCCACGTGCTCCTCATCAAACTGCGTAGAAGCTCCTAGAGGCTACGTGGGCCCCCTCCTCTGCGTGGTGTTGGACCCCCCATGGCTCCCCATAAGTTATAACGTTGTGCTACTAGGGAAACACTTTATTTTATTTAAGTGAGTTAGACCCCTCCTCTCACTTTTTATTTATTAATAAACTATAGTCGGCAAAACTATACAAAAATCGAATATTCCAATTAGCTGTTGCTAATTAGGAATATTACAGTCTCCCCCGGCAAAATGTTGCTTGTCCTCAAGCAACTGAAGTGATGGATGCTGCAAAATCTTCTCATTCTCCCAAGTGGCATCCTCATCCGGCAAATTCTTCCACCTCACCAAGAATTCCCGGACCGTCCTGCTCCGCAGCTGCCTCTCCCTGGTATCAATAATAGCCTCTGGCTGCAACACCAGATGCCCCTCATCATCTGTGGGTGGTAGCTCATCCGTGACTGTCACCTGCTGTCCCAATGCCTTTTTCAGGCATGATACGTGAAAAATGTTATGAATCTTGCTGCCTTGGGGCAGCTCTAACTCATATGCAACCTGTCCAATCCTGCGTATCACCCTGTACGGCCCATAAAAGCGGGGCTTCAGCTTCTCAGCCCCTTTCTGCTTAAGTGACGACTGCCGATATGGTTGTAATCGTAGGTAGACTAAGTCTCCTACCTCAAACTGTCTCTCTATCCGATGTCTATCAGCATACAGCTTCTGTTGATTCTGCGTTGTGGCCATGTTATCCTTGAGAGCTCGGAGGATGTCCTGACTCTCTTGGATCCAAATCTTGGCTCTCGGAGCCCTGCTAACACCAAACATCACGTCCGCAAAAGATAAAGGATGATACCCATACAAAGCATAGAACGGTGACATACCAATGGTCATGTGATGCGTCGTGTTGTAGCAATACTCTCCCAGATGCAGCCACTTCAGCTATGCTTGCTGCTGCCCACTGACATAGCTACGCAAGTAGCCTTCTAGCCACTTGTTAACTATCTCCGTCTGTCCATCCGTTTGTGGGTGATAACTAGTGCTCGGTGTCAACTCTGTCCCCACTAGCCGGAAAAGCTCCTGCTAGAATCCGCCCATGAAGCGGCTGTCCCTGTCACTGATAATGGTCTTAGGTAGACCGTGTAGCCTGAAAATCTCCCTGAAGAACAGCTCGGCCACCTGTGCTGCTGTGTAGTGCGTGGATATGGCGAAAAAATGCGCATACTTCGTCAGTCGATCAACAACGAAAAAGATGCAATCCTTGCCCTGCACCATGGGCAACCCTGTGATGAAGTCCATCGATATGCTCTCCCATTTCCCCTCTGGAATGGGAAGAGGCTGCAACAACCCTGTGGGATGGCTCATCTCTCCCTTGTTCCTCTGACAAACATCGCACTCCCTGACATGCTGGAGTACGTCCTCCTTGAGGCCCTTCCATGAGAACCTCTCTCTAATGGCCCTGTAGGTTTTGGTAAACCCCTGATGGCCAGTCAATGGAGAATCATGAGATGCATGGAGTATCTTCTTCTTAAGCTGAGATCCCTCAGTCAAGAAGATCTTGTCCCTGTAGTAGATAATCTCATCAACCACCCTGTACCTGTCATCTCCTATCTGTCCATCCAACACCTCACATGCAAACCTGTCCTTGGAGTACTCCACTAACAGTCGAGCCCTCCAATCTGCATCCAAGCTCATAAGTGATAACGTGGACGGTCTACGTGAAAGGGCATCTGCTACCACGTTATTCTTGCCTTTGACGTACTCAATGTCAAAGTCATACGCTTGGATCTTACTGATCCACTTCTGCTGCCTCTCCTGCAACTGCTTCTGCTCCAGAAAGAACCTAAGGCTGTTGTGATCGGATCTCACCCTGAATCTACTGCCCACTAAATACTGCCGGTATTTGGCCAATGCATGCATAATGGCCAACATCTCCTTGTCGTATATGGAATACAACCTCTCATGCGGAAGGAGCTTCCGGCTCTCAAAAGCTATAGGGTGACCACCCTGCATCAACACTGCACCAATCCCCTCTCCTGACGCATCGCACTCCAAGACAAATGGCTGCGTGAAATCCGGCAATGCAAGCACGAGGCAGCTACTTATCACCTCCTTGAGCCTTTCAAAGGCCCGCTGTGCTGTATCTGACCAACTAAATGCCCCCTTCTTTGTCAAATCTGTGAGGGGTGCAGCGAGCTGTGAGAAACCCTTGACGAACTTCCTGTAGTATGTGCAAATGCCAATGAATCCTCGAAGCTCGGTCACGTTCCTCGGCTTTGGCTAATCTCTGATGGCCCGGATCTTCTCCTCATGGACTCTCACCCCGTCCACTCCTATGATATGCCCCAAGTACAGCATCTCCGTCAACCCAAACTCACATTTGGAGAGCTTGGCATAAAACTGCTGCTCCTCCAAGATGCATAATACAGCCTCAATATGTTGGAGATGCTCCTCCCATGTCCTGCTGTATATGAGTATGTCATCAAAGAAAACCAATAAAAACTTCCTCAAATGATTGCGGAAGATATGGTTCATGCACGACTGAAAGGTGGCGGGTGCATTGGTCAGCCCGAAAGGCATAACCAGAAACTCGAAGTGCCCATAATGACACCTGAAAGCGGTCTTGGGAATGTCCTGTTCCCTCACGCGAATCTGATGGTACCCAGATCTCAAATCAATCTTTGAGAAGAACCGTGCTCCTCTCAACTCGTCCATCAACTCATCGATCCTGGGACTGGGGTACCTGTTCTTCAGGGTCTTCTTGTTCAGAGCCCTGTAATCAATGCACATCCGCAATGTGCCGTCCTTCTTCTTCACCAACACCACGGAAGAAGCAAAAGGACTCGTGCTCGGCCGAATGTGCCCAAGGGCCAGCAACTCCTGAATGGCTCGCTCAATCTCATCCCGATAAGCCTTGGGGTGCCTATAGGGTGTGGTGATCATTGCCTGTATACCCTGCTCAAGCTCAATGGTATGCTCAAACCCTCGATCCGGTGGCTGCCCTGGCGGAATATCCCTGAATACTATGGCGTACCTGTCAAGGATGGTCTGTACCTCTAGGTGCACTGCCTGTCCCGTAGTCGCTGCCTCTGATGCTCGCAGCTCTACTGCCCACTCTATATCTCCCTTACGGAAGGTTGCCTCCATCCGATGAGCCGAAACAGTCTGAGGCGGATATGTGTGCTATCCCCTTGCCAGAATGAGCTGAAAATCTGCAGATCACCTGTACTCACCACCCCGGATAAAACCCAGAAACCGTATCAAGAACGGTCAGCCTCCGAAAATCACCAAAGAACCCTCCTCAAGGAATTACGCTGCCTCTGCAAGGCTCAGCGCAGATGCCAAATGATAATAGCTGTGATAGTGCCTCAAACTCCTCAGGAAACCTCCTCCTGGCAAAGACTGATCCTCCACACCGGATATCAACTGAAACTCCTGCAGAAAATCCCGCAACGGAACACCTCCAACTAGAACTGCGTCCTCTTTCCCACAGACTGCGCAGTCACAAGAGAAGCCCAGCTCCTCAGCCAAACAACCAACCAAATCTCCCGCTAAAGACTGAAGGAAAAACCTTGCCCGAGCAAGCACTCGAAGTCCCCCGGGGCTAAGGGCGAGATCTTCGACCGGAGACACTCAACGCACTAAACAGTGCTGTAGACAGGCTAAATAGCCAGCGTGCTCAAGAAGACAAAATGTCTAGCTCCAATATCATCAACAACAAGAATGCCAAATGAGATGGCTCTCCCACCTTTTATAACGCTGGCCCTTCTCCAAAACCCTAACGTGGTCTCCCTCTCCTCCACGTGCTCCTCATCAAACTGCGCAGAAGCTCCTAGAGGCTACGTAGGCCCCTCCTCTGCGTGGTGTTGGACCCCCATGGCTCCCCATAAGTTATAACATTGTGCTACTAGGGAAACACTTTATTTTATTTAAGTGAGTTAGACCCCCTCCTCTCACTTTTTATTTATTAATAAACTATAGTCGGCAAAACTATACAAAATCGAATATTCCAATTAGCTGTGGCTAATTAGGAATATTACACTGTGGCCTCATGTTGTCCACTCTTCCCTTCCTCCTCAGCATACTCCTCCCCCTCATCAGGATTTTCATCAAATCCACTATAACCCACTTCTTCATCCTCCTCTTCTCTAATGGGCCTCTTTCTTCTACTCTCCAACACCATTATTACAAAGAAAGGAACCAACATGAAGAAAATCCCTAGCCATATAGCCATGATGTTTCTAGTTTCAAGTTTCAAGTTTCTAACCTGCAAAAAAAATGGAGGAATGCCAAATGGGAATAGGAAATGCAATATATGAAAAAAACAATTCAATTTTTCACTTTTCAACACACTAGAATGCAACATTGAGGAAAAAAAAAGTTTTCATTTTTGAACAACTTAAAAACAATTCCTAGAAAATAAAAAACTAGATTAGAAGACCTACCTCTTTCTTGCAATCCTCCTCTTGCAAACTTGCTCTCTTGCAGCTTGCTCCTTGCTCTCTCCTTGGCACTTTCGCTCTCCAAACTCTCAAGCTCTCCTTCTCTCCAAATCGCTCTCCAACTCTTGCTCCTCTTGCTCTCAATCTCACTCTCAACTAAAACAATAACAACTAGATGATGGGGGTGGGCTTTTTATTTATCCAACCCCCCTCCCTCCTTCCCAAAAAAAATCAAATTTTGACGCGAGTTTTTTTCTACGCGCCGGGGTGCGTTTTTTATGTCGGGGACCGAATGCTCCCCTACCGCTTCCTGCATTAAAAAATGCTCCTGAAGCGTTTTTTTAATGGGGGAAGTAGTCGGGGAGCGTTCGCTCCCAAACGCTCCTTGAAACGCTCCCGAAAAGACAGGGAGCGTTTTTTCAGGCTCGGAAGCGCGCTTCCGAGCGCTCCCTAAGAGCTCTTGAACGGAGCGTGTTTTGGGAGCGGGATCGAGCGGGGCGGGGAGGAGAAGCTTCCCCGCAACCTTGACTTCAAAAGCGAGGATATGACGTTTACTTTATTGGCAATAGAGTCTACGTCAAGCACCCTAGTTGGAAGATGGCGGCATAGATCGAGGTAAGAAGCAACAAGCTGTACAAGCTACAGCTTGATTCCCCAATGGCACTAATTGGCAGTGCAGAGGAAATGGACCTGAATGAGCTATGGAATAGAAGAATGGGCACTTGCATCATGGGGCGTTGAGAACTCTCTAGAAGACTGTCACAGGTGTTCCAGAACTGAGCACCAAATGGGATGATGTCTGCACAAGGTGCGTATTGGGGAAATATGCCAAGGCAGCATACCAGAGAAGCAACAATAGGGCCAAGGGTGTGTTGGATCTAATATATGCAGATATCTGCGGGCTGATGTCCACAAAAGCTCTTAGCGGTGCGAACATTTCGTCACCTTTATTGATGACCATTCCAGGAAAACCTGGATCTACTTCTTGAAGACCAAGGATGAAGTCTTCATTCGATTTAAAGAGTTTAAGGCTTTGGTGGAAAAATTTGACAAGGAAGTGGATCAAGGAATTGTGATCATTTAATGGAGGTGAATACATAGATAAAGAATTCACAGGATTTTGTGCAAAGGAAGGCATCAAAAGAGAATGGACAGCTCCATACAATCCAGAACAGAATGGAGTGGCAGAAAGGAAGAACCAGACTATTGTTGAAGCAACCAGAGCTATGTTGTATGACCAAGACATGCCCAAATTTCTATGGGATGAAGCATGTAATACAACTGTCTACTTTCATAACAGAACTCCTCACACTGCACTGGGAAAGATCACTCCAAAAAGTGTCTTCACTGGCAGCAAGCCTGAAGTGAGTCACTGTAATATTCCCAATTAGCAGCAACTAATTAGCAATATTAATTTTTCCCAGTTTTTCTCTTCTAATGTTAATCAATTAATAAAAAGAAGTGATGGGACCCATAACCCACACTTAGGAAATAATGACTCCCTAAAGTCACTTAAGCAAATATTAGTTGACAGCGTGGGGCCCAGGAGAGCCTAGTGACAGCGTGAGGGAAGGGGTAACGTGGACAATGTGGGCCCATGACAGCGCAGTTGAGTGGGGACAACGTGGCCAAGGAGGGACAATGCAGTTGAGTGGGGACAACGTGGCCAAGGAGGGACAGTGCAGTTGAGTGGGGCTCGGGTGAGAGCAAGGCTCTCAAGCATAAAAGGGAGAGGAGGCTCCTCATTCATACATTCTATTATGCATCTTATAATCTCTGTCTTTTGACATTGAGCATGCTTTTGCTGTTGAGCAAACTCTGCAAGTGTTGTTCAGCACACAGGTGTCTCTGAGTGGAGATCCCAACCTCAACCTTGGAGTACTTCGAGTCCCCGCTCAGGTGAGGAGATCCATCATCATTTTTTAGGGGAGAGTGCATAGTACCTTCAGCCAGGATCATGCAGTTGCTTGGACAACGTAGTCTTTCTTAGGGATTATACAGTTTGTAGTGGAGAAACCACCGGGAGTGAGGGGAGATCAGGGATTTCAGCCCGAGGGTATTGTGAAGGGATCAACCCTTCACAAATCATAATTTTGCAGCAGGAGGAGGCCATCACTTGCAGGTTTATCATTCAGGGCTAGTGTACTTACTGGGAGTGCGTTATTTTCCAAGGGAGATCAAATTTTGGGGTCAGCCATTCTGGAATTCCTTCCTGGGTTTTTCCGAGTTATTGGAGGAGAGCCCATTTCCAAAATTTCACACTTTTCTGAGAAGAGGAACAACCCCAAAGAGCAGCTCCATTCCAGCAGTAGCAGCAGTCCGGCAGCGGCAGCAGCAAAATCTGGAGATTACGTAGTCTTTGATAGAGCAACCATTCATTGAGGATTTTTGAGAGTATTTTCAGCTTGCCTTGAGCAAGCTTAGGTGCCATCATTTTGATCACCTTTGTACCTATTGTTATCTTTCAGTTTATGTAGTAAAATGGCTCAGCGTTTCTCCATATTTGCATTATTTCTATGATGTCTCTCTATTTTTTGTAGTTACTTGTTTATGTTGCTTTATATTATTGTCTATTTCCTATTCGGAATATTACAGTGGTATCATAGCTCATAGACTTGGCTTAGCCTGTGGAGCAGATCAGTGTATGACACCAACAGGAAAACCATATATCACTTACCGTGGAAGGAAGTACAAGGACCAAGAGCGGAGGCTCGAAACCACTTTTGGAGAAGGGGACTGTGTTCCAGTAGTGGACGCAGAGGAGGAAGAACCAATGGCCGAGGAGAAAGATGAAGGGAGGGAGTTCGGGCAACTCCTAAAATCTGTGAAGGGCTTTCGAGGAGGATCGAAGAGATGGGGCAGAAGTTTACCGCAAACTAGAGACAACATGAAAACCCAAAGGGTTTTCACATCGGAGAAGGGTCTGGTACTTCCCACCATATACAGGAGCAGCTCACAACGCAGCAGGTTGTGTCACTCACTCCCCCACATTCGACGATGCCCACATTTCTGACTACAGGCACTGGGATGGGAGGACCTCAGGAGCCAGAGCCGGTGCATATGGGGGACTATTTTGCGTGAGCTTGGTGAAGCTCTCACTTTCCATGATTTTTGTTAGCTCAAGAGGGACAGTCGACCCTGCAACCAAAATAGAGGGGGTAGATACACATAGGACGGGGACGTGCAGCATATAGTGGGCAGGTTTTTCTTGCCAACATTTGATGGGTCCTCAAAATGTTCAGAAAAGTCTTGGGTGGAGCACCTGGACATTTATTTCCAGCTCAATCAGATGGCAGAGGGAGAGGCCATCATGGTGGTAGCGCTGCACCTTGAGGGAGAGGCCAATGACTGGTGGTTCCACGGGATGGCCACGCTGGGTCACTCAACAGTGACATTGTAATATTCCTAATTAGCAGTGGCTAATTGGAATATTCGATTTTGCTGAATTTTGCCGTCTATAGTTTATTAATAAATAAAAAGGTGAGTAGAGAGGGTCTAACTCACTTAGTGGAATAAAACCCACTCCCTAGTAGCACAACGTTGTGACTTAAAGGGAGCTAAGGGGGGCCAAGCACCACGTAGAGAGGGGGCCCACGTATGCACTAGAGGAGACTGCGCAGATGAGGATGAGCACGTGGCAAGAGGGAGGCTATGTTGAGGACATAGGCCTTAGGGTTTGGAGGGAGGCCAACGTTATAAAAGAAGGATGAGCCTCCTCATTTCATCCATTTGTTGTTGATGATATTGAGCTGGTCGTTTTGACTTCTTGAGCACGCTGGATGTTTAGCCTGTCTGCAGCACTGTTTAGTGCGTTGAGTGTCTCCGGTCGGAGATCTCGCCCTTAGCCCCAGGGGACTTCGAGTGCTTACTCGGGCAAGGTATTTTCTTCAGCATTTTGCAGGAGGTTTGGTGTTTGGTTTTTTTTACAGAGCTGAGCATTCAAAGAGATTGCGCAGTCACTGAGAGGGAGGATGTAGTCCATCTAGGAGGAGCTCCGGATTGGGATTTTTGCAGGGGTTTGAGCCGGGAGGTTGAGCAGAGGATCAGCCTTTGCCTTTGGGAGGATATTGGTGGAGTTTGAGGCCATATTTTATTCATTCCTATTCAGCCTCTGCGCAGAGCCTTGGAGGCCAGCGTAATTCCCCAAGGGGGTGTTTTTCATGGGTTAGCCATTTCTGATATGGTTTCTAGGTTTTGCCGAGATTGCTGAGTAGAGGAGGATTCCAGATTTTCAGCTCATTCCGGCAAGGGGAACAACCCCTAGTCATCAGTTCATTTCAGCAGTAGCAACTACACGGCAGTTTTCCAGCAGCTGGGACGCAGTTCAGAGAGTAGCCATTTCATGTGTATTTTGAGAGTATTTCTTCACTTGCCTTGAGCAAGTTTAGGTTCCATCACTCTGATCCCCTATTGTACTTCATTATATTTCTCAGTTTAATAAAATGGCTTAGCATTCTCTCTATATTTCGGGATGATTGGTCGTATATTCTTTCTATGCTATTGTATGTCTACTGCACTGTTATCTTTATATATTTTCGGACATTCTAGTTCTATACCACTTGGTGTGTTTATCTTACACTCTTAGACAGAGTCTGGAAAGGGCCAGGTAGCCTCCGGATTTCGTCCTCTTTCAGAGGCGGCATATCTGGTAAATGCCCTACCAGTCCACCTCTGGTTGGAGTTTGTCGTGTTTTAGAGATATCCCTGAAACGGGATATTACAGTGGTATCAAGCATAGTTCTTGCTCAGCCTGTGGAGCTATTTGTCTATGACACCAGGGAAGAGGCCATATATTTGTTACAGAGGCAGGAAGTACAGAGATCGTGAGCGTAGGTTGGAGAACACCTACGGAGAGGGAGACTGTGTTCGGGTGGTGGACACAGAGTAGCAGGAGCCTGTGACAGATGCAGAGCAGGAGGAGCCTGTGTTAGATTCAAAGCAGAGAGAGCCGATGGCAGATGACACTGAGGCCAAACAGTTTGGGGAGGCACTCCTCAAATCGGTGCAGGATTTAGCGAGGTAGATTGAGGTGATGGGTCAGAGATTCACCGTTGTAAAGGCTAGACAGCGTGAGACCCCACGGGTATTCTAGGTAGGTGAGGGATCAGGTACATCACACCATTTGCCGGAGCATGGTGCTGCTCAGCATCATACTACTCAGCCGATGGCTTCACGTGCACCTACACGCTCTACCATGCCCACTTTCTTGGGAGCAGACACAGGGGCAGGAGCCCAGCAGGAGGTAGAGCCTGGATACATGGGCGAATATTTTGCAGAGTATCAGGCCTATGGGCAGGAGTTCAGGGATTCTCTCTCGTTCCAAGATTTTGTTCAGCTCCAGCGGGACGGTAGACCCCGCGACCATCATAGAGGGCACTGAGATTACCGTGATGGAGATACCCACCGCACATCTAGCAGATTCCATTTGCCTATGTTTGATGGCTCATCAAACAGTTCGGGAAAATTTTGGGTGGAGAAGCTAGACATCTATTTCCAGCTTAACTAGATGTCGGAGACGGAGGCCATCAAGGTGGCGACATTACATTTGGATGGTGAGGAACAGGACTGGTGGTTCCATGGGATGGTTACACTCGGACATTCTACAGTGACGACGTATGCCGAGTTTACCAGGGGGTTGATGGAGTGATTTGACCAGAGGGATCCGGAATAGCACTTTGTTGAACTAATGAGGCTCAAGCAGACTGGGAGCCCAGAGACATACATTGCAGATTTCTTGAGGGTTTCGGTGATGGTGCCAGATCTATCCGTGGCATGGATGATCTATATGTTTGTAGAGGGGTTAGCAGAGCCACTTCGGGGTCTAGTCAGATCTACTAGGCCAGCTACACTCCAGGATGCTATTAGCAGGACCAGGGATTTACAGGATGCATTGCCTAGGACTCAGACACCTTACCCCCAGAGACAGGGCTTCCAGCCCAAGGGGAAGGATGTGAGGATTCCACCTCCAAAGGGGAATCCAGGACGGGTCCAGACAGATGATGATGCCAGGAGGGAGCTGAAGAAGAAGCAGTTGTGCTTTACTTGTCAGGAGCCCTGGGCACCAAGGCATAGGTATGCTACTGGCAAAGCACACTTCATTGAGGTCTTCTCCGAGGATAGCAGGGAAGAGGATGAGGAGGATGACGAGGAGGCAGGAGATAGCGAGACAGCCCAAGATCAGTTGCCACCTCCACCTCCAGGTACAGGAGGTGCAGCTTTTGCACCCACAGGAGGTACCCTTGCAGCATTGCGAGGAGTTCCCAAGTATTTGACACTGCGCGTATGAGGGACAGTACGTGGCCAGCGAGTATCAGTTTTGGTTGACAGTGGGGCAACCCACAACTTCGTTGATGCACAGATGGTCAAGCGGAGAGGTATACCGACTGAGAGCTTCGACGGATTTTCAGTTTTGGTCCCAGGGGCCCAGACGATGCAGTGTGCCCGGTATGTTCCAGAGTTAGTAGTGACGATGGGTACCTATACAGTGACCGACCACTTTCGTGGTCAACATACCGGATACCAATGTGGTATTGGGTGTTCAGTCGTTGATTACTCTGGGGAAGGTCACCACAGATTGGGAGGCCTTAGAGATGGAGTGGGATGATAAGAAGACCGGGAAGCATGAGAAGATTCGCGGGATGCACACTTACCCACCTCAGATTGTTTCGGCTCACCAGATGGAGGCAGATTTCCAGAAGGGAGACATAGAGTGGGCGGTTGAGTTGTGGGCATCAGAGGCAGGGACCACCGGTCAGGCAGTTCATCCTGATATACAGGCCATCCTTGATAGGTATGATGCAGTGTTTGGGGATATACCACCAAGTCGGCCACCGGACCGAGGATTCGAGCACACCATTGAGCTCGATCAAGGAATTCAGGCAGTAATTACTACCCCCTATAGGCATCCCAAAGCCTATAGGGATGAGATTGAGCGGGCCATCCAGGAGTTGCTGGCTCTTGGACACATCAGACCGAGCACGAGTCCATTCGCTTCTTCCGTGGTGTTGGTGAAGAAGAAGGACGACACCTTGAGGATGTGTATTGACGACAGGGCCCTGAACAAGAAGACCCTGAAGAACAGGTATCCTATACCCAGGATCGATGAGTTGATGGATGAGCTGAGAGGAGCCAAGTTCTTCTCAAAGATTGATTTGAGATCAGGGTACCGTCAGATTCGCGTGAGGGAACAGGACGTTCCCAAGACCCCCTTCAGGTGTCATTATGGGCACTTTGAGTTTTTGGTTATGCCCTTCGGGCTAACCAATGCCCCAGCTACTTTTTAGTCTTGCATGAACCATACCTTCCGCAGTCATCTGAGGAAGTTTGTATTGGTTTTTTCGATGACATACTCATATATAGCAAGACTTGGGAGGAGCATCTCCAACATATAGAGGCAGTACTACATATCTTGGAAGAGCAACAGTTCTATGCTAAGCTCTCCAAGTGTGAGTTTGGGATGACGGAGATGTTGTATTTGGGCCACATTATTGGAATGGACGGAGTGAGAGTCCATGAGGAGAAGATCAGGGCCATCAGAGATTGGCCGGAGCCGAGGAACGTAACGGAACTTTGAAGATTCATTAGCATATGTACTTATTGCAGGAAGTTCATCAAGAGTTTCTCACAGTTTGCTGCACCCCTTACATATTTGACGAAAAAGGGGGCATTCAGTTGGTCGGATACAGCGTAGTGAGCCTTTGACAGGCTCAAGGAGGTGATGAGTAGTTGCCCAGTGCTTGCATTGCCGGATTTTACGCAGCCGTTTGTTTTGGAGTGTGATGCGTCGGGAGAGGGGATCGGGGCAGTATTGATACAGGGGGGACACCCTATAGCCTTTGAGATCCGGAAGCTCCTTCTGCACGAGAGGTTGTATTCTATATATGACAAGGAGATGTTGGCCATTATGCATGCATTGGCCAAATTCCGGCAGTATCTGGTAGGGAACAGATTCAGGGTGAGTACTGATCACAACAGCCTCAGGTTCTTTTTGAAGCAGAAGCAGCTATAGGAGAGGCAGCAGAAGTGGATCAGTAAGATCCAAGCATATGTCTTTGACATCGAGTATGTCAAGGGTAAAAATAATGTGGTAGCAGATGCCCTTTCACGTAGACTAGCCATGTTATCTCTTATGAGCTTGGATACAGACTAGAGGGCTCGACTTTTAGTGGAGTACTCCAAGGACAGATTTGCATGTGAGGTTCTGGATGGACAGGTGGCAGATGACACGTACAGGGTGGTCGATGAGATCATCTACTATAGGGACAGGATATTCTTGACTGAGGGATCTTAGCTCAAGAAAAAGATACTTCACGCATCCCATGATTCACCATTGGCCGGCCATCAGGGGTTTACCAAAACCTACAGGGCCATTAGAGAGAGGTTCTCATGGAAGGGCCTCAAGGAGGACGTACTCCAGCACATCAGGGAGTGCGATGTTTGCTAAAGGAACAAAGGGGAGATGAGCCATCCCGCAGGGTTATTGCAGCCTCTTCCCATCCCGGAGGGGAAATGGGAGAGTATATCGATGGACTTCATCACAGGGTTGCCCATGGTGCAGAGCAAAGATTGTATCTTTGTCGTCGTTGATCGACTGACAAAGTATGCGCATTTTTTCGCCATATCCGCGCACTCTACAGCAGCACGGGTGGCTGAGCTGTTCTTCGGAGAGGTTTTCAGGCTACATGGTCTTCCTAAGACCATCATCAGTGACAGGGACAACCGCTTCATGGGCGGGTTTTGGCAGGAGCTTTTCCAATTGGTGGGGACAGAGTTGACATCGAGTACTAGTTACCACCCACAGACGGATGGACAAACGGAGATAGTTAACAAGTGGTTGGAGGGCTACTTGCATAACTATGTCAGTGGGCAGCAGCAAGCATGGCTGAAGTGGCTACATTTGAGGGAGTACTGCTACAACACTACACATCACATGTCCATTGGTATGTCTCCATTCTACGCTTTATATGGATATCACTCTTTATCTTTTACTGACGTGATGTTTGGTGCTAGCAAGGCTCCAAGAGCCAAGATTTGGATCCAAGAGAGTCAGGATATTCTTTGAGCTCTCAAGGATAATATGGCCACAGTGCAGAACCAACAGAAGCTGTATGTTGACAGAGGTCGGGTGGAGAGTCAGTTTGAGGTAGGGGACTTGGTCTACCTACGATTACAGCCATACCGACAGTCGTCACTGAAGCAGAAGGGAGCTGAAAAGCTCAAGCTCCGCTTTTACGGGCCATACAGGGTGATACGCAGGATTGGACAGGCTGCGTATGAGTTGGAGCTGCCCCAAGGCAGTAAGATCCATAACGTTTTTCATGTATCATGCCTGAAGAAGGCACTGGGGCAGCAGGTGACAGTGACAGATGAGCTACCACCCACGGATGATGAGGGGCATTTGGTGTTGCAGCCAGAGGCTATTATTGATACCAGGGAGAGGCAGCTACGGAGCAGGATAGTCCGAGAATTCTTGGTGCGGTGGAAGAATTTGCCGGATGAGGATGCCACTTGGGAGAGTGAGAAGATTTTGCAGCATCCATCACTTCAGTTTCTTGAGGAAAAGCAACATTTTGCCGAGGGAGACTGTAATATTCCTAATTAGCAGTGGCTAATTGGAATATTCGATTTTGCTCAATTTTGTCGCCTATAGTTTATTAATAAATAAAAAGGTTAGTAGAGAGGGTCTAACTCACTTAGTGGAATAAAACCCACTCCCTAGTAGCACAACGTTGCAATTTAAAGGGAGCTAAGGGGGGCCAAGAACCACGTAGAGAGGGGGCCCACGTATGCACTAGAGGAGACTGCGCAGATGAGGATGAGCACGTGGCAAGAGGGAGGCTACGTTGAGGAGATAGGCCTTAGGGTTTGGAGGGAGGCCAACGTTATAAAAGAAGGATGAGCCTCCTCATTTCATTCATTCGTTGTTGATGATATTGAGCTGGTTGTTTTGACTTCTTGAGCACGCTGGTTGTTTAGCTTTTCTGCAGCACTGTTTAGTGCATTAAGTGTCTCCGGTCGGAGATCTTGCCCTTAGTCCTGGGGGACTTTGAGTGCCTACTCGGGCAAGGTATTTTCTTCAGCATTTTGCAGGAGGTTTGGTGTTTGGTTTTTGTTGCGGAGCTGAGCATTCAGAGAGACTGTGCAGTCACTGAGAGGGAGGACGCAGTCCATCTAGGAGGAGCTCTGAATTGGGATTTTTGCAGGGATTTGAGCCGGGAGGTTGAGCAGAGGATCAACCTTTGCCTTTGGGAGGATATTGGTGGAGTTTGAGGCCGTATTTTATTCATTCCTATTCAGCCTCTGCGCAGAGCCTTGGAGGCTAGCGTAATTCCCCAAGGGGGTGTTTTTCAGGAGTGAGCCATTTCTGATATGGTCTCTAGGTTTTTCCGAGATTGGTGAGTAGAGGAGGATTCCAGATTTTCAGCTCATTTCGGCAAGGGGAACAACCCCTAGTCATCAGTTCATTTCAGCAGTAGCAGCTACACCGCAGTTTTCCAGCAGCTGGGATGCAGTTTAGAGAGCAGCCATTTCCTGTGCCATCACTCTGATCATCTATTTCTTCACTTGCCTTGAGCAAGTTTAGGTGCCATCACTCTGATCACCTATTGTACTTCATTATATTTCTCAGTTTAATAAAATGGCTTAGCATTCTCTCTCTATATTTCTGGATGATTGGTCGTATATTCTTTCTATGCTATTGTATGTCTGCTGCACTGTTATCTTTATATATTTTCGGGCATTCTAGTTCTATACCACTTGGTGTGTTTATCTTACACTCTTAGATAGAGTCTGGAAAGGGCTAGGTAGCCTCCGGATTTCGTCCTCTTTCAGAGGCGGCATATCTGGTAAATGCCCTCCCAGTCCATCTTTGGTTGGAGTTTGTCGTGTTTTAGAGATATCCCCGAAACCGAATATTACAGACATCGTATGCAGCTTTTACACGGAGATTGGTGGAACTTTGTCAAATGAGTGTTCTATTCAGTTAATGATCTATATGTGTAGGCTGTTATTTGTGTTTACTTCGCTGTTTTTCTGAATTTTCAGATTAATAACTTGTGTAAATAATCAAGTAGGAGAGGTAAATCAATCGTTAGCAGTAGGGTTTCTTAGATTAAGAAATTTTCACATTGAATTCCTCGATCTGGAGAAATCAATTTTTTCTATCGCTCTCTCAGAAAAACCGATTTTCCTCAAGAAATACGACCTCTTGTCTAAGGAACTACACTGCCCTTTGTGGTTTCGAACGACTACTCACGCAAAGCAACGAAACTCCTCTTTTCTTTTGCTACTAAGCTCTCTGGCTGATCATCTGTCCTCTAATAGCATGTGAAAATTCGGCTAACTCATAATCCTATTGCAGCAACTGGAATTAATTCTCCTAATTGTTAAATTAACTCTTAACAATTTATTTGCAGTTTTCTACGACGAACACTGAATCAATCACACTGCAACCTACACAAATAAACTGCGGAAAAAAATAAACGTTGGAAGAAATATATGCAGATGCACAAAATAACATCGTTATTTTTGGACAAATGTCCCTGGAAAAGCCCAACTCGGGAAAACTGGTGCAACAGCTGAGGGTTTTATTATTATGCAATAGTGAAATATCTAAGTACAACTGGATGCCCAAATTGGAAAACCTACAGAGAAAAAATATCTAGTGAGGAAATTTCCTCACTCCACAGGCAAATCAAGCATTGACCTTAACTCGAAATGGAGTCGTCCAAACTGCCTCTACGCACTCTCTGCGTCACCCAACGTGGAACTGCATCACCTCAAGCTGTCTTGTTAGTTGTTGTCTGAGAAACTGACCCTCCTAACCTTTGTACCATTTGCCCATCTTCAAACTCTGAATCACTGCTTCTCCTCCAGCAAATACGAATTTCCCACTGAAGCTACTGCGCTGCTACTGCGTCAACCTCCCTATGGCTTCTCTGCCTCTCTGAAAATGCACTCACCGGATCTGGAATACCTCCCCCAACTTCACTATATCTGCCCCTCTCTCACTGCTTCGATCTCACTGAATCACGTCCGGCAACAAAACATTACTACTATGGAAATCGATTTCCCAGTAAAATCGAGCTACTCAAGTGTCTCAACTGATTTCTCCAAGCCCCATTGACTTCTTCTTATAATCCTCCGTTGAGACTTTAACGTCCACAATTAAATTTTAATCAATGGTTAGGATTAACTAGAAATTGATCCATGTGATTATCAAGAGCATTCACAACTCAAATGGAAATACTAAAATGGAAACTAGACAAAAGAAAGTTAACCATTCAAAAATATTTCCTCCCTCTAAATGAGGAGGCGGGATACCATGGGAAATTCCCAAGCTCCCTCAAGATTTCAGATTTTTATTATTGAATGTGAGGCCCTCTTATAGAAATGAGGGGCTTGGGAAGAACTTACAATATGCACTTTAAACTTACTCTGTTAAGTCCCTATATTAATAGTTTAGTCCCTTATTATGTTAGTGTATCCCCCCTTATTGTTATTGTTGTACCCCTGTAACCCCCATATTTTTATTATTGTGCCCTTATTGTTAGGTCGGCTAGGATTACGTTGTGGCCCCATGGACTCCTATATATAGAAAGGAGGTTTTGTCATTTGTAACATCCAAGAATTTTTCATTCATGTAATGTATTGGAGGTTGCCCCCTTGATGTGGCTTATTTCTAAGGCGTTGATATCTCTTTTCTTTTCTTTTTGGAGCTGGTTTCACAACATTTGGTATCAGAGCTTTGAGATTCTAGGATTTTGCTGCTCCAAACAGGTCATCGTGGAATTTTCACTATAACTTTTTTTTTACGAAGATTCAGAAGCTGAAATTTTTAGAGTGCGAATTTGAAATCCTGAGGAACATCATCGCAAAATTTCAGAGCTTGGTTCGCAATATTTTTGGAGATATGATATGTGGAAGTTAGGTCGTTTTCAGGCTCCTGAATTTCATCTCAAAGAGGTGATCGTGGGAAAATCTTCATAACTCTCTCTCTGAGCATCGGATTGGAATTCTGTAAAAAGTCACTGGAAGTACACGCATTGTAGTTTCCTGTCTATAAATTTCAGAGCTGAAGGAGGAAACAGTGACACATGGAAAGTCGTACAATCTCGCTCTACTAAACCAATCCATAATTAGGTCATCGTAGGAGATTAGGCACAACTTTTTCTTCAAAAATCCAAATTAGGTCAGACTGTAGCATTCTAAAGAGAATTCAGAGGGATACCACAGTGCCAAATTTCAGATATTGAAGATCCGAAATTACATAGATAATTTAGTTTCAATTTAGAGCCTCTCAAAATCAAGAAAAAGGTGTGTATTTGGTTTTTTAAATTGCATAACGTTTGTTTGAAAAAGCAGTTTGAAGTGATTCCAAGGGCATATTTTAGAATTTTTATCAATATCGTCACAATGCCCAAAAATAATTCCATACCCATTAAGCCCTTAAAAGGCTATACTATGACATATGAAGAGGTAGAATTGCAAGATGATATCAAAAATTACTTATCAAGTGCGTAATCTAATGAAACAACAAGAAGACTACTCATCGAAAGAAGTTCTAAAGCAACAAAAACAAGATCTCGAACAAGTACGATCAACTTTTATATCTCATCAAGTGGAAGAAGTTACCTACTGAATATTCTACATGGGAGGATGAGAATTTTATACGGAAGCATCCAGAGCTACTCAAGCATTGAGGACAACATTGTTTTAAAGGAGAGGGGCATGTTAGGCCCCTATATTACTAGTATAGTCCTTTATTGTTGCTAGTGTAACCCATTTTTTGTTATTGTTGTACCCCTGTAACCCCAATATTTTTATTATTGTACCCTCACATTATTATTGTTAGGTCGGGTTAGATTACATTTGTGGCCCTAATAGGATTGGGCATTGTGGCCCCATGGACTCCTATATATAGAAAGGAGGTTTTGTCATTTGTATCATCCAAGAATTGTTCATTCATGTAATGTATTGGAGATTGCCCCCTCGAAGTGGCTTATTTCTAAGGCGTTGATATCTCTTTTCTTCTCTTTTTGGAGCTGGTTTCACAACATTTGATATCAGAGCTTTGAGATTCTAGGGTTTGGCTGCTCCAAATAGGTCATCGTGGCATTTTCACTATAACTTTTTTTCTACGAAGGTTCAGAAGCTGAAATTTTTACAGTGTGAATTTGAAATCCTGAGAAACATCATCACAAAATTTCAGAGCTTGGTTCGCAATATTTTTGGAGATATGATCTGTGGAAGTTAGATCGTTTTCAGGCTTCTGAATTTCATCTCAAAGAGGTGATCGTGGGAAAATCTTCATAACTCTCTCTCTGAGCATCGGATTGGAATTCTGTAAAAAGTGACTAGAAGTACACGGACTGTAGTTTCTTGTCTATAAATTTCAGCCCTGAAGGAGGAAACAGTGACACGTGGAAAGTCGTACAAGTTCGCTCTACTGAACCAATCCATAATTAGGTCATCGTAGGAGATTGGGCACAACTTTTTCTTCAAGAATCCAAATTAGGTCAGACCTGTAGCATTCTAAAGAGAATTTAGAGGGATACCACAGTGCCAAATTTCAGATATTGAAGATCTGAAATTACATAGATAATTTAGTTTCAATATAGAGCTTCTCAAAATCAAGAAAAAGGTGTGTATTTGGTTTTTTAAATTGCATAACATTTGTTTGAAAAAGCAGTTTGAAGTGATTCCAAGGGCATATTTTAGAATTTTTATTAGTATTGGGTTCTATAATGCCTCAAAAAAATAATTCCATACCCATTAAGCCCTCAAAAGGCTATACTATGACGCATGAAGAGGAAGAATTGCAGTATGAGATATCAAAATTACGGTACCAAGTGCAACAAATTTCGAACTTACAAAGAGCAACCAAAGATGACATACATGGTTTAAAAGCAGAAATGGAGACTAATTTGGATGGTTTGAAGGATCAAATAACAGCTAATATGGATGATAAATTAGTGGAAGATCACATCGAGCATCAACAACAAGTTTTCCAACTCTCAAAGTATAACCTAACATTGGTGCAGAATCTAATGAAACAACAGGAAGATCAACATCACATCGAAAGAAGTTCTAAAGCAGTCACAAAAACAAGATCTGAACAAGTACGATCAATTTCAGAGTATCTCAGCAAGTGGAAGAACTTTCCTGTAGAATATTCCACATGGGATGATGAGAATTTTATACAGAAACATCAAGAAATAATCAAGCGTTGAGGACAACACTTGCTTGAAGGAGAGGGGCATGTTAAGTCCCTATATTAATAGTGTAGTCCCTTATTATGTTAGTGTATCCCCCCTTATTGTTATTGTTGTGCCCCTGTAACCCCCAAATTTTTATTATTGTGCCCTTACATTATTATTGTTAGGTCGGCTAGGATTACATTGTGGCCCCATTATGATTGCATTGTGGCCCCATGGACTCCTATATATAGAAAGGAGGTTTTGTCATTTGTATCATCCAAGAATTGTTCATTCATGTAATGTATTGGAGATTTCCCCCTCGAAGTGGCTTATTTCTAAGGCGTTGATATACTTTTTCTTGAGCCGGTTTCACAACATTTGGTATCAGAGCATTGAGATTCTAGGGTTTCGCTGGTCCAAACAAGTTTGCGTGGAATTTTTCTATAAATTTTTTTCTACGAAGGTTCAAAATCTAAAATATTTAGAGTGAGAAGCCGAAATCCTGAGGAACATCATCACAAAATTTCCAAAGCTCAATCAAATATTTTTGGAGAGTACATCCGTGCTGGGATTGTTTTCAGTTCTTGACCTCACTCCCAAAGAGGTGATCATGGAAAATCTTCATAACTCTCTCTCCGAGTATCGGATTGGAATTGGTGAAAGTGACCTGGAAGTACACGACTGAGTTTCGTTTATAAATTTCTGAAATCCTAAGGAGGAAACAAAGGACATGTGGAAAGATTTCGTACAAGTTCATTTCTACCGAACTGTAATCCATAATTAGGGCTGTCTGTGAGATCACACAACTTTTTCTTCAAGAATCCAAATTAGGTTTGTACCCGTAGTATTCTAAAGAGAATTCGTAGGATACCACAAGGTTAAAATTTAGATATTGAAGATCCAAATTTCACAGATACAGATAATTTAGTTTCAATATAGAGCTTCTCAAAATCAAGAAAAAGGTGTGTATTTGGTTTTTTAAATTGCATAACGTTTGTTTGAAAAAGCAGTTTGAAGTGATTCCAAGGGCATATTTTAGAATTTTTATAGTATTGGGTTCTATAATGCCTCAAAAAAATTATTCCATACCCATTAAGCCCTCAAAAGGCTATACTATGACGCATGAAGAGGAAGAATTGCAGTATGAGATATCAAAATTATGGTACCAAGTGCAACAAATTTCGAACTTACAAAGAGCAACCAAAGATGACATAGATGGTTTAAAAGAAGAAATGCAGACTAATTTGGATGGTTTGAAGGATCAAATAACAGCTAATATGGATGATAAATTAGTGGAAGATCACATCGAGCATCAACAACAAGTTTTCCAACTCTCAAAGTATAACCTAACTTTGGTGCAGAATCTAATGAAACAACAGGAAGATCAACATCACATCGAAAAAAGTTCTAAAGCAGTCACAAAAACAAGATCTCAACAAGTACGATCAATTTCAGAGTATCTCAGCAAGTGGAAGAACTTTCCTGTAGAATATTCCACATGGGATGATGAGAATTTTATACAGAAACATCAAGAAATAATCAAGCGTTGAGGACAACACTTGTTTGAAGGAGAGGGGCATGTTAAGTCCCTATATTAATAGTGTAGTCCCTTATTATGTTAGTGTAGCCCCCCCTATTGTTATTGTTGTACCCCTGTAACCCCCATATTGTTATTATTGTGCCCTTAAATTATTATTGTTAGGTCGGCTAGGATTACATTGTGGCCCCATGGACTCCTATATATAGAAAGGAGGTTTTGTAATTTGTATCATCCAAGAATTGTTCATTCATGTAATGTATTGGAGGTTGCCCCCTCGAAGTGCTTATTTCTAAAGGCGTTGATATCTCTTTTCTTCTCTTTTTGGAGCTGGTTTCACAACATACTCTTTCCCAAAGTTACAAGTGCAAGATTTTAAAGATTTACTTGTGAGATGTTACAAAGTAAAGGCATAAAGCCTTGAGGTGAATAATGGTTACAATTCCTCAAAAGAATGAGGCTTTAGAAGAAGAGGTGAAGTGATAAGGAGGAACTTGGACTTGAGGTTCCAAATGGAAAAGTGTTCCTTAGCTTATGCTTTAGCTCCCTTTCTTCAAACTTAGATTGCCTCCAAGAACACATATATGCAAGCAAGCAAAAGAGTTAGCATGCAAAATAAATAGCTTTGAAATATGTGAGAGGAAATCACATGCATGAGAAGGAAAAATTTAGAAACTCAATGCAAGTATAAAATACACTTCATATTACAAATTCCCTCACTAAGATCAGCTTGAAAGAGTTGATTTAGTGAGTGAGAGTTAGGATTTAAATCCAACAACTCAGCCTCAAATGCTAGATAAAATCAATATGTGCACAGATGAGAGAAGAAAATATATGATTTTTTTGAGATGGAAAAGAAGCAAAGGGCTCATGAAACCCCCTTTTAAATAAATCTCTTGATGTCTTATTGTTGAGATTTTGTGTATTTGGGGTAGCATCAGTTGTGCTCTAGTTCCCAATTTTTTGTGGAGGGACTAGAGTACACTTGATCTACAAGACCCAGAAATGGATTTGAGAAATTTCAAGTTGTGTTCAAGTTATTCAAGTAATTAATTATTTTTAATGGATTTCCTAAGTCTAACTTAGGCAAATAAAATAATTAAAGTGAATTAATTAACACGTGCTGAAATTGTCTTAAGTCACATGGATCAAGCATTCTTTTAATCTCAGTCGTTGATGGATGATTTAATCTCGGTCCTTGAAGGGTTCAACGAAAAAGTATAAGAGAAAGGCTTGAGGGTCAGTTGAAGACACACAATTTCTGTAGAACTAAGGAATAGATCTGGAATTATAGGGTGGGTTTGCTAAGAATTTCCGGAGAGATTTCCTGCAGTGAGGGGTAGTATTGGCCAAGGGAATGTTTTGATTCTAGGGCCAAGAGACAGCAAGAGGAAAGAGGAGCAGCAACAAGAGAGGCTTTAGAGCCACGCAGAGCAGCAGCGGCAGTGTAGAGGCAGCTAGGGCCACGCTGGGCTGACGCTGGCCAAGCAGAGGCAGTGCAGGGGCAACGTAGACCCTCCAAGGGTGATTTAGGCCCTCCTAGAGCCATGCAGAGGCTGTCTCAGTCCCTCTAGGGAAATGCTGGGGCTTTAGAAGCAGCGTTGAGGGTTTCTAGGGTCAGATCTGGGCTGAGTCTTGTAAATCCCGTTTGAGGGTGTGGATCAGTCAGATATTTGGCACTATATCTTCAGGTTAGCTACAGATTTTATGTCTTTTATTCTTTGTTAGGTTTTCCAAGGTTGGAACCCAGATTTACTGTACTCAGAACTAATTAATAGTAAACCCTCATATCTGCTGAACTGGTTTTCCTGCTTTGGGTTTTTTCGGGGACTTATGTCCAAAAATACATGTGTCACTTTGTTGCATGAGTGAATTTTTTAGTAAATGATCTGCATGCGTAGGCTGTAGTTGTGTTTATTTTCGTTATTTTCTTAGTCTAATTTCTGGAAATAACTTTTATTAATCAAGTAGGAGAAATTAAACCAATACATTGCAGAAGAATTTTCACATGGTATCAGAGCGATAGCAGATCAAGCTGAATCTCCAGCAATCAGCTAAAGAAGTATTTTTTTTGCAGGGTGGCAGAAGAAGCAGCAGATCCGAAAAGGGCATCTTGACAGCAAGGGAAAGAAGATCCAGGAGATAGCGTTGAAGCTGCAGAAGGCCTCTAGGCTTACACAGACCCTTCCCAAGGCAGCGTAAGGACTGCGTCACCCAGTCTGGGATTACGCAGTCCACTTCTGAGCAGCGTTGGGACTGCGCTGGGCTAGCCAAGAAGACGCAGTCCAATCACTTCTCTTACTGTAGCAGAATTTTGCCAAGATCCGGAAGCAGTGCTTCAGATCTTCAGTGGTGTTGGTGGGGTAGAGATTCTGCAGGTGCAGGAATTGTGCCTAGCTAAGGCAACAAAGGCGGGAGGAAGACAGTTATTCAGCAGATCTGAGATTTGATCAGGAGGATCGAAGGATAGTGTCCGTTGAGTTTTGGTGGAAGATTTCCAGGAGGGAAATCAGTTTTTCAACAGAAGCAACTACTAGAGGGTTTCTAGTCACCAAGAAACCTAGATCCAGAGGGAGAAGTATTGCTTCTTTCAGATCTGAGCAAAGATGGCTCAATATGGACTGAGGGATCAAGATAGATTGGATGGCATGTCCAACTATGTTATCTGGAAGGCCAGAATCCTCTTAGTTCTGGATGAGTATGGTCTCAAAGATCATGCAGAGAAGACACTTGTTGTACCAACTGATGCAGATCCACTTAATATGTATGAAGAAAATCAAGCGCAGACGAAGCGTTTGATCATAGACAAATTCCAGGACCACGTGATTCCTCATATTGCTTGTAAGAATACAACAAATGACATGTGGTCAACTTTGGAAGTGATGTACTAAGGAGGCTCTGTGCAAAGGAGAATGCTTCTTGAGAATCAGATGCGGATGTTCCAAATGATGAAGGGTGAAGAGATAGATCCATTTCTCTTCAGAATTCAAGCTATCTGTGACCAACTGATTGGCATGGGTGCTAATCCAGCTGAAGGGCTCCTAGTGAGGACGACCCTGAATGATGTCTCAGAAAAATAGGAAACGTTTGTCCAGAGCATTCTGGGAAGGGCAACGTTACCATCATGGGAAGATATGTGGGCTATTCTCTGCCAAGAGGAGATCAAGAGGATCACCAAGAAGCAGTTTGTCAGTGGAAGAAGCGGATTAGCTAGAGTGAAGAAAGGAGAGGAGGAGGATGCAACCCTTGCATCAAGGGAAAAGAAGCAAGGGAAGAAGAAGAAGGACCTCTCCAAGGTTTGGTGCTTTAACTATGGTGATATTGGTCATTTCGCCAGCAGTTGTCCTAAGAAGAAGGACAAAGGAGCTTCTGATTCCAAGGTTGCAACAGCAAATGACGATGGCTCTGATGATGATGCAGCCATGAGTGCTCATGCACCTCGAGAGAAGAGGTGGGGTGACATGGATATCTAGAGTATCCATATTTTTCTGGCGGGATCCTTGAGTCAGCCCTACTCTTGGATCACATACGAGCTACGAGAGCCTTAAGACGATAGCAGGATGAGTCGGGAGATGGTTGCAGATGACCACATTGAAGAGAAAGAGGGAGATGAAGAGCTGAAGAGTGAGCAACGTGTTGCCAAGGCAGCATCAACGTGGAGACAACAGCACAGAGAGGCTGATGGGACTTTAGCAGCGCAAAGAAGCTAGGCTCATGCAGTGCAGTGTTGTAGCATGACAGTGTCTCCAGGGAGAAAACGTGATTCAGCATCCAAGTTGCTTTAGTGGTGGAGGGCAACTTGACTTGTCTGTCAAACAGTTGGGCAGAGTTCTTCAGTTGCTTACTTCTCAGCAACTAAGTTGCAGTGTAGTAGTTAGCAGTGGCAATGCTATGGGCAGCATGATGTAGCAATTTGAGAGGGAGCTGCAATACAAATGGAGCAGTGTCAGTGACAGTGGCATGGGCAGCAATACAGGGAGCAACCGTGCAGTGGATGGAAGGCAGCAATCCAAGCATCAACAACACAGATCTAGTACTCAAGATCTTGTGATGCATGGTGTGCTGTATTGCTAGAGCACACTCCTGATGCTAAGAGGGAGTGTTGAGATTTTGTGTATTTGGGGTAGCATCAGTTGTGCTCTAGTTCCAAATTTTTTGTGGAGGGACTAGAGTACACTTGATCTACAAGACCCATAAATGGATTTGAGAAATTTCAAGTTGTGTTCAAGTTATTAAAATAATTAATTATTTTTAATGGATTTCCTAAGTCTAACTTAAGAAAATAATATAATTTAAGTGAATTAATTAACAGTTGTGCTGAAATTGTCTTAAGTCACATGGATCAAGCGTACTTAACTTACTATTTGATGGAGGATTGATCTCACAAGGGTTCAACGAAAAAGAAGGAAAGAGTGGTCACAGGGCCGCTTACACACACACCTCGTGAACCGAGGAATAGATTTGGAATTTAGGCTTAGGGTTTGCCAAGAATTTCTTGAGGGATTTCTTGAAGAGGTGTATTGGCCAAGGGAATGCTTGACCTGTACAAGAGACTGCTAAGATATTTTGTGTATTTGTAGTATCAAGCCAGGGCTCTAGGTCCCAAATTTTGAGGAAGGACTAGAGTTCACCTGATCTACAAGACCCAGAAATGGATTTGGGAAATTTCATCTGGTTTAGGAGATATTAAATTAATTAATTATTTTAATGTATTTTCTAAGTTAAAACTTAGAAGAATAAAATAATTTAATTTAATTTAATTAAACATGTGATGAAATTGTCTTAAGTCACATAGATCAAGCTTTATTTTAATCTTAGCCATTGATTAAAGGTTTAATCTTGGCCGTTGATTTGTCAATGAGAAAAGTATAAAGGAAAGGCTTGGGGTTATTTGTAAGACACACACAGGTAGAGCACTGAAGCTATGCTAAGATTCTAGGGCGGGGTTGCTAAGAATTCTCAAGTGTTTCAGTTGCAGAGAGGGGAATTTGAACCAAGGAGATGATTTTATCTCAGGGTCTAGAATACACAAGAAGCAGAGAAGAGATCAGGAAAGACAGCGCAGAGGAAGGCAATAGCAGCAGATGACAGCAGCAGCGAGGACAGTGTGATTTTCAGGAAACCCTTCAGGGGTTACGCAGAGACCCTTAGGGGCAGTGTAATGACTGCGTCACCCAATCTGGGGTAACGCAATCCTTTCCAGTGACAGCGCTGAGCATTTGGAGGCCTTCAGAGGCTGATGCAATGTCTTTCAAGGGAAGATATGGGGTTTCTAGGCCTAGATCTGGCTGAGTTCTGTAAATCCTGTTTGAGGGTGTGGATCAGTCAGTATTGTTGGTCTTAGATCAGCCAGGTGTTGTAGATCTAGAGTTTTCTCTGTATGGTTTTTCAGATCTGGAACCCAGAGTTGTGTATTTAGAAATATTCTTAATAATAGAACCCTCCAGCAGCCAGAGATCGGTTTTCCCACATTGGGTTTTTCCAGGGACAGTTTGTCCAGAAATAATTGTCACTTTGTCTACGTGTGCATGTGCTTATTCTAGATCTGAATTGGTAGAGATTTGTTATGTGTTTTGCTTTGATGTTAACTTGAATTTATGTAGTCGATAACTTGTATAAGTAGGAGAAACTTAACCGGATTAACAGAAATAATTTTTGCATAAGAATTAAGATTCAGAAACTTCTACAGAGACAAGAGGAGCAGCAACAAGGACAACGTAGAGAGGCTTCAAAGCCACGCAGAGCAGCAGAGGTAGCGCAGAGGCAGCTAGGGTCACATTGGGTTGACGCTGGCCAAGTAGAGGCAGCGTAGACCCTCCAAGGGTGACGCAAGCCCTCCTAGAGCCACGCAGAGGCTGACGCAGTCCCTCCAGGCAACGATGGGGCTTCAGAAGAAGCACTAAGGATTTCTACGGTCAGATCTGGGCTGAGTCCTTTAAATCCCGTTTCAGGGTGTGGATCAGTCAGATATTTGGCACTAGATCTTCAGGTTAGTTGCAGATTTGATATATTTTATTCTCTGTCGGGTTTTCCAAGGTTGGAACCCAGATTTGTTGTACTCGAAACTACTTAATAATAAACCCTCATATCTACTGAATCGATTGTCCTGCTTTGGGTTTTTCTAGGTACTTATGTCCAAAAATCCATGTGTCACTTTGTTGCATGAGTGAATTATTCAATAAATGATATGCATGTGTAGGCTGTAGTTGTATTTATTTTCGGTATTTTCTGAATCTAATTTCTGGAAATAACTTGTATTAATCAAGTAGGAGAAATTAAACCAATACACTGCAGTAGAATTTTCACACTTATGAGATTATTGGCTTGAACAACTTGTGGGATCTTTGATATCCTTGGAGGTGACTTATTCCAATTGAAGAAGTCTTCACACTCCAATAGACTTGGCAACCTGTCCTTTGAACACACAAATCTCTGCAAACCAATTGTTAGTGCAAAAGAAACTTGGCATATAGAGGCCACGTTGAGCTTGTCATTCAACCGAAAATAACAAGCTACAACAAGAGCACAAAATATACCAAGCCCAAAGGAGATCTGAAATAGCTAACAATCTCCCCTCCCTAGACAATAGTGCCCTCGGGAAAATGCACAAAAAAAACCAACTAGATTGCAATGTAAAATCAAATGAATAACATCAAATGGAACAAGTATACTTCATCAACCAAAGAATGCACCACAAGAGAAGCTAGTAACCCCAAAGACTTTCCTTTATTTAGCTCAATAACAATTTCGGCATAGTAACAATAAGCACAAGCTTCAAAACCCCTTTCACAATGAAAGCCCAAGGTCAAATTTATACAAAAACTGGAGAAGATCCCAATGAGAAATCTCATGACAAGTGGAGAAGGGAGATAATCCCAATGCAAAGACGAATTTGTACAGTTGGCACCATAACTGTTGTAGTTGACTGATATTCAAAAGATCACAAATTCCCTTGCTGGCCTATGTAGTCTTATATAGATAGCAGCGTATGAGTTTACTGTAGTAGCTCCATTGCCAAATCTGCCAAGTGTGAAATTTCAGTGGGCAAGAGGAGGCAACTACCCCATTGAATTGTCAACCAAAATCATGGGGTGAGAGCACCGCAAATCAATCCAATGATCCGCCCTCAAACTGTTGTGTGTAGACTAACTGCTGTTAAAAATATGAGTAAAATTCACCACAAGACAGGTGTATACAAGCTGTCATGTATCCTTTCCAAACTGTGTGTTAACATCTCTGAAAAACAAGTTGGCAACCTGCCTTCTACTATTGCGTGTGGCTGCTAAACATGTGCTGCATACATGTGTAAATATTTGCTGGGGTAAGTGAAAACCATACTCCAGGATTTTCTCAAATAAATATTCAATCAAATATGCTGATCCCTTTTTGATGCTGCATTGAAACTGGGCCAGTGTGTACACCTTTTATTTAACATGTGCATAATTCCTTTTGCTGGCTGTACGTAGAGCTTTTATTTTGGCATGTGCACTTTAATTTTCTTATGCATATACTATGGAAAGTGAGTGGGGTACACTCCTATTCACAAACTTTGTCTTTGCACCTTTATTCCATAACATATGATTTTGAATTGAATCAAAGTTTTAACCATACGTAAGTTTCATGCAACCAACGTGGGACCAACTTGTCTTGGCACTTGGATCTTTGAATTTGACTTGGTGTACTTTATGTGGTGGGCCCCACATTGCTGCTACATCACCCTCGCCAAATTTTGAGTTATTTCACTTTGGAAAAAATAATTATTTTTTCCAAATTATTCATTTCTTTTGAATTTTTTCTCATTTTTGCCACTGACATTAGAAAAATCAGATTTTGAGGGACTATTAGTCGTTTTTTGACCCTCAAAGTGGGTCCTAGGATATTTTTGGGTCTCTCAGGATGAATTTCGAGTAGTCACATGCCCTAGACATTTCTGAAGACAACTTATTTACATCATTACATAGAAATCCTACTTAGACCTAGTCAAATTCCGCGAAATTTCAAAGATGACCTAGCATGGTAATAATAAATATACATTGACTCTAGACACTAAGATGCATTAGGGGCTCAACCTTCAAGCCATCAACCCGGCTTTGGAGTAGTGCAATGAGTGAAAAAACCTAGAAAATTATTTGCCGCTAAAAAGAAGGATAATTAACCAAGTAAAAAAAACACTCCAAGGTGTACTCACTTGTTGATCGAATCCCAACACCCTAGGCATGTTACATGGATTTATTCATCATGCCAGTGACATTTATACAATATCCCTGTAGGGCTGCAGAATCTGCGGACTGAAGAAGAAAATGAGAAGAAGCAATAGAGTTTAAAAACTCTGTTGAACTGATGATAACTGATGATATCTGATGGTACCAATGTCTTCTTGTAATATTCCTAATTAGCGACAGCTAATTGGAATATTCGATTTTGTTTAGTTTTTCCGTCTATAGTTTATAAATAAATAGAAAGTGAGTGGAGAGGGTCTAACTCACTTAAGTGAAATAAAACACCCTCCTAGTAGCACAACGTTGTGACTTAAGGGGGAGCCAAGGGGGCCAAGCACCACGTAGAGAGGAGGCTCACATTAGCTCTAGAAGCTTCTGCGCAGGAGAGGTTGGGCACGTGGCAAGAGATGGAGGCTACGTTGAGGAGATGGCCTTAGGGTTGGAGGAAGGCAAACGTTATAAAAGAGGGAGGAGCCTTCTCATTTGATTCATTCTGTTGTTGATGATATTGAGCTAGACGTTTTGTCTTCTTGAGCACGCTGGCTATTTAGCCTGTCTGCAGCACTGTTTAATGCATTGCGTGTCTCCGGTCGGAGATCTCGCCCTTAGCCCCGAGGGACTTCGAGTGCCTGCTCGGGCAAGGTTATTTCTTTAGTATTTTGTGAGAGGTTTTGTTGTTTGGGTTTGCTGCGGAGCTGGGCTTTCATAGAGACTGCGCAGTCACTGGGAGAGAGGACGCAGTCCATTTTGGAGGTGCTTCGGATCAGGATTTCTGCTGGAGATTGAGCCGAGATTTTGAGCAGAGGATCAGCCTTTGCCTGTGGGAGGATTTTGGTGGAGTTTGAGGTGGTGTTTCAGTCATTCTCATTTAGCCTCTGCGTAGAGACCTGGAGGCCAGCGTAATTCCCCAAGGGGGTGTTTTCTGGAGGTTTTCGGGGTCGGCCATTTTTGATATGGTTTTTGGGTTTTGTCGGGATTGGTGAGTAGAGGAGGATTGTAGATTTCCAACTCATTCCGGCAAGGGGATCAGCCCCTAGTCTTCAGTTCATTCCAGCAGTAGCAGCTACACGGCAGTTTTCCAGCAGCTGGGATGCAGTTCAGAGAGCAACCATTTCCTGTATATTCTGAGAGTATTTCTCCACTTGCCTTGAGCAAGATTAGGTGCCATCACTCTGATCACCTATTGTACTTCATTATATTTCTCAGATTAATAAAATAGCTTAGCATTTCCTCTCTATGTTTCTGGATGAGTTGCCGTATTTTCTCTCTGCTATTATATGTCTGCTGCACTGTTATTTTTATATATTCTTAAGTATTCTAGTTCTATACCACTTGGTGTGTTTATCTTTCACTCTTAGACAGAGTCTGGAAAGGGCAAGGTAGCCTCCGGATCTCGTCCTCTTCTCAGAGGCGGAATATCCGGTAAATGCCCTCCCAGTCCATCTCTGGTTGGAGTTTGCCGTGTTTTAGAGATATCCCTGAAACGAGATATTACAGTGGTATCAAAGCATAGTTCTTGCTCAGCCTGTGGTCTATGACACCGGGGAAGAGACCATATATTTGTTACAGAGGGAGACTGTGTTCGGGTGGTGGACACAGAGTAGGAGAGAGAGCCTGTGACAGATGCGGAAAAGGAGGAGCATGTATTAGATTCAAAGTAGAGAGGGCCGATGGCAGATGACACAGAGGCCAAACCGTTTGGGGAGGCACTCCTCAAATCAGTGTAGGATTTAGCCAGACAGATTGAGGTGATGGGTCAGAGATTCACCGCTATAGAGGCTAGACAGCGTAAGACCCCACGGGTTTTCCAGGTCGAAGAGGGATCAGGTACATCCCACCATTTGCCGGAGCATGGTGCTGCTCAGCGTGATACTCCTCAGCCGATGGCTTCATGTGCACATACCCGCTCTACCATGCCCACTTTCTTGGGAGCAGACACAAGGGCAGGAGCCCAGCAGGAGGCAGAGCCTAGACACATGGGCGAGTATTTTGCAGAGTATCAGGCCTATGGGCAGGAGTTCAGAGATGCTCTCTCATTTCGGGATTTCGTTCAGCTCCAGCGGGATAGTAGACCCCACGACCATCATAGAGGGCACCGACATTATCATAATGGAGATTCCCACCGCACATCTAGCAGATTCCATTTGCTACGTTTGATGGCTCATCAAACAGTTCGGCGAAGTCTTGGGTGGAGAAGCTGGACATCTATTTCCAGCTTAACTAGATGTCGGAGACGGAGGCCATCAAGGTGGCGACATTACATTTGGATGGGGAGGCCCATGACTGGTGGTTCCATGGGATGGTCACACTCGGACATTCGATAGTGACGACATATGCCCAGTTTACCAGGAGGTTTATGGATCGATTTGACCAGAGGGATCCGGAACAGCACTTTGTTGAGCTGACGAGGCTCAAGCAGACGGGAAGCCCAGAGACATATATTGCAGATTTCTTGAGGGTTTCAGTGATGGTGCCAGATCTATCCGCAGCACGGATGATCTATATGTTTGTGGAGGGGTTAGCAGAGCCACTTTGGGGTCTAGTCAGGTCTACTAGACCAGTGACACTTCAGGATGCTATCAGCAGGACCCGAGACTTACAGGATGCATTGCTCAGGACTCGGACACCTTACCCCCATAGACAGGGTTTCCAGCCCAAGGGGAAGGATGTGAGGATTCTGCCTCCAAAGGGGAATCTGGGATGGGCACAGATAGATGATGATGCCAGGAGGAGTTGAGGAAGAAGTGACTGTGCTTCACTTTTCAGGAGTCGTGGGCACCAGGGCATAGGTGTGTTGCTGGCAAAGCACACTTCATTGAGGTCTTCTCCGATGATAGCGGGGAAGAGGATGAGGAGGATGATGAGGAGGCAGGAGATAGTCAGACGGCCTAGGATCAGTTGCCGCCTCCACCTCTAGGGACAGGAGGTGCAGCTTTTGCACCCACAGGAGGGACCCTTGCAACCTTGCGAGGAGTTCCCAAGTATTTGACTTTGCGCGTATGAGGGACAGTACGTGGCCAGCGAGTGTCAGTTTTGGTTGACAGTGGCGCAACCCACAACTTCATTGATGCACAGATGGTCGAGCAGAGAGGTATACCGACAAAGAGCTTTGACGAATTTTCAGTTTTGGTCTTAGGAGCCCAAACGATGCAGTGTGCCCGGTATGTTCCAGAGTTGGCAGTGACGATGGGTACCTACACCGTGACCGATCACTTTTTCGTGGTCAACATACCAGATACCAATGTGGTATTGGGTGTTTAGTGGTTGATTACTCTGGGGAAGTTCACCACGGATTGGGAGGCCTTAGAGATCGAGTGGGAATACTACGCATCTTGGAAGAGCAACAGTTCTATGCTAAGCTCTCCAAGTGTGAGTTTGGGATGACGGAGATGTTGTATTTGGGTCACATTATTGGAGTGGACAGAGTGAGGGTCCATGAGGAGAAGATTAGAGCCATCAGAGATTGTCCGGAGCCGAGGAACGTGACAGAACTTCGAGGGTTCATTGGGATATGTACCTATTATAGGAAGTTCGTCAGAGGGCTCTCACAGCTTGTTGCACCCCTTACAGATTTGACGAAGAAGGGGGCATTCAGTTGGTGACCTTCCCTAGAGTAATCAACCATTGAACACCCAATCCCACATTGGTATCTGGTATTTTGACCACGAAAAAGTGATCGGTCACGGTGTAGGTACCCATCGACACTGCCAACTCTGGAACATACCGGGCACACCGCATCGTCTGGGCTCCTATGACCAAAACTGAAAATCCGTCAAAGCTCTCGGTTGGTATACCTCTCCGCTCGACCATCTGTGCATCAATGAAGTTGTGGGTTGCCCCACTGTCAACCAAAACTGACACTCACTGGCCACGTACTGTCCCTCGTACGCGCAACGTCAAATACTTGGGAACTCCTCGCAAGGCTGCAAGGGTCCCTCCTGTGGGTGCAAAAGCTGCACCTCATGTCCCTGGAGGTGGAGGCGGCAACTGCTCCTAGGTCGTCTGACTATCTCCTGCCTCCTCATCCTCTTCCCCACTATCATCGGAGAAGACCTCAATGAAGTGTGCTTTGCCAGTAGCACACCTATGCCCTGGTGCCGACGGCTCCTGACAAGTGAAGCACATCTGCTTCTTCCTCAACTCCCTCTTGGCATCATCATCTATCTGTGCCCGTCTCGGATTCCCCTTTGGAGGCAGAATCCTCACATCCTTCCCCTTGGGCTAGAAACACTGTCGCTGGGGGTAAGGTGTCCGAGTCCTGAGCAATGCATCCTGTAAGTCTCGGGTCCTGCTGATAGCATCTTGAAGTGTCACTGGTCTAGTAGACCTGACTAGACCCCGAAGTGGCTCTGCTAACCCCTCCACAAACATATAGATCATCCGTGCTGTGGATAGATTTGGCACCATCACTGAAACCCTCAAGAAATCTGCAATATATGTCTCTAGGCTCCCCGTCTGCCTGAGCCTCGTCAGCTCAACAAAGTGTTGTTCCGAATCCCTCCGGTCAAATCGCTCTATCAACCTTCTGGTAAATTCGGCATATGTCGTCCCTGTCGAATGCCCGAGTGTGACCATCCCATGGAACCACCAGTCCTGGGCCTCACCATCCAAATGTAATGTCGCCACCTTGATGGCCTCCGTCTCTGACATCTGGTTAAACTGGAAATAGATGTCCAACTTCTCCATCCAAGACTTCGCCGAACTGTTTGATGAGCCATCAAACGTAGGCAAATGGAATCTGCTAGATGTGTGGTGGGAATCTCCATCATGATAATGTCGGTGCCCTCTATGATGGTCGCGGGGTCTACTATCCCGCTGGAGCTGAACGAAATCCCGAAATGAGAGAGCATCTCTGAACTCCTACCCATAGGCCTGATACTCTGCAAAATACTCGCCCATGTGTCCAGGCTCTGCCTCCTGCTGGGCTCTTGCCCCTGTGTCTGCTCCCAAGAAAGTGGGCATGGTAGAGCAGGTAGGTGCACATGAAGCCATCGGCTGAGGAGTATCACGCTGAGCAGCACCATGCTCTGGCAAATGGTGGGTTGTACCTGATCCCTCTCCTACCTGTAAAACCCGTGGGGTCTCACGCTGTCTAGCCTCTACAGCGGTGAATCTCTGACCCATCACCTCAATATGTCTGGCTAAATCCTACACTGATTTGAGGAGTGCCTCCCCAAACTGTTTAGCCTCAGTGTCATCTGCCATCGACCCTCTCTGCTCTGAATCTAATATAGGCTCCTCCTATTCCGCGTCTATCACAAGCTCTCTCTCCTGCTTTGTGTCCACCACCCGAACACAGTCTCCCTCTCCGTAGGTGTTTTCCAACCTACGCTCACAGTCTCTGTACTTCCTGCCTCTTTAACAAATATATGGTCTCTTCCCCGGTGTCATAGACCACAGGCTGAGCCAAAATTATGCTCTCATACCACTGTAAGATCCCGTTTTGAGGATATCTCTAAAACACGGCAAACTCCAACCAGAGATGGACTGGGAGGGCATTTACCGGTTATTTTGCCTCTAAGAAGAGGACAAGATCCGGAGGCTACCTAGCCCTTTCCAGACTCTGTCTAAGAGTGAAAGATAAACAAACCAAGTGGTATAGAACTAGAATACTCAAGAATATATAAAAATAACAGTGCAGAAAACATATAATAGCAGAGAAAGAAAATACGGCAACTCATCCAGAAACATAGAGAGGAAATGCTAAGACATTTTATTAATCTGAGAAATATAATGAAGTACAATAGGTGATCAGAGTGATGGCACCTAATCTTGCTCAAGGCAAGTGGAGAAATACTCTCAGAATATACAGGAAATGGCTGCTCTCTGAACTGCGTCCCAGCTGCTGGAAAATTGCCGTGTAGCTGCTACTGCTGGAATGAACTGAAGACTAGGGGCTGATCCCCTTGCCGGAATGAGCTGGAAATCTGCAATCCTCCTCTACTCACCAATCCCGACAAAACCCAGAATCCATATCAAAAATGGCCGACCCCCGAAAACCTCCAGAAAACACCCCCTTGGGGAATTACGCTGGCCTCCAGGGCTCTGCGCAGAGGCTAAATGAGAATGACTGAAACACCGCCTCAAACTCCACCAAAATCCTCCCACAGGCAAAGGCTGATCCTCTGCTCAAAATCTCGGCTCAATCTCCTGCAGAAATCCCGATCCGGAGCACCTCCAAAATGGATTGCGTCCTCTCTCCCAGTGACTGTGCAGTCTCTATGAAAGCCCAGCTTTGCAGCAAACCCAAACAACAAAACCTCTCACTAAATACTGAAGAAATAACCTTGCCTGAGCAGGCACTCGAAGTCCCCCGGGGCTAAGGGCGAGATCTCCCACTGGAGACACTCAATGCACTAAAAAGTGCTGCAGACAGGCTAAACAGCTAGCGTGCTCAAGAAGACAACGTCTAGCTCAATATCATCAATAACAGAATGAATCAAATGAGAAGGCTCCTCCCTCTTTTATAACTTTGGCCTTCCTCCAACCCTAAGGCCATCTCCTCAACGTAGCCTCCATCTCTTGCCACGTGCCCAACCTCTCCTGCGCAGAAGCTTCTAGAGCTAACATGGGCCTCCTCTCTATGTGGTGCTTGGCCCCCTTGGCTCCCCCTTAAGTCACAACATTGTGCTACTAGGAGGGTGTTTTATTTCACTTCAGTGAGTTAGACCCTCTCCACTCTCTTTTTATTTATTTATAAACTATAGACGGCAAAACTAAACAAAATCGAATATTCCAATTAGCTGTTGCTAATTATGAATATTACAGTCTCCCCTGGCAAAATGTTGCTTGTCCTCAAGCAACTAAAGTGATGGATACTGCAAAATCTTCTCGCTCTCCCAAGTGGCATCCTCATCCAGCAAATTCTTCCACCTCACCAAGAATTCCCGGACTGTCCTACTCTATAGTTGCCTCTCCCTGGTATCAATAATAGCCTCTGGCTGCAACACCAAGTGCCCCTCATCATCCGTGGGTGGTAGCTCCTCTGTCACTGTCACCTGCTGCCCCAGTGCCTTCTTCAGGCATGATACATGAAAAACGTTGTGGATCTTGCTGCCTTGAGGCAGCTCCAACTCATATGCACCCTGCCCAATCCTGCGTATCACCCTGTATGGCCCGTAAAAGCGAGGCTTGAGCTTCTCAGCTCCCTTCTGCTTCAGCGACGACTGTCGGTATGGCTGTAATCGTAGGTAGACCAAGTCCCCTACCTCAAACTGTCTCTCCACGCAACCTCTGTCTGCATACAGCTTCTGTTGGTTTTGTGTTGTAGCCATATTGTCCTTGAGAGCTCGGAGAATGTCCTGACTCTCTTGGATCCAAATCTTGGCTCTAGGAGCCTTGCTAGCACCGAACATCACATCAACAAAAGATAAGGAATGATACCCATACAAAGCATAAAACGGTGACATACCAATGGACATGTGATGTGTCGTGTTGTAGCAGTACTCCCCCAAATGCAACCATCTCAACCATGATCGCTGCTGCCTACTGACATAGTTACGCAAGTAGCCCTCCAGCCACTTGTTAACTATCTCCATCTGTCCATCCGTCTGTGGGTGATAACTGGTACTCGGTGTCAACTTTGTCCCCACCAGCCGGAAAAGCTCTTGCCAAAATCTGCCCATGAAGCGGCTGCCCCTGTCACTGATGATGGTCTAAGGAAGACCATGCAGCCTGAAAACCTCTCTGAAGAATAGCTCGGCTACCTGTGCTGCTATGTAATGTGTGGATATGGCGAAAAAGTGTGCATACTTTGTTAGCCGATCAACGAAGACAAAGATACTATCCTTGCCCTGCACCATGGGCAACCCTGTGATGAAGTCCATCGATATGTTCTCCCATTTCCCCTCCGGAATGGGAAGAGGCTGCAACAGTCCTGCGGGATGACTCATCTCCCCCTTGTTCATCTGACAAACATCGCACTCCTTGATGTGCTAGAGTACGTCCTCCTTGAGGCCCTTCCATGAGAACCTCTCTCTAATGGCCCTGTAGGTTTTGGTAAACCCCTGATGGCCTGCCAATGGAGAATCATGTGATGCCTGGAGTATCTTCTTCTTAAGCTGAGATCCCTCAGTCAAGAAGATCCTGTCCCTGTAGTAGATGATCTCATCAACCACCCTGTACCTGTCATTTGCCGCCTGTCCATCCAGCACCTCACATGCAAATTTGTCCTTGGAGTACTCCACTAAAAGTCGAGCCCTCCAATCCGTATCCAAGCTCATAAGAGATAACGTGGCTGGTCTACGTGAAAGGGCATCTGCTACCACGTTATTCTTACCCTTGACATACTCAATGTCAAAGTCATATGCTTGGATCTTACTGATCCACTTCTGCCGCCTCTCCTGTAGCTGCTTCTGCTCCAAAAAGAACCGGAGGCTGTTGTGATCAGTCCTCACCCTAAACCTGTTCCCTACCAAATACTGTCGGAATTTGGCCAAGGCATGCATGATGGCCAACATCTCCTTGTCGTATATAGAATACAGCCTCTCGTGTGGAAGGATCTTTTGGCTCTCAAAGGCTATAGGGTGTCCCCCCTGCATCAATACTGCGCCGATCCCCTCTCCGGACGCATCACACTCCAAGACAAATGGCTGCGTAAAATCCGGCAATGCAAGTACTGGGCAGCTACTCATCACCTCCTTGAGCCTATCAAAGGCTTGCTACACTGTATCTGACCAACTGAATGCCCCCTTCGTCAAATCTGTAAGGGGTGCAGCAAGCTGTGAGAACCCTCTGACGAACTTCCTGTAATAGGTACATATCCCAATGAACGCTCGAAGTTCCGTCACGTTCCTTGGCTCCAGCCAATCTCTGATGGCTCTAATATTCTCCTCATGGACCCTCATTCCATCCACTCCAATAATGTGACCCAAATACAACATCTTCGTCATCCCAACCTCACACTTGGAGAGCTTAGCATAGAATTGTTGCTCTTCCAAGATGCGTAGTACTGCCTCTATATGCTGGAGATGCTCCTCCCAAGTCCTGCTATATATGAGTATGTCATCGAAGAAGACCAATACAAACTTCCTCAGATGACTGTGGAAGATATGGTTCATGCAAGACTGAAAGGTGGTTGGTGCATTGGTCAGCCCAAAAGGCATAACCAAAAACTCAAAGTGCCCATAATGACACTTGAAGGCGGTCTTGGGAGTGTCCTGTTCCCTCACGCGATTCTGATGGTACCCTGATCTCAAATCAATCTTCGAGAAGAACTTGGCTCCTCTCAGCTCATCCATCAACTCATCGATCCTCGGTATAGGATACCTGTTCTTCAGGGTCTTCTTGTTTAGAGCCCTGTAATCAATGCACATCCTCAAGGTGTCGTCCTTCTTCTTCACCAACACTACGGAAGAAGCAAACGGACTCGTGCTCCGTCTGATGTGCCCAAGAGCCAGCAACTCTTGGATGGCCTGCTCAATCTCATCCCGATAGGCTTTGGGATGCGTATAGGGGGTAGTGATCACCGCCTGAATACCCTTCTCAAGCTCAATGGTGTGTTCAAACCCTCAGTCCGGTGGCCGACCTGGTGGTATATCCCCAAACACTACATCATACCTGTCAAGGATGGCCTGTATATCCGGATGAATTGCTCGACCAGTGGTCTCTGCCTCTGATGCTCGCAACTCAACCGCCCACTCTATGTCTCCCTTCTGGAAGTCTGCCTCCATCCGGTGTGCCGAAACTGTCTGAGGTGGGTAAGTGTGCATCCCGCGAATCTTCTCATGCTTCCCAGTCTTCTTGTCATCCCACTCCATCTCTAAGGCCTCCCAATCGGTGGTGACCTTCCCCAGAGTAATCAACCACTGAACACCCAATACCACATTGGTATCTGGTATGTTGACCACGAAAAAGTGATCGGTCACGGTGTAGCTACCCATCGTCACTGCCAACTCTGGAACATACCGGGCACACTGCATCGTCTGGGCTCCTGTGACCAAAACTGAAAATCCGTCAAAGCTCTCGATCGGTATACCTCTCCGCTCGACCATCTGTGCATCAATGAAGTTGTGGGTTGCCCCACTGTCAACCAAAACTGACATTCGCTGGCCACATACTTTCCCTCGTACGCGCAATGTCAAATACTTGGGAACTCCTCGCAAGGCTGCAAGGGTCCCACCTGTGGGTGCAAAAGGTGCACCCCCTGTCCCTGGAGGTGGAGGCGGCAACTGATCCTGGGCCGTTTGACTATCTCCTGCCTCCTCATCATCCTCCTCGTCCTCTTCCCCGCTATCATTGGAGAAGACCTCAATGAAGTGTGCTTTGCCAGCAGCACACCTATTCCCTGGTTCCCACGGCTCCTGACAAGTGAAGCACAGCTGCTTCTTCCTCAACTCCCTCCTAGCATCATCATCTATATGTGCCCGTCCCGGATTCCCCTTTGGAGGCAGAATCCTCACATCCTTCCCCTTGGGCTAGAAACCCTGTCTCTGGGGGTAAGGTATCAGAGTCCTGGGCAATGCATCCTGTAAGTCTCGGGTCCTACTGATAGCATCCTGGAGAGTAGCTGGTTTAGTAGATCTGACTAGACCTCGAAGTGGCTCTGCCAATCCCTCCACAAACATATAGATCGATTTAATGTCGGGACAGATCCGCACCACTACTCGAAACCTCAAGATATCTGCACATATGTCTTTGCTCCTGGGCCTGCCAGTTCGTCACCAACAAAGCAAGTAGTTCCTATCCTCCGGTCAAATTCTTTTCAACAAAATCCCGGTAAACCCGCATATGTCGTCACTGTAGAATGCCCGAGTGTCACCATCCCATAGAACCACCAGTCCTGGGCCTCACCATCCAAATGCAATGTCGCCACCTTGATGGCCTCCGTCTCCGACATCTGGTTAAGCTGGAAATAGATGTCTAGCTTCTCCACCCAAGACTTTGTCGAGCTGTTTGATGAGCCATCAAACGTAGGCAAATGGAATTTGCTGGATGTGCGGTGGGAATCTCCATCATGATAATGTCGGTGCCCTCTATGATGGTCGCGGGGTCTACTGTCCCCGCTGGAGCTGAACGAAATCCCGAAATGAGAGAGCATCCCTGAACTCCTGCCCATAGGCCTGATACTCTGCAAAATACTCACCCATGTGTCCAGGCTCTGCCTCCTGCTGGGCTCCTGCCCCTATGTCTGCTCCCAAGAAAGTGGGCATGGTAGAGTGGGTAAGGTGCACGTGAAGCCATCGACTGAGGATTATCACGCTGAGTAGCACCATGCTCCGTCAAATGGTGGGATGTACCAATCCCTCTCCTACCCAGTAACCCGTGGGGTCTCATGTCGCTTCCAGCTCTACAAATTATGAATCTCTCACCCCATCACCTCAATCGCTTAATAACTTCGCACCGATTTGAGAGAGTGCCTCCCAAACGGTTTGGCCTTCCTGTCGTCCGCTATCGGCCCTCTCTCGCTCCTAATCTGTCACATTCTCCCCTCCGTTCCGTCTCGTCATGTGCTCTCTGCCTCTATGTCCACCACCCGGCATAATCTCTCTCTCCATAGGTGTTTTCCAACTCATGCTCACGGCTCTGCTTCCTGTCAGGACAAATATATGGTCTATTCCTTGTCATAGACCACAACATAAGCTGCATCCATGCTCTCGATACCACTATAATATCCTGCTTCTGGACATTCTAACCTGGGACCCGCAACCTATTCTCGCAGATGGACTGGGAGGGCATTTATCGGATATTCCGCCTCTGGAAGAGGACGAGATCCAGAGGCTACCTGGCTCTTTCCAGAATCTTTCTAAGAGTGAAAGATAAACAAACCAAGTGGTATAGAACTAGAATGCTCAGAAATATAAATAAATAACAGTGCAGCAGACATATAATAACATAGAGGGAAAATACGGCAAATACGGCAACTCATCCAGAAAACATAGAGAGGAAATGCGCTACTTATTCCTGCGTCAATATAATGAAGTACAATAGGTGACCGCAGTGGGATGGCACCGAATCTTGCTCAAGCAAGTGGAGAAATACTCTCGAATATACAGAAATGGTCGTTTTTGAATCGCATCCTGGCTGCTAGAAAATCGCTATGTAGTCATGCATTTTTGAATGAACTAAGACTAGGGTCGGATCCCCTCGCTTAATGAGCTGTAACCTATAACCCTCCTCTACTCACCCAATCCTACAAAACCCAAAACCATATCAAAAAATGGCCGACCTCAAAACTCTTCCAAAACACCCTGTAAACGCATGCGCCGCTTCTGCCTCGTGCGCAAAGGCTAAATTAGAATGACTGAAACACCGCCTCAAACTCCACCGAAATCCTCCCACAGGCAAAGGCTGATCCTCTGCTCCAAATCTCAGCTCAATCTCCTGTAGAAATCCTGATCCGAAGCACCTCCAAAATAGACTGTGTCCTCTCTCCTAGTGACTGTGCAGTCTCTATGAAAGCCCAGCTCCGCAGCAAACCCAAACAACAAAACCTCTCACAAAATATTGAAGAAATAACCTTGCCCGAGCAGGCACTCGAAGTCCCCCGGGGCTAAGGGCGAGATCTCCGACCGGGGACACTCAATGCACTAAACAGTGCTGCAGACAGGCTAAACAGCTAGCGTGCTCAAGAAGACAAAACGTCTAGCTCAATATCATCAACAACAGAATGAATCAAATGAGAAGGCTCCTCCCTCTTTTACAACGTTGGCCTTCCTCCAACCCTAAGGCCATCTCCTCAACGTAGCCTCCATCTCTTGCCACATGCCCAACCTCTCCTGCGCAGAAGCTTCTAGAGTTATCGTGGGCCTCCTCTCTACGTGGTGCTTGGCCCCCTTGGCTCCCCCTTAAGTCACAACGTTGTGCTACTAGGAGGGTGTTTTGTTTCACTTAAGTGAGTTAGACTCTCTCCACTCACTTTTTATTTATCTATAAACTATAGACGGCAAAACTAAACAAAATCGAATATTCCAATTAGCTGTCGCTAAGTAGTCACATGCCCTAGACATTTCTAAAGACAACTTATTTACATCATTACATAGAAATCCTACTTAGACCTAGTCAAATTCCGCGAAATTTCAAAGATGACCTAGCATGGTAATATACATTGACTCTAGACACTAAGATGCATTAGGGGCTCAACCTTCAAGCCATCAACCCGGCTTTGGAGTAATGCAATGAGTGAAAAAACCTAGAAAATTATTCGCCACTGAAAATAAGGATAATTAACCAAGTAAAAAAACACTCCAAGGTGTACTCACTTGTTGATCGAGTCCCAACACCCTAGGCATGTTACATGGATTTATTCATCATGCCAGTGACATTTATACAATATCCCCGTAGGGCTGCGGAATCTGCGGACTGAAAAAGAAAATGAGAAGAAGCAATAGAGTTTAAAAACTTTGTTGAACTGATGATATATGATGGTACCAGTGTCTTCTGGTTCATCCTTGGGCATGGAGTCTTCACATTATCATCAGGTGCCACTCCAGTCGTCAACAGGGCTGATGGGACTTCTGCAACACAGAGGATGCAATGGTTATGCAGTGCAGTGTTGTAGCAGCGCAGTGGCTTCAGGAGGACAGCACAGAGCAACAACCAAGGGAGCTTCAGTGATGAGATGCAGCCCGACTGACTTGTCTGTCAGTAATTGGGCAGGGGTCCTTCAATTGCTTAATTCTTAGCAACTGAGTTGCAATGCAACAGTTGGCAGCACAATGCAACAATTTGAGAGGGAGTTGCAGTACAGATGTGGCAGTGACTGTGGCAGAGTCATGGGCAGCAGTACAAAGAGCAGCAACAGCGCAGTGATGAAGGGCAGCAGGCCAAGCATCAGCGCAGAGACCAGTGCCAGAGATCAAAGCAGTACTTCGGTGAGGATGTATTGCTAGAGCGCATTTCTCGCTAAGAGGGAGTGTTGAGATTTTGGGGTAGCATCGGATGTGCTCTAGCTCCAAAATTTTGTGGAGGAGCTGGAGTACATGAGATCTCCAAGACCCAGAAAGCATTAGGGGAAATTCCATCAGGTTTAAGAGTTATTAAAATAATTAACTTTTAATTAAGGACCCTAAGTCTAACTTAGGAAAATTAAAAGATTAAAGTGAATGAAATTAAACATGTGATGATAATGACTTAAGTGATGCAGATCAAGAAATTTCTAATCTTAGCCATTGATTAGAGATTAGATCACGGCCGTTGGTTTCCCAATGAGAAAAGTATAAGAGAAGGGTTTGGGGTTAGTTGGATAACACACACATTGGCAGAGCACTGAAGCTAACCTGAAATTCTAGGGCATGGTTTTCTAAGAATTTCAGGAAGAGTTTGCAATGCAGCGAGGTGTAGTATTTGCGAGGGATTCTGAATCTAAGCCCAAGAATACAATAGCAGCAGAGAGGCAGCATATCCAACAGCACAGAGGACAGCCAGTGCTACGCAGTCCAGCCAGAGCCCAGTTAGGGGCAGCGTAGAGGCAGGAGGAGCCATGCAGGGTTGACACAGGCCCAGTCAAGGCAGTGTAAGCCCAGAGAGGGTGACTCAGGCCCTTCCAGAGCAACGCAGAGACTGACACAGTCCAGTAAGGCTAACACAGAGGGCTGAGGAGCAGCGTTGGGGTTTATGGTGGGCCAAAAAGGGTTCAAGTTCTGTAAATCCCGTTTGAGGGTGTGAATCAGCCATATTTTCTGTCTCTGAGTGAAATAGGTATTGTTGTCGTGATTGTATCTGTAGGGCCAACCATGTATGGTGCCCAGAAAATGTTGTATTCAGATTTTGCATAATAATAGGACCCTCTAGAGCTAGCTTCACCAATTTTCCCGCACTGGGTTTTTCTGGGGACATTTGTCCGAAAAATTTGTCACTTTGTCATATGAGTTCTATTCAGTAAATGATCTATATGTGTAGGTTGTTATTTGTGTTTACTTCACTGTCTTTCTGAATTTTCAGATTAATAACTTGTGTAAATAATCAAGTAGGAGAGGTGAATCAATGGTTAGTAGTACGGTTTCTTAGATTAAGAAATTTTCACATTGAACTCCTCGATCTGGAAAAATCAATTTTTTCTATCGCTCTCTTAGAAAAACTGATTTTCCTCAAGAAATACGACCTCTTGGCCAAGGAACTGCACTGCCCTTTGGGGTTTCAAACGGTTGGTCATGTAGAGCAGCGAAACTCCTTTTTTCTTTTGCTACTTAGCTCTCCGGCTGATCATCTGTCCTCTAATACCATGTGAAAATTTGGCTAACTCATAATCCTATTGCAGCAATTGGAATTAATTCTCCTAATTGTTAAATTAATTCTTAACAATTTATTTGTAGTTTTCTACGAAAATCACTGAATCAATCACATTGCAACCTACACAAATAAACTACGGAAAAAAAATAAACCCTAGAAGAAATATATGCACATACACAAAATAACATCGTTATTTTTGTACAAATGTCCCTGGAAAAACCCAACTTGGGAAAACCGATGCAATAGCTGAGGTTTTTATTATTATGCAGTAGTGAAATATCTGAGTACAACTGGATGCCCAAACTGGAAACCCTACAGAGAAAAACTTGCAATAATATCTAGTGAGGAAATTTCCTCACTCCACAGGCGAATCGAGCACTAACCTCAACACGAAATGGAGTTGTCCAAACTGCCTCTACGCAGTCTTTGCATTACCCAGCGTGGAACTGCATCACCTCAAGTTGTCTTGTCAGTTGTTGTCTAAGAAATTGACCCTCCTAACCTTTGTACCCTTTGCCCAACTTCCAACACTGAATCACTGCTTCTCCTCCAGCAAATACAAATTTCCCACTGAAGCTACTGTGCTACCACTGCATCAGCCTCCCTATGGCTTCTCTACCTCTCTGAAAATGCACTCACTGGATCTGGAATGCCTTCTCTGGCTTCACTATCTCTGCCCCTCTCTCACTTCTTCGATCTCACTAAATCACTTCTGGCAACAAAACACTGCTACTCTGGAAATCGATTTCCCAATAAAATCGAACTAGTCAAGTGTCTCAGGTGATTTCTCCAAGCCCCATCAACTTCTTCTTATAATCCTTCGTTGAGACTTCAACATCCACAATTAAATCTTAATCGATGGCTAGGATTAACTAGAAATTGATCCATGTGATTATCAAGAGCATTCACACCATGACTTAATTAATTTTGATTAATTAATCATATTCCCCAAGTTTAGACTTAGGAAATATTAAAAAACTGACTAATAATCTAATTAAGTCTTCTGTAGGTGGAATTTCCAGAACAATTTATGGGTTTTGGAGATTTCATGTATTCCAACCTCTCCACAAAATTTCAAGGCTAGAACACATTCAATGCTACAAAAACTAACAAAGGACACTTATCATATGGATCATGGCATGTGTACAATCTACCAATTTTTGCAGTCATCATTAACGGATTGCGTACTCACTTTTTTAAAGCACAAATAGGTCTTAGGCAAGGTTGTGCCCTTTCGCCTTTACTATTATTGCTAGTTATAGATTACCTAAGTTGGATGATGCGGGCCGCTAAAGAAAACAGGGATATTATCAGGATTAAGATTTCCAAACAAATTTATTTCACTCATATGTTGTTCGTAGATGACTTACTCTTTGGAGGAGTGGACTCAATACATGAATGGGGTAAAATATGTGAAAATTTCAATCCTGAAAATAGTTATGCAGTGATAGATTTATTTCTCCTACTTAATATTTCCAATAAGTTATTTACAGAATTCTTCCAGTAAATTTTGAAATAAACACTACTGCAGCATTCACTCAAGTATATGTAGAGAACAAAACAGTAAGAAATACAAGCATAAGCATCAATCACGTAGACACAATTATATTTGGACAATTGTCCCCGAAAAAACCCAACGTGGAAAAACTGGTGCAACAGATGAGGGTTTATATATTATTCTTCAAAAATGAAAATTCTTTACAAGGAAAAGACAGACAAACTTCTTTGGAAAATACCTGAGATAAATTCTCGCGAACCCTCTAGAGAATTTCTGACACCCGGGAGACTCACAACTTCTGTCCGCGTCCCTCTGTGTGTCTATCTGCGTAGAGCCAGCATGAGACTGCATCACCCTGCGTTAGCGATCTGCGCTGCTCCTCTGTGCTGCCTTCTATAATATTCCTAATTAGCGACAGCTAATTGGAATATTCGATTTTGTTCAGTTTTGCCGTCTATAGTTTGTAAATAAATAAAAAGTGAGTGGAGAGGGTCTAACTCACTTAAGTGGAATAAAACACCCTCCTAGTAGCACAACGTTGTGACTTATGGGGAGACAAGGGGGGCCAAGCACCACGTAGAGAGGGGGCCCATGTATGCTCTAGAAGCTACTGTGCAGGAGAGGATGAGCACGTGACAAGAGAGGGAGGCTACGTTGAGGATATGGGCCTTAAGGTTGGAGGAAGGCCAACATTACAAAAGAAGGAGGAGCCTTCTCATTTGATTCATTCTGTTGTTGATGATATTGAGCTGGACGTCTTGTCTTCTTGAGCACGCTAGCTGTTTAGCCTGTTTGCAGCACTGTTTAGTGCATTGAGTGTCTCCGATCGGAGATCTCACCCTTAGCCCCAGGGGACTTCGAGGGCCTACTCAGGCAAGGTTATTTCTTCAGTATTTTATGAGAGGTTTTGGTGTTTGGGTTTGTTGCGGAGCTGGGCTTTCATAGAGACTGCGCAGTCACTGAGAGGGAGGACGCAGTCCATCTTGGAGGTGTTTCGGATCGGGATTTTTTCAGGAGATTGAGCCGAGATTTTGAGCAGAGGATCAGCCTTTGCCATTGGGAGGATTTTGGTGGAGTTTGAGGTGGTGTTTAAGCCATTCTCATTTAGCCTCTGCACAGAGCCTTGGATGCCAGCGTAATTCCCCAAGGGGGGTGTTTCTCGGTGTTTTTCAGGGGTCGGCCATTCTTGATATGGTTTCTGGGTTTTGTCGGGATTGGTGAGTAGAGGAGGATTCCATATTTTCAGCTCATTACGGCAAGGGGAACAACCCCTAGTCTTCAGTTCATTCCAGCAGTAGCAGTTACACGGCAGTTTTCCAGCAACTGAGACGTAGTTCAGAGAGCAGCCATTTCCTGTATATTCTGAGAGTATTTTTTCACTTGCCTTGAGCAAGCTTAGGTGCCATCATTCTGATCACCTATTGTACTTCATTATATTTTTCAGTTTAATAAAATGGCTTAGCATTTCCTCTCTATATTTCTGGATGAGTTGTCGTATATTCTGTCTATGTTATTATATGTCTGCTGCACTGTTATTTTTATATATTCTTGAGCATTCTAGTTCTATACCACTTGGCGTGTTTGCCTTTCACTCTTAGACAGAGTCTGGAAAGGGCCAGGTAGCCTCCGGATTTCGTCCTCTTTTCAGAGGCGACATATTCGGTGGATGCCCTCCTAGTCTATCTCTGGTTGGAGTTTGCCGTGCTTTAAAGATATCCCCGAAACGGGATATTACAGTGGTATCAGAGCATAGTTCTGGCTCAGCCTGTGGTCTATGACACTGGGGAAGAGACCCTATATTTGTTATAGAGGCAGGAAGTACAGAGACCGTGAGCGTAGGTTGGAGAACACCTACGGAGAGGGAGACTGTGTTTGGGTAGTGGACACAGAGCAGGAGAGAGAGCCTGTGACAAACACAAAGTAGGAGGAGCCTGTATTAGATTCAGAGCAGAGAGGGCCAATGGCAGATGATATAGAGGCCAACCAGTTTGCGGAGGCACTCCTCAAATCGGTGCAGGATTTAGCTAGACAGATTGAGGTGATGGGTCAGAGATTCACCACTGTAGAGGCTAGACAACGTGAGACCCCATGGGTTTTTCAGGTAGGAGAGGGATCAGATACATCTCATCATTTGCCGGAGCATGGTGCTGCTCAGTGTGATACTCCTCAACCGATGGCTTCACATGCACCTACCCGCTCTACCATGCCCACTTTCTTGGGAGCAGACATAGGGGTAGGAGCCCAGCAGGAGGCAAAGCCCGGACACATGGGCGAGTATTTTGCAGAGTATCAAGCCTATGGGCAGGAGTTCAGGGATGCTCTCTCATTCCGGGATTTTTTTCAGATCCAGCGGGACAGTAGACTCCGTGACCATCATAGAGGGCACCGGCATTATCATGATGGAGATACCCACCGCACATCTAGCAGATTCCATTTGCCTATGTTTGATGGCTCATCAAATAGTTCGGCAAAGTCTTGGGTGGAGAAGCTGGACATCTATTTCCAGCTTAACTAGATGTTGGAGATGGAGGCCATCAAGGTGGTGACATTACATTTGGATGGTGAGGCCCAAGACTGGTGGTTCCATGGGATGGTCACACTCGAACATTCTACAGTGACGACATATGCCGAGTTTACCAGGAGGTTGATGGAGCGATTTGACGGAGGGTTCCGGAAAAGCATTTTGTTGAGCTGACAAGGCTCAAGCAGACTGGGAGCCCAGAGACATATATTGCAGATTTATTGAGGATTTCAGTGATGGTGCCAGATCTATCCGCAGTGCGGATGATCTATATGTTTGTGGAGGGGTTAGCGGAGCCACTTTGGGGTCTAGTCAAATCTACTAGACCAGCGACACTTCAGGATGCTATCAGCAAGACCCGAGACTTACAGGATGCATTACCTAGGACTCGGACACCTTACCCCCAGAGACAGGGTTTCCAACCCAAGGGGAAGGATGTGAGGATTTCGCCTCCAAAGGGGAATCCGGGACGGGCACAGATAGATGATGATGCCAGGAGGGAGTTGAGGAAGAAGCAGCTATACTTCACTTGTTAGGAGTCGTGGGCACCAGGGCATAGGTGTGTTGCTGGCAAAGCACACTTCATTGAGGTCTTCTCCGATGATAGCGGGGAAGAGGATGAGGAGGAGGATGAGGAGGCAGGAGATAGCCAGACGGCTCAGGATTAGTTGCCACCTCCACCTCCAAGGACAGGAGGTGCAGCTTTTGCACCTACAGGGGGGACCCTTGTAGCCTTGCGAGGAGTTCCCAAGTATTTGACGCTGCGTGTACGAGGGACAGTACGTGGCCAGCGAGTGTCAGTTTTGGTTGACAGTGGGGCAACCCACAACTTCATTGATGCATAGATGGTCGAGCAGAGAGGTATACCGACTGAGAGCTTTGACGGATTTTCAGTTCTGGTCCTAGGAGCCCAGACGATGCAGTGTGTCCGGTATGTTCCAGAGTTGGCAGTGACGATGGGTACCTACACCATGACCGATCACTTTTTCATGGCCAACATACCAGATACCAATGTAGTATTGGGTGTTCAGTGGTTGATTACTTTGGGGAAGGTCACCACGGATTGGGAGGCCTTAGAGATGGAGTGGGACGACAAGAAGACTGGGAAGCATGAGAAGATCCACGGGATGCACACTTACCCACCTCAGATAGTTTCGGCACACCGGATGGAGGCAGACTTCCGGAAGGGAGACATAGAGTGGGCGGTTGAGTTGCGGACATCAAAGGCAGAGACCACAGGTCGAGCAGTTCATCCTGACATAAAGGCCATCTTAGACAGGTATGATGCAGTGTTTGGGGATATACCACCAGGTTGGCCACCGGACCGAGGGTTCGAGCACACCATTGAGCATGAGCAGGGCATTCAGGCGGTGATTACTACCCCCTATAAGCATCCCAAAGCCTATCGGGATGAGATTGAGCGGGCCATCCAGGAGTTGCTGGCTCTTGGGCACATCAAACCGAGCACGAGTCCATTTGCTTCTTCCGTGGTGTTGGTGAAGAAGAAGGACAGTACCTTGAGGATGTGCATTGACTACAGGGCCCTGAACAAGAAGACCCTGAAGAACAAGTATCCTATATCCAGGATCGATGAGTTGATGGATGAGCTGAGAGGAGCCAAGTTCTTCTCGAAGATTGATTTGAGATCAGGGTACCATTAGATTCGCGTGAGGGAACAGGCATTCCCAAGACCGCCTTTAGGTGTCATTATGGGCACTTTGAGTTTTTGGTTATGCCTTTTGGGCTAACCAATGCACCAACTACTTTTCAGTCCTGCATGAACCATATCTTCCGCAGTCACCTGAGGAAGTTTGTATTGGTCTTCTTCGATGACATACTCATATATAGCAAAACTTGGGAGGAGCATCTCCAACATATAGAGGCAGTACTACACATCTTGGAAGAGCAACAGTTCTATGCTAAGCTCTCCAAGTGTGAGTTTGGGATGACGGAGATGTTGTATTTGGGTCACATTATTGGAGTGGACAGAGTGAGGGTCCATGAGGAGAAGATTAGGGCCATCAGAGATTGGCCAGAGCCGAGGAACGTGACGGAACTTCGAGGGTTCATTGGTATATGTACTTATTACAGGAAGTTCGTCAAAGGTTTCTCACAGCTTGCTGCACCCCTTACAGATTTGACGAAGAAGGGGGCATTCAGTTGGTCAGATACAGCGCAGCGAGCCTTTGATAGGCTCAAGGAGGTGATGAGTAGCTGCCCAGTGCTTGCATTGCCGGATTTTACGCAGCCATTTGTCTTGGAGTGTGATGCGTCGGGAGAGGGGATCGACGCAGTATTGATGCAGGGGGGACACCCTATAGCCTTTGAGAGCCGGAAGCTCCTTCCGCACGAGAGGTTGTATTCTATATACGACAAGGAGATGTTGGCCATCATGCATGCCTTGGCCAAATTCCGGCAGTATTTGGTAGGGAACAGGTTCAGGGTGAGGACTGATCACAACAGCCTCTGGTTATTTTTGGAGCAGAAGCAGCTATAGGAGAGGCAGCAGAAGTGGATCAGTAAGATCCAAGCATATGACTTTGACATTGAGTATGTCAAGGGTAAGAATAACGTGGTAGCAGATGCCATTTAACGTAGACCAGCCACGTTATCTCTTATGAGCCTGGATACAGATTGGAGGGCTCAACTTTTAGTGGAGTACTCCAAGGACAGGTTTGCATGTGAGGTGTTGGATGGGCAGGTGGCGGATGACAGGTACAGGGTGGCTGATGAGATCATCTACTACAAGGGCAAGATCTTCTTGTCTGAGGAATCTCAGCTTAAGAAGAAGATACTCCAGGCATCACATGATTCTCCATTGGCAGGCCATCACGGGTGTTGTCGCATGGATTGTCCAGGCACCGCGACAACGGCTCAAATTGGGGGCTGTCACTTTTATCCCCAATCTCTCTATTCAAGTTGTCTCCTTGCAAGCTAAGGGAGGTAGACCCTATTATAAATGAGAATGACAAATTCAGGAGACAGCTAAAACATCAAATACTTGATAGAAATGAACGAGATTCCACAGATCTAAATTAGATTTCACGTTTAAGACCAGTGCCTTATGGAGTCAAACAAGATCTCGTTATGCAATTATAAACCAGTAAGTGACGATTAACTGCTAACGCATATGAATTTTATTTTTTATGTTTTTTTTTGCTTTTCGTTTTTGGTTGTTCTTTGTTACGCAGGTCAGGCGACGGACAACATGGAAGAGGAACGATGGTATGAAGGCTGGGGCAGAGCTAGCGGAGGGTCGAGGGTCAGGTCGAAGGCGTGAAAGAGCTTGGACGGCGGACAGATGGAGGAGATGACGGCTTGAGGGAAGTTTGGAGAACGAGAGTTCAATGAAACGGAGGGAGCAGATGCAGGTTAAGAGGGGCGGCAGTTTGAAGAATGGACAAAAATGAAAGGAAGCAGGCGTCAAAGGAAAAGGCAGAGGACGGCAAGGGAATAAGGAAATCGAAGGCCAAGGGAGAGAGCAGCAAATGATAAAGGCGTATGCAGGTTTTAAAGGCTGGACAGGCATGAAAGGGAAGGCTCGATGAGCTTTTGATGCAGAGGGTGAGAGTTGCAGAAATATGGTAGAGAAAAACCCAGTACATCTAAATCACCCAGCAATTTAAAAATTCCTTCAGTTTAAGCTCAGATTCTTATGCTCTTTTAGTCTGTATTCGTCCATAGTGGCAGATTGAGGCCAGATCTGGCCTTTGGAGGCTAGATCTACCCTAGATCTTTTAAAAAAAAAATCGATTTGAACCTGTAACCTGCAAAGACAGCCAGATCTGAAGACACACACGCCAATTTTAATGATTAAACCCTAACAATCTTGAAAAATTTACAAATATACAAGCTAGTTTACAAGTTTAAAACTCTCAAGGTCAGATTTAAATCCATTTTAGCACAATTTTCAGAGATTTAAAATTTTAGTGAGAGGCACAAGCCTTCGAAACCCTGCAAAATCACAAATATCGTAAGATAGACCCGGAATTTAACAAATAAAGAGCTTATCAGATTTATGTTTATTGAGAGTCGGCTGGTCCAACCGAAGACTTCCCCAGACGCCCAATCTTAAAAAAAATTTCCCTGCACACTTAGATCTGAATCTTAGATCGATAGAGATTTAAGAAAACAACATGAGACCCTTAGAAAAATCATAATGTTATTTTATAAACCCAGAAAACTGCATAAGATACCTATATGCAGATTAATCCATGAAGGCCATCAACCATAAAATGCAAGAAACCAAGTAGCAGAGTTTAGATACAATTCACCACATAGATCTGAAAACTCCTTGTCCTCATCTTGAAGATGTTTGTACAAAAAATTTGAAGAACCTAGATCGTGACCAATATTGCTCTGGATATACTCTGTCAATGGTGACACATAAGCTTGATCTTTCTCAACATCCTTTGAAACCATAGTTAAATCCTCCATGTGATGAGATGGGAATGGCTTTAGCAGACAAGAAGTCTCATGATCTGTTGATGAATCTTCATAATCAAATTTCGGTTGAAATTTTTGTAATTGTAATTTTTCCATTTTTTCCAACCTTTCCTGTATGGAACTCATTTCCAACAAGTGATTTTCCTTCATGGTATTCATTTCCAACAAGTGATTTTCCTTCATGGTATTCATTTCCTGGGTGTGTCTTGCTTCCATGACGGACATCTGATTAGAATGATTAACTTCCATTATCTTTAACCTGTTTTCCATGACATTTATTTCCTTAACATGTTTTTCTTCCATGGCCATTATTTGATTGGAGTGATTATATTCCATGATCTTTAATCTGTTTTCCATGCTTTGAATTATTTGCATATGATTGGGTTGCACATCCTTAATCATCTGAGCTGGTTCCTTAACCTGACTTGCATGATCTTCTATATGCATGTGATAGTCCTTACCAACAACATTAATTTGATGACTTGACTTGCCATTCTACTAGCTATGATCCTTTTGACAATGGGACAAGTAGCCTCTTCATGAAGAGCATCACAAACTCTACAATAAGGCGGAGCTTCATCCACAAGATTTGCAAACTCAAATTGATTTGTCGGTCTCTGCTCATAAGATAGGTCTCTTTTCTGCAAAGCATTATTATTTCTAGGTTGGGAATTCTGCGTTCGAGCTCTTTTCATTTGGACCAATCTAGCCTGTAAGACACTTATTTCCTTAGCATGATTAAGCTCCATGCTTTCAAGTTTTTGCATTAACCTTTTCACAGGGTCATCATCATCTTCTAGAGGTTCTTTTAACTTAGTATCTCTCAAAGATCTATCAAAATCTGGAGTTTTGGACATTCCAGATGCTTTCTTATCCTTTTCAATCTCCTCAGCTAAAGATTGACAAGCTTTATAATTTGCAGTTTTAGACCGCCTTAACTCATATGAAGTATCAGAATCAAAAGCATCAATGTAAAAATTCAGAAGAGATCCATTAGGAGGTTTATGAGTTTGAGATATTTCTCTAAGGATACCATTAAATCTCCTGTTAAATTCTTCAGTCGCTTCATTTTCTTTCTTTTTTATGGTACTGATCTCTATTACCAAATGCCTATCTTCCCTTTTATCACCATATTTTTCCTTAAAAGCAGTTACAATGGATTCAAAAGCATCAAATGAATTATCAGGTTTTTCCATGAACCATTCAGCAACATCCTCGCCGAAAGTAAGAACAAAAGTTTTCATCTTTACATCATCGAAATTATTATTTGCAACTGCAAATCTATTCCACCAGTTAGTGAAAGCAAACAAATGAGATTTAACACTAACTGCATCATTTCCTTGAAAGATAGGTAATTTATCCATTTGAGGGAGATCATGGGGATAACCCTGAATATTAGCAAAATTACACGGGGCAAAAATATCCATGATATCGTTTTTAAGATTTTAGAAATAGATCCGTGTTCAAGAATAGTCAAAAGGTCCTCAAGAAGCGAACTTCTTGGCAGGAACTCTTGTAAGAAATGAAAGAATTGGAGTCGCCACTTGAACATGAAACTAATTCTAAAACAGAAGAAGCAATCGAGAGATAGCAGATGGATATCGGGGGGGATTCTTGTCTGGGAGTAAAAAGATGAATAAGTGGAGTCGCCACCCAAACAAGAAGCCAACTGAAATGTCCAGGTGCTAAAGATGAAATGATTAGAGATATGACGAAAGATAAGACTATGAAAATATGAAGTGATCCCTTGCGACAGGCTAATGAATGGCGAAAGAAGATCAGAAGATTATAAAATGTCGTTAAGACCAAGGACAGAAAAACTCTATCCCCGGCAACGGCGCCAAAAAATGTTGTCGCACAAATTGTCCAGGCACCGCGACAACGGCTCAGATTGGGGGCTGTCACCTTTATCTCCAATCTCTCTATTCAAGTTGTCTCCTTGCAAGCTAAGGGAGGTAGACCCTATTATAAATGAGAATGACAAATTCAGGAGACACAGCTAAAACATCAAATACTTGATAGAAATGAACGAGATTTCACAGATCTAAATTAGATTTCACGTTTAAGACCAGTGCCTTATTGAGTCAAACAAGATCTCGTTATGCAATTATAAACAAGTAAGTGACGATTAACTGCTGCTTATCAAAACACGATTGATCAATGATATTCAATTAAAAAAAAAAACACCACAACCATTAATAACATGAAAATGCCAGATGTTTGAAATATTTCCAGATTTATGATGCTTCAATTAATTTCGATCCAGAAAATGTTTCTATAGTCAAAACTTTAGATAGAAAAATTTCAACACATTTGACTATAGAAAATTCGAAATTTTTTTTGTATTTTCTAGATTTTTTTAAAGATTTTTTTTTTTTTGAAATTTTTATTTTATTTTATTTTTATTTTAAAAACAAGCTAACAATCTAAATCTAAACAAAAAGTTCTAATCTAAAAATTAAAATCTAAATCTAAACACCACTAAAATTAAAATTAAACTAAATGAAACTAATTTAAAAAAATCTAAAAGCTAAAATTAAACAAACTAAACCTAAATTAAACAAAATCGAAATCCTAACTAAACCTACACTATAATTAAACCACAACTTAAGAAAATCTAATGCTACTCTAAATCTAAACTAATCAAAAAATTAACAAAACAGAAATGAATTAAATCTAAAACAATAAATCTAATCGAAAACTCAAACTAAAATCGAATTACATTAAAACTAAAGCTTAATTAAATCTAAGAATTTAATTACAAAAACTAAATCTAACCCTACGGCTACACTACGACACAAATTTAAAACTAAGCCAAACGAAATAGACTTCAAAAGCTTAACGCATATGAATTTTATTTTTTATGTTTTTTTTTTGCTTTTCGTTTTTGGTTGTTCTTTGTTACGCAGGTCAGGCGACGGAAAGCATGGAAGAGGAACGATGGTATGAAGGTTGGGGCAGAGCTAGCAGAGGGTCGAGGGTCAGGTCGAAGGCGTGAAAGAGCTTGGACGGCGGACAGATGGAGGAGATGACGACTTGAGGGAAGTTTGGAGAACGAGAGTTCAATGAAACGGAGGGAGCAGATGCAGGTTAAGAGGGGTGGCAGTTTGAAGAATGGACAAAAATGAAAGGAAGCAGACGTCAAAGGAAAAGGAAGAGGACGGCAAGGGAATAAGGAAATCGAAGGCCAAGGGAGAGAGCAGCAAATGATAAAGGCGTATGCAGGTTTTAAAGGCTGGACAGGCATGAAAGGGAAGGCTCGATGAGCTTTTGATGCAGAGGGTGAGAGTTGCAGAAATGTGGCAAAGAAAAACCCAGTACATCTAAATCACCCAGCAATTTAAAAATTCCTTCAGTTTAAGCTCAGATTCTTATGCTCTTTTAGTCTGTATTCGTCCATAGCGGCAGATTGAGGCCAGATCTGGCCTTTGGAGGCTAGATCTGCCCTAGATCTTTAAAAAAAAAAATTTGATTTGAACCTGTAACCTGCAAAGACAGCCAGATCTGAAGACACACACGCCAATTTTAATGATTAAACCCTAACAATCTTGAAAAATTTACAAATATACAAGCTAGTTTACAAGTTTAAAACCCTCAAGGTCAGATTTAAATCCGTTTTAGCACAATTTTCAGAGATTTAAAATTTTAGTGAGAGGCACAAGCCTTCAAAACCCTGCAAAATCACAAATATCGTAAGATAGACCCGGAATTTAACAAATAAAGAGCTTATCAGATTTATGTTTATTGGGAGTCGGCTGGTCCAACCGAAGACTTCCCCAGACGCCCAATCTTAAAAAAAATTTCCCTGCACACTTAGATCTGAATCTTAGATCGATAGAGATTTAAGAAAACAACATGAGACCCTTAGAAAAATCATAATGTTATTTTATAAACCCAGAAAACTGCATAAGATACCTATATGCAGATTAATCCATGAAGGCCATCAACCATAAAATGCAAGAAACCAAGTAGCAGAGTTTAGATACAATTCACCACATAGATCTGAGAAGGAACATCCAGATTTGTAACCCCAAAATCTTTATGCTTTATTCCTCAAAAAGTTTACAAGAGCTTCTAAGAGCAAGTGCACGATCCTGAGATCGGATCATTCAATAATGACAAAGACCTCTAAATTTATAGGACAAGATCTCTAACGGCTAGTTTGGATGATCCTCTTCAAAATAATCTCAACCGTCCAAAAGATTTAATTATCTTTTAATCCGGAGCGTTGAAATTAAAATTTTGGGAAAAAAACGAATTTATCATTTAATTCAAATTTAATTAACTCAAAAATATTATTTTTGAGTTAATTACCCCAAAATTTTGACTTTGACTTAACCACCAAGGCTCAAGGGTCCAATATTTCTTAAAATTCTCAATATTCCCTTGGCTTGGGGCTTTCAAAATCATTTTCCAAGGACCCACAAATTTTTCCTTTAAAGATTTAATCCTAATTTAGGACCCTAAATTAATTAAATTTCTGGTTTAGGATTTTATTAATTAATTGATCAGAAAATTTAATTAATTGACTAAGAGGGGATTATAATTATTTTTCCAACCCTCTTTTACATGAGATAATACATTTACATACATGAAGGGGGAATACCCATTCGTATAGACTCTCAAATAAATACCCAATTCTGCGACTCAAAATATGATCTAGTAGACCAAGTAGCTCAAACTACTTTTACAAGGACTCGATAGAAACACTAGGACTCACTTAGTATGCTGATGACAAAATCCACCCTAGCTTTGGGGTGAGGCTGGAGGGAAAAACTCTGCCGATCACTTACGTGAATCAGTGAGACAAAAAACCTCCTAGGATAGAGATCATCAACAACATACTAGGCTTACCTAGGTTGTTACATACATAGACGGTCTTACTTAGATCATTTACATCATTACATGCAGAATGGGTTTACATCATTTGTAAAACTGTCGATCGGCGATGACATCTGGATGACGGAATCTGAATGGTGCAACCACGTCGAACATGACGAATCCCATTTGAAAAATGGGGGTGTACTGCTATGGGGTCGTTGACAAAGTGTGGTCAACAACGGGTTTACCAAAACCTAGAGGGCCATTAGAGAGAGGTTCTCATGGAAGGGCCTCAAGGAGGACGTACTCCAGCACATCAGGGAGTGCGATGTTTGTCAGAGGAACAAGGGGGAGATGAGCCATCCCGCAGGATTGTTGCAGCCTCTTCCCATTCCGGAGGGGAAATGGGAGAGCATATCGATGGACTTCATCACAGGGTTGCCCATGGTGCAGGGCGAGGATTGTATCTTTGTCGTCATTGATCGGCTGACAAAGTATGCGCACTTTTTCGCCATATCCGCGCATTACACAGCAGCACAGGTGGCCGAGCTGTTCTTCAGAGAGGTTTTCAGGCTGCATGGTCTTCCTAAGACCATCATTAGTGACAAGGATAGCCGCTTCATGGGCAGATTTTGGCAGGAGCTTTTCCAGCTAGTGGGGACGGAGTTGACACCAAGTACCAGTTATAACCCACAGACGGATGGGCAGACGGAGATATTTAACAAGTGGCTGGAGGGCTACTTGCGTAACTATGTCAGTGGGCAGCAGCGAGCATGGCTGAAGTGGTTGCATTTGGGGGAGTACTGCTACAACACGACACATCACATGTCCATTGGTATGTCACCGTTTTATGCTTTGTGTGGGTATCATTCCTTATCTTTTGTTGATGTGATGTTCGGTGACAGCAAGGCTCATAGAGCCAAGATTTGGATCCAAGAGAGTCAGGACATTCTCTGAGCTCTCAAGGACAATATAGATACAGAACAAAACCAGCAGAAGTTGTGTGCCGATAGAGGTCGGGTGGAGAGACAGTTTGAGGTAGGGGTCTTGGTCTACCTACGATTACAGCCATACCAACAGTGGTCGCTGAAGCAGAAGGGAGCTGAGAAGCTCAAGCCTCGCTTTTACGGGCCATACAGGGTGATACGCAGGATTGGGCAGGTTGCGTATGAGTTGGATTTGCCCCAAGGTAGCAAGATCCACAACATTTTTCATGTATCATGCCTGAAGAAGACGCTGGGGCAGCAGGTGACAGTGACAGAGGAGCTACCACCCATGGATGATGAGGGGCACTTGGTGTTGCAGCCAGAGGCTATTATTGATACCAGGGAGAGGCAGCTACGGAGCAGGACAGTCCGGGAATTCTTGGTAAGGTGGAAGAATTTGCCGGATGAGGATGCCACTTGGGAGAGTGAGAAGATTTTGCAGCATCCATCACTTCAGTTGCTTGAGGACAAGCAACATTTTGCCGGGGGAGACTGTAATATTCCTAATTAGCGACAGCTAATTGGAATATTCGATTTTGTTCAGTTTTTCCGTCTATAGTTTATAAATAAATAAAAAGTGAGTGGAGAGGGTCTAACTCACTTAAGTGGAATAAAACACCCTCCTAGTAGCACAACGTTGTGACTTAAGGGGAGCCAAGGGGGGGCCAAGCACCACGTAGAGAGGGGGCCCACGTATGCTCTAGAAGCTACTGCGCAGGAGAGGATGAGCACGTGGCAAGAGAGGGAGGCTACGTTGAGGAGATGGGCCTTAGGGTTGGAGGAAGGCCAACGTTATAAAAGAGGGAGGAGCCTTCTCATTTGATTCAGTCTTTTGTTGATGATATTGAGCTGGATGTTTTGTCTTCTTGAGCACGCTGGCTGTTTAGCCTGTCTACAGCACTGTTTAGTGCATTGAGTGTCTCCGGTCGGAGATCTCACCCTTAGCCCCGGGGGACTTCAAGTGCCTGCTCGGGCAAGGTTATTTCTTCAGTATTTTGTGAGAGGTTTTGGTGTTTGGGTTTGTTGCGGAGCTGGGCTTTCATAGAGACTACGTAGTCACTGAGAGGGAGGACGCAGTCCATCTTGGAGGTGTTCCGGATCGGGATTTTTGCAGGAGATTGAGCCGAGATTTTGAGCAGAGGATTGGCCTTTTCCGTTGGGAGGATTTTGGTGGATTTTGAGGCAGTGTTTCAGTCATTCTCATTTAGCCTCTGCGCAGAGCCTTGGAGGCCAGCGTAATTCCCCAAAGAGGGTGTTTCTCGGTGTTTTTCGGGGTTTGGCCATTCTTGATATGGTTTCTGGGTTTTGTCGGGATTGGTGAGTAGAGGAGGATTCCAGACTTTCAGCGCATTCCGGCAAGGGGAACAACCCCTAGTCTTCAGTTCATTCCAGCAGTAGCAGTTACACGGCAGTTTTCTACCAACTGGGACGCAGTTCCGAGAGCAACCATTTCCTGTATATTCTGAGAGTATTTCTTCACTTGCCTTGAGCAAGCTTAGGTGCCATCATTCTAATCACCTATTGTAATTCATTATATTTTTCAGTTTAATAAAATGGCTTAGCATTTCCTCTCTATATTTCTGGATGAGTTGCCGTATATTCTGTCTATGTTATTATATGTCTGCTGCACTGTTATTTTTATATATTCTTGAGCATTCTAATTCTATACCACTTGGCGTGTTTATCTTTCACTCTTAGACAGAGTCTGGAAAGGGCCAGGTAGCCTCCGGATTTCGTTCTCTTTTCAGAGGCAGCATATCCGGTGAATGCCCTCCCAGTCTATCTCTGGTTGGAGTTTGTCGTGTTTTAGAGATATCCCCGAAACGGGATATTACACCTTCTCTGACCTTTGTCGAACCTTGTCACTGTTGACGCCTCTGCTTTCGCTGCCCAGCAACTCTCCCTCTGAAATCGAATTCTATTCCTTCAGAATCAACTTCCTTCAGGTTACTAAGTGTATGCCCTACTTACTTTTCAAATGACCCTCAAGCCTTCTTTTATAATCTTCTCATTGATGAATTAACGGCCCAAAGTAGAAGTCTAATCAATGGCTAAGGTTAAAACTTGACTTGATCTTCGTTCTCTAGAAGATTCACACTCTGTTTTATTAATACCCATTAATTATTTAATTTCTCTAAGATTAGACGTAGGGTCTCCATTAAAATAATTAATTATTTTAATAAAACATGAATCGAGTGGAATTTCCACCAACGGTTTTTGGGTTCTTTGGAATACTAATGTCCAAGCCTCCTTACAAATTTTGTGACTTGGAACACTTTCCGATGCTACAAAAATCAACACTCCCTCTTATCAAGGAAAGTGTTCTAGCAATATGCCTATTGCATGTTGCTCTGTCTTGAAGCATCCTTTGCACTGCTAATGCCTGGAAGCTACCCCTCATCTGTTGCGCTGATGCCCTATGTATTGCTGCCCATGACACTGTCACTGTCACTGCCACATTTGTATTACCGCTCCCTCTGAATCTTGACCCTATCCATTCCTGCTACTGAAATGGATTCTTGTTCATCCCCATCTTTTCTCTGAAATAGGGGAACTTTTTCTTCCCCGGAGCTTTTGTGAGGATATCGACCACTTGTTCTCCTATAGGAGTGTATTGCAATTGTACAACTCCCTGTTGGACACAGTCTCTGATGAAGTGACACCTGATGTCAATGTGCTTCGACCAATCATGAAACAAAGGATTTTTAGAGAGCTTGATGCAACTCTGATTATCACATAGAATGTTGGTCACCTCCATCTTTTCCTTAATTTCACAAGCAATTTACGAAGCCATATGGTCTCACACGAAGCCGTGCTTGCTGCCATATATTCAGCCTCTGCTGAGATCAGATGTAATATTCCGGATAGAAATAAACAACAATATAAAGCAGATAAACAAGAAATCACAGCAACTAGAGAGACATCATATGAACAAAACACAATATGGAGAACGCTGAGCCATTTTATTAAATACTGAAAGATAAAATGAGTACAAAGGTGATCAAAATGATGGCACCTTGGCTTGCACTAGGGAAGCATAGAAATACTCTCAGGAAATATCATGGAATGGCTTCTCCCTCAATGACAACGTAATCTCCAAGTTGCTGGTGCTGTTGCCATACTGCTTCTACTGTTGGAACAAACTAAATCTTTGGGGCTGCTCCCCACCTCAGGAAATTATGAAACTTTGGTAATGGCCTCTCCACCCAATACCCAGAAAATCCCAGAGAGCTTTTCGAAAATGGCTGACCTCTGAAAACGACCTCCCTTGAGGTACCACGCTGTCCCAATGATAAATGCTGGCCCTGAACGATCTGCGGCAAAAGAAGGCCTCCAACTCTACCAAAATGATGGAATAGGGAAGGGTTGACCCCTCTCCAACTCTCTCGAGCTGAATCCCCTGATAAACCCTCAATCTGGAATCCCCTCCTCTAGACTGCATCCTCCCTCTCACTGACTACGCTATCTCTGCAAGTGAACAATCCCAACTGTGGCTACTCCAACTCTCTTCGGCAAAACAAGGATAGAATTCCTCACCTGAGCAGGGACTCGAAGTCCCCCGGGGCTGAGGTTGGGATCTCCGCATGGAGACACCCGGTGTGCTGAACAACACTTGCAGACTTTTCTCAACAACAAAAGTGTGCTCAATGTCAAAAGACAAATATCATAGATGCATAATCAGAAGAATCAAAATGAGGAGCCTCTCTCCCATTTTATGTTTGGAGAGCCTTGCTCCCACCTAGGCCCCACCACCAACTGCGTTGTCTCCTTGAGCCACGTTGTCCATCTAGCTCTGCACTGACTTGGGCCCACGCTGCCCACGCTGACATCTCCCCCACGCTGCCACTTCGTCCTCTAGGCGCCACGCTGCCAAATAATCATGTCTCCAAGTGACTTTAGGAAATGTTTTTATCCCAAGTGTGAGTTAAGTGTTCCTCTTCACCCACTTTATTTCTAACTTAACTTTATTAAAGCGAAATAGCCAAAAATTAATATTTCCAATTAGCTATTGCTAATTGGGAATATTACAGTCCTCCCTGGCAAAACGTTGCTTGTCCTCAAGCAACTGCAATGATGGATGATGTAGAATTTTCTCACTCTCCCAAGTGGCATCCTCATCCGGTAGATTCCTCCATCTCACCAGATATTCCCTGACTGTCCTGCTCCGCAGCTGCCTCTCCCTAGTGTCAATAATGGCCTCTGACTGCAACACCAAATGCCCCTCATCATCTGTGGGTGGAAGCTCCTCAATTGCAATCACCTGTTGTCCTAGTGCCTTCTTTAGGCATGACACATGGAAAATATTATGAATCCTGCTACCAGTGGGCAGCTCCAACTCATATGCAACCTCCCCAATCCTGCGTGTCACCCTGTATGGTCCATAAAAGCGGGGCTTGAGCTTCTCAACCCCCTTCTGCTTCAGCGTGGATTGTCGATAGGACTGTAATCGTAGGTAGACCAAGTACCCTACCTCAAACTGCCTCTCAACCCGTCCCCTGTCGGCATACAGCTTCTGCTGATTTTGTGCTGTAGCTATGTTATCCTTAAGAGCCCGGAGTATATACTGACTCTCTTGGATCAAATCCTTGGCCCTAGGGGCCTTGCTCGCACCAAACATCACGTTAGCAAAAGATGAAGCATGATATCCATATAAAGCATAAAATGGAGACATACCGATAGACATATGGTGAGTGGTGTTATAACAGTACTCCCCCAAGTGCAACCATCCTAACCATACCTTTTGTTGCTCGCTGACATAGTTTCGCAAGTAGCCTTCCAGCCACTTGTTCACTATCTCCGTCTGTGGGTGATAACTAGTGCTCTGGGTCAACTCGGTGCCCACCAAATGGAAAATTTCCTGCCAAAACCCGCCCATGAAGCAGCTATCCCTGTCACTGACAATGGTCTTTGGGAGAACATGCAATCTGAAAACATCCCTGAAAAACAACTCCGCTACCTGTGCTGCAGTGTATCATGTTGATATAGTGAAGAAGTGTGCATACTTTGTCAGCCGATCAACGACTACAAATATGCAATCCTTGCCCTGTAAGGTGGGCAACCCAGTGATGAAATCCATCGAAATACTCTCCCATTTTCCCTCTGGTATGGGAAGAGGCTGCAGTAAACCCGCTGGATGGTTCGTCTCCCCCTTATTGCACTGGCAAACTTCGCACTCCCTGACATGTCGGAGTACGTCCTCCTTGAGGCCCTTCCATGAGAACCTCTCTCTGATGGCCCTATAGGTCCTGGTGAACCCCTGGTGGCCTAATAGTGGTGAATCATGTGAGGCATGCAATATCTTCTCCTTGAGCTTGGAGCCCTCGGTCAAGAAGATCCTGTCCTTGAAGTAGATCACCTGATCCATCACCCTGTACCTGTCATCTGTAACCTATCCATCCAACACCTCACAGGGAAAACGGTCCTTGGAGTACTCTACCAACAATTGAGCCCTCCAGTCCGTATCTAAACTCATCAAAGACAACGTTGCTGGTCTACGCGAAAGTGCATCGACCACCATGTTGTTCTTCCCCTTGACATACTCGATGTCAAAATCATATGCCTGGATCTTATTGACCCACTTCTATTACCTCTCTTGCAACTGCTTCTGCTCTAGAAAGAATCGGAGGCTGTTATGGTCAGTCCTCACTCTAAAACTGTTCCCCACTAGGTATTGCCGAAATTTGGCCAATGCATGCATGATGGCCAACATCTCCTTGTCGTATATAGCATACAACCTCTCATGTGGCAATAGCTTCCGGCTCTCGAAAGCTATGGGGTGGCCTCCCTGCATCAAAATTGCACCTATCCCCTCCCCTGATGCATCGCACTCTAGGACAAAGGGCTGCGTGAAATCTGGCAATGCCAAAACTGGACAGTTGCTCATCACCTCCTTGAGGCTGTCGAAAGCTCTCTGCGTTGTATCAGTCCAACTGAATGCCCCCTTTTGGGTAAGGTCTGTAAGGGGTGCAACAAGTTGGGAAAATCCCTTGACAAACTTCGGTAGTAGGTGCAGATACCTAAAAACCCCCAAAGTTCTGTCACATTCTTCGGCTCTGGCCAATCCCTGATGGCTCTAATCTTCTCCTTGTGGACCTTCACTCCATCCACCCCAATGATGTGCCCCAAGTAGAGCATCTCTGTCATCCCAAACTCGCATTTGGAGAGCTTAGCATAAAATCGCTGCTCCTCCAATATGCACAATACAGCCTCAATATGTTGTAGGTGCTCCTCCCATGTCCTGCTGTAAATCAAGATGTGATCGAAAAACACTAACACAAACTTCCTCAAGTGACTGCAAAAGATGTGATTCATGCATGAATGGAAAGTGGTCGGAGCATTGGTCAACCCAAAGGGCATCACCAAGAACTCAAAGTGATTGTAATGACATCTGAAAGCAGTTTTGGGAACATCCTGCTCCCTCACGCGAATCTGGTGGTACCCGGATCTCAACTCAACCTTCGAGAAGAAATTCAATCCCCTCAGTTCATCCATCAACTCATCTATCCGTGGAATGGGGTACCGGTTCTTCATGGTCTTCTTGTTGAGAGCCTGGTAGTCAATGCACATCCTCAGTGTACCATCCTTCTTCTTCACCAATACTACTAAAGAAGCAAAAGGGCTAGTGCTAGGACGAATATGCCCAAGGGCTAAGAGCTCATGAATGACTCTCTCAATCTCATCCCTGTAGGCCTTAGGATGCCTATAGGGTGTAGTGATGATAGGCTGGATGCCCTGCTCCAACTCGATCGTGCGCTCAAATCCTCGGTCTGGTGGTTGCCCTGGTGGTATATCTCCAAAAACCGTGGCATATCTGTCTAAAATGGACTGTACATCTGGGTGTACGGCCTGCCCTGTAGACCCTGCCTCTGAGACACGCAGCTCCATTGCCCACTCTATATCTCCCTTCCGGAGATCTGCTTCCATCTGGTGTGCTGAAACTGTCTGTGGTGGGTAGGTGTGCATACCCCGAATCTTCTCGTGCCTCCTGGTCTTCTTGTCTGTCCTCTCCATCTCCAAGGTGTCCCAATCTGTGGTGACCTTCCCCAGTGTGATCAACCACTGTACCCCCAGTATCACGTTGGTGTCTGGAATGTCCACCACAAAGAAGTGATCTGTCAGGGTGTAAGTCCCCATAGTCACTGCCAAGGCTGGCACATTGCATGGTCTTGTCACCTGGAACCAGTGCCGAAAACCCATCAAAGCTCTCTGTTGGTATGCCCCTCCGCTCTACCAACTAGGCATCAATAAAATTGTGGGTGGCTCCACTGTCCACTAATACTGAAACACGTTGTCCCTGCACAGTTCCTCGGACACGCAGTGTCAAGTATTTGGGAACCCCTTGCAAAGAAGCAAGGGCTCCCCCGGTTGGTGCAAATGCTGCACCTCCCGCTCCTGGTGGTGGAGGTGGCGGATGATCTCCTCTCTGCGCTGTATTGCTACCTCCTGCCTCTATCTCCTCATACTCCTCCTCTTCCCCACTACTGTCGGAGAAAACTTCGATGTAATGTGCCTTCCCCGTGGCACAACGGTGTCCTGGTGCCCATGGCTCCTGTCATGTGAAACATAGCCTCTTCCGCCTCAGATCTCTCCTAGTCTCGTCATCTAAAGGCCCTCTTCTTTGGTTCCCCTTTGGAGGCAAAACCCTCATGTCCTTCCCCTTCGGCTGAATAGCCGGTCTCTAGGGGAAAGGAGCTCTAGTCCGAGGTAGTGCATCTTGCAAGTCCCAAGTCCTCCCAACTGTGTCATGGAGTGTAGCTAGCCTCGTCGATCTGACTAACCCCCAAAGAGGCTCTGCTAATCCATCGATGAACATGTAGATCATCCTGGCTGCGGATAAGTCAGGTACCATCATGGAGAGTCTCAAGAACTCTGAAATGTATGTATTCGGACTCCCGGTCTACTTGAGCTTAGTCAGCTCAACAAAGTGCTCCTCTGGATCTCTCTGATCAAATCGCTCTATCAGCTTCCATGTAAACTCAGCATATGCTATCACCCCTAAGTGCCCCAACGTAGCCATCCCGTGAAACCACCAGTCATGGGCCTCGCCCTCCAGGTGCAGCGTTGCCACCTTGATGGCCTCTGTCTCTGCCATCTGGTTAAGCTAGAAATATATATCCAACTTCTCCACCCGAGCCTTTCCCTAGCACTTGGATGACCCATCAAATGTCGGTAGATAAAACCTGCCTACTGTGCGCTGTACATCTCCATCTTGTGAATCCCTGTTTCCCCTATGATGGTTGCGGGATCTGCTGTCCCTCTTGAGTTGTACGAAATCATGGAATGTGAGGGCATCTCTGAACTCTTGTCCGTAGGACTGATACTTGGCAAAGTAGTCTCCCATGTGAGTCGGTTCCTGCTCCTGCTGCGCTCCTACCCCAGTCTCTACGGCAAGAAATGTGGGCATCGTGGAACGTGGAGGTGTATGTGATGTCATCTATTGCGCTGTGAGGTGCTCCTGCAAATGATGGGATGTGCCTGATCCCTCTCCGATATGGAAACCTCTTGGGGTTTCACGCTGTCTAGATTTTGTAGTGAACCTTTGCCCCATCTCTTCTATCCTCCTCAACAAATCCTGCACTGATTTGAGGAGAATTTCATTGAACTCCCTCTCGGCATCTCTCTCCTCCTCCATTGGTTCCTACTCTTCTGCAACCACTACTAGAACACAGTCACCTTCCCCGAAAGTGATCTCTAAACTCCACTCTTAGTCTTTATACTTCCTTCCTCGGTAACAGATGTATGGTTTTCCTACTGGTGTCATAGACAATCTGCTCCACAAGCGGAGCCAAGTCTATGAGCTCTGATACCATTGTAATATTCCGTATAGAAATAAACAACAATATAAAGCACATAAACAAGAAACTACAGCAACTAGAGAGACATCATATGAACAAAACACAATATGGAGAACGCTGAGCCATTTTATTATATACTGAAAGATAAAATGATTACAAAGGTGATCAGAATGATGGCACCTTAGCTTGCACTAGGCAAGCGTAGAAATACTCTCAGAATATATCATGGAATGGCTTCTCCCTCAATGATAGCGTAATCTCCAAGCTGCTGGTGTTGTTGCCGTGCTGCTTCTACTGCTGGAACAAACTGAATCTTTGGGGCTGCTCCCCACCTCAGGAAATTATGAAACTTTGGGAATGGCCTCTCCACCCAATACCCAGAAAAGCCCAGAGAGCTTTTCGAAAATGGCTGACCTCCAAAAATCACCTCCCTTGAGGTACCACGCTGTCCCAATGATAAACGTTGGCACTGAATGATCCGCTGCAAAATAATGCCTCCAACTCTACCAAAATGATGGAATAGGGAAGGGTTGACCCCTTTCCAACTCTCCCAGGCTGAATCCCCTAATAAACCCTCAATCCGGAATCCCCTCCTCCAAAGATTGCGTCCTCCCTCTCACTGACTGCGCTGTCTCTACAAATGAACAATCCCAACTGTGGTTGCTCCAACTCTCTCTAGCAAAACAAGGATAGAACTCCTCACCCGAGCAGGCACTCGAAGTCCCCTGGGGCTGAGGTTGGGATCTCTGCACGGAGATACCCGGTGTGCTAAACAACACTTGCAGACTTTGCTCAACAGCAAAAGCGTGCTCAATGTCAAAAGACAAATATCATAGATGCATAGTTAGAAGAATCAAAATGAGGAGTCTCTCTCCCTTTTTATGTTTGGAGAGCCTTGCTCCCACTTAGGCTCCACCACCAACTGCGCTGTCTCCTTGAGCCACGTTGTCCATCTAGCTCTGCGCTAACTTGGGCCCATGCTGCCCACGCTGACATCTCCCCCACGCTGCCACTTCGTCCTCTAGGCCCCACGCTGCCAAATAATCATGTCTCCAAGTGACTTTAGGAAATGTTTTTATCCTAAGTGAGTTAAGTGTTCCTCTTCACCCACTTTATTTCTAACTTAACTTTATTAAAGTGAAATAGCCAAAAATTAATATTTCCAATTAGCTATTGCTAATTGGGAATATTACATCAGAGCCACAGATATCTGTTTCTTGCGGCACCAAGAGGTCATTCTTGATTTAACACTGAAACAGTACCAACTGGTACTTTTCTGATCTACTAGGCTCCTAGCCCAATCTGCATCAATGAACCTGTTAGTCATCAGTATTTTTTACTTGTTGGTGATGACTAGTTGTAAATAGCCAAGTTTTCCAACAGCCGATCTAAAAAATTGTCAAATTTACCAGCTGGGAAAACACCCATAAAACTTTTTCGCCCTCCTACTTTTTCAAGTCTGCCCATGGCGAGATAAAACCTCATTATCAAATCCTACCTAGCCTCAGCCATACTGGTCTTCCCATCAGCTCTAAAGAGACAATCCAAATCTATTCAAACAGTCTCCCCTAAGTTAGGAAGTGGCGCTTTAAGGCATTTCACCCTTGGCAAACTATCAAAGAGCCAAAAACCCCCATCTGCTATATACCAGTCATAACAGATCTTCCTACTCTGCTAATGAAGTTGGTTACAGCCCTAGGTCGCGCCACTAATACACCCTTAAGTCTCAGCAATCCATAGACCATAAGTCAAAGTTGATTGTAGGTGTTTTTACAGTGTTTGATGGATCTTTCAAGTACAGAAACATACCACCATCTCAGAAGACAAATTTTGGCTCCACATGAGAAGACAACTGCTTCTAAGTGTGATCTTGAGCCTGGGATGCAGCTATAGAGCAAAGAGTTTCTCATCAAGCTCTTGCGACCTCATTCAAAGCCTGAAAGGGCATTAAAAGGATAAACAACACTGTCAAGAAGCTGTTGATATGACATGACTAAGAACCTCCTTCATTTATAAGCAGAGGGTTTGAAGACGAAAGCGCCTCCTTCATCTATAAGCAGAGGGCGATGGACGAAACTTGGTTTTAAGAGTTGAAGCTGACTGTAAGACAGATTTGTTTTCAATAGACAGTGAGACAATGACTAGGGTTTTCTGAAGCAAAGTGATGATTGCAGGCAGAGGTAAAAGCAGTAGTGTTTGTCAAAGTTTGTTTTCTTGCCATCATATATAAGAGAAACCCTTGTCAAGCATGCTCATCAAACATTCTCCAGCAGATTAAGACAGAGGTTAAAGAACATCAGACTTTTCGCCAAGTAAAGGGCCTCCTTCATTCATAAGCAAAGGGCCAGGGCATTGACTGATCCCAAAGTTTGACTGATCAAAAGATAAGAGGTAAGAACAGTGAGAGACAGTCGAAACAGAGAAACAAGGTAAGAGACCAAGAAAGAAAGCAGGGGTACCACTGCAATCCAAAGGGTTTAGCTTATCTCTTAACAAAGTTTCTTTCAAAAGACAGTTTGCAGCCCAAACAAAACAAACTTGAAAGAGTGGTTGATGAGATGGGTCATTGCGCAGGCAAAAGACATAATAAAGATTATGTTTCAAAGGACACTGATCTCCCTACTCATAAGAGGATGTCCTTCAGATTACTTATCATAAGTTGACAAAGGAAACTTGAGTTTAGTTTTCCCAACAGAGTGCTGCAAATATCATCACAGGCTCACAAAGACACAAACAAGTTATGGCCTGAGTTTCAAAGCCCTGGAGCAACATGCAAAGCCAATAAGGCATGTCACTATTTCCAAATAAAAGCATGTTCCTTATAAAAAGGTCAAAGGTACCTCATTAATGCATTTTGAGTAAAGAGAGAAAATGTTAAAAAAATTCCCTTTCAAATGGACAGAGGTGGAAGAGCCTAAGTGAATGCAACTGCATTCTGCACACACAGTCAGAAATTGAGTTTAAAAGGCACCTGACAGTCAAATCATTTTCACAGTAGGGCCTTATCACTTGTAAAGCATCCAGAGCAAAATGTTAGTTTATGTTGCAAAAGGGATAAGTGACCTCCTTCAAAATGTCAAAGAAAACCCCATGCAACACAAAATATCCTCTACAGGTGTCCTCTTTTCAAATGAAAAAGACAGGTATACCATACAAAGACCAGAGGTATAAAAGGGATTTTGAAGTGGCAGTTAAGTTTCTTTTTCAGCAGAAAGACATTGCAAATAGGTATACAGGGTTATAAGAGTACAAGAGAGATCATGATATGTGTTTCAAAGTCCTGGAACCCGGTAAAGGCAATGTGAGCATGCCACTGTCAAAAGGAAGGCCTTTTTCCCTATGAAAAATATGTCAAAGATGATAATGAAGCCCGGGTGGTTATGATTAAGTTTCACCTCCAAATCAAAGAAAAACATCAGTTGGAGACATGCAGCTACAGGCACAAGGTGGTTTTGAGCCAGTCTACCTCTAAGCAAGCAGATATAAGTACCTTTCAAATTTGAAAGCACGGTGAACAAAGTTTAACCTGTTGAATATTTTTTGAATAGGTTAATACCTATTAAAGCTCTTTAAGTGCATGCACATTCTTTGTCAACAGTCAAAATCATTTTGGTTTTCAAAAACAAACCAAGCCATCATTTCAAAGAGTAAAACCTTCAAAAAACCCTCACAAGTCTAAACCAAGGGATTTCGTTTTGTTTGCATTTCAAAGAAACAAAATACCGTTGCAAATTCATTGTGCAAACCCCAAAGCACGAGCAAGGCATTCCTTTGATGTTCACGAGGCCGAAGAAGGAGGTTTCGAGCAAAAAACCAGAGTTTTCAGGGGTTAAAGATTGCGCAGCGCGCCTGTAACGTTGCGCGGCGCATTTGAGCGCAGAAATTACAAAGGGAAACGAAGCTGCGCGGCGCGCCTGTGGCTTCTGGTCACGAAGGCCCGACAAAGCTACCCGACTGTGTTTTGCGCGGCGTTCTTTCCTCCTAAAGGTGCCGCGCATAAATTCAACACTCAAGACACCTCCAAACGACTCCTAAAGCAGATCAAACTCCTCGAGAAGCATCATCATCGATTCCAAAGGTATGTTATGTGCCTATTTGCTCTTTTAAGACTGCTAGGACAGAGTGAAAGGGTTAAAAATCACAGTTTAAACCATAGGTTTGAATTTTGTGTGAAAAACGAGATTTGCTGTGGTTGATGAAACATTAAAAGCTTATGAGTTTGGTTGATAAGAAAAGGCCATGAAACTTCCCTCAGAACTGTGATGAAAGAAAGGAGAGACAAGGTGTTTAAAGGGTGAAAATGTAGGTCTATGTTCAAACAACAGTAGCCATCCAATGAGCATTTGTAACCTTCCAAAAATATCCTCTATATGTTAAAAGGACAAAAGGCAGTGTTGTGACCTTCCATGCCATAAAACATAATCAGTGAGTGAAGCTTCCATGGCATTCAGAGGTGTTTTTGTCAAAATGGTATGAGGAACAGTGAAATAAAAGGAAGGCAGTGTTTTGTCTGAAGAGGAGTTTATTGGTATTTGACTGCTACAATGTAATATCCCCAAAGGGAAATAACCAGTAATACACAGAAATATGCCAGACAGATATACATAAACAAATGCTGGAACCAGATAATAGATCAAGTACACATAGAATGCCAGAATACTAAGCCATTTTATTAATCTCAGAACACATAGATAGGAGTACAAGATAATCAGAATGAATGCACCTATCCTTGCCCTAGGCAAGTGGAGACCCTCTCAGAACAGATAATGGCTACAAATAAGGACAGCGTCCTAGCTGGCTGAAGAAGAGCTGTTGTTGGAATGCAATGGAGCTACAACTGAAGACTGGCAGATGGCTGATCTCAATCCTCCAAACCCTCACCAATAAAAACGTTGTCTCTGCTAGTGACAGCGCAGAAGACAGATGCAATACCGACCACAGAACCTCCAGATGGCAAGATCAACTCCTCCAGGCTGAAAACACTGAAAACGCTGTCAAATCTCACTCACCAGACTCTGCTCATCAGATCAGCGTCCTCCCTGACTGGATCTGCGTTCTCTCTCCCTCAGATCTGCTAGATCTGAATCCTCCTCTCCAGATCTGTGTCCTATCACTCTAGATCTGCGTCCTCTAAGGCCAAATCTGCTGCTATCTCTTCAGATCTAGGCTGGATCTGACAGTATCTCCTCAGATCTGTATCCTCCAAGGCTGGATCTGATGCTATCTCTCCAGATCTGCACTCTCCAAGGCTGGATCTATCAATATCTCCTCAGATCTGTATCCTCCAAGGCTGGATCTGATGCTATCTCTCCATATCTGCACTCTCTAAGGCTAGATCTCTCAGATCTGCGTCCTCCAAGACTGGTTCTGCCAATGCCTCCCCAGATCTGCGTCCTTTCTGCCTTAGCCAACTGAATCTGCGTCCTTCCTTCTCTCTGGAACAGCGTCCTACCTCTCAGATCTGCGCAGACCCCAGAAGGGGTTTCCTCCTCTCTAAATCTCCACCAGAAAACTGCTGCTACTCACCACTGAAACTGAAGGATGATGCTCAGAAATAACCTTACCAGGGCAGGCACTCAAAGTCCCCCGAGGCTAAGGGTGAAACCAGAAAATAACCTTACCAGGGCAGGCACTCGAAGTCCGCCGAGGCTAAGGGTGAGATCTCCGACCGGAGACACTCGGTTGCACTAAACAGTGCTGCAGACCGACTAAACAACCGGCGTGCTGAAGCAGACAGAAGTCTAGCTCTCCAAATCAATATCAAATCATGCATGCCCCAAATGAGGTGAGAACCCCACCTTTTATAGTGCTAAACTCCCTCCAAAACCTTGACTGCGTCCTTCACTCTCCTTAGCCTGCGCAGTTAACCTTGGGTCAGCGTGAGGCCTCCCCTCATGCACATGTGGACCCCCAAGGCCTCCTTTCTAAGTTATAACGTCAATCAACTAGGAAAAGCACTTTATTTTATAAAGTGAGGTGGCTAAAGTGAGGTGACCCCTCTTATTTCTCACTTTATTTATTATTTCTAGCTAAAGCGGCAAAATTAAACAAAGATGAAATATTCCAATTAGCAAAGCTAATTGGGAATATTACATACAAGACCTTTGTTACCACACCAAACATTACAAGCTCTGTCACCTTACCTTATAAACACAGTAACATTTGGCTGTGTAGATACACTTGGTTTGACTATGTTTATGGTGTTGAATTTAACTATTGATAGGCATACATACCAAAAGGGGGCAGTATTTTGTTTGAAGAGGGGTTTATTGCTGTTTAAATGCTACAGGATTCTTTATGACCACATCAAAAACAAAACAAACTCTGTCACCTATTACACAGTAACCTTGGACTGTGTATTGCCTTCTTGATTGACTGTCTTCATGTTTTTGAATCCACTGGTGAAGTGGCCTACAAAGAAGAAAGCAGTGTCTTGAACTAAGAAGTTTGTGGTTTTGCCTTTGTCTAAAATACAAGGTTATACTATTGTCCTCAAAACACCAAAAGGCAAGGTGACCTTACCACAAAACACAGAAAAAATCACTTTGACTGTGTATCTTGATTGACTGTGTTTTTGTTCTTGAAGTTTACTTATTGAGTTGCATACCAAAGGGAAAAGCAGCATTCTGAAATAACAGAGATCTAGAGCTTCAAAGGAGGATGACGAAGCATTACCAAAAGCTAAATCAGTGTGCCCGGCGCAAGTTAAAAGCTGCCCAAGAAAAGCTAAAGGAGGCTAAAGGGAAGAGCCCGGCACGGAAAGTGAAGAAAGACACATCAGGACTTCACATTTTGGCTTCTGCTTCAGAACATATTGCTAAGAACCCTTGAGGGTCATACACACCGATTTTGGGCAAATTTTGACATACTTTGGTTTTCTAGCATTTTTGAGTTTTTGGTCAAAACTCATGAAATTCGCCATTTCATTTTGGGGATTCGTCAAAGGAGGAGAATGGTATCATTGGATGCCATAATTTCAGGAGCACACACTCAACGATTTTCAGGACATTTGGAAATCATTTGCTTCCCCGAAATGGCGAAAAATGCTCGCTTTTTGCACACTCTGCCCGGTCTATCAGCAGACTGTAATTTTTGGTTTTTTACACACAGGCCTAGTTTTGAAGGACTTCTAAGCATTAGATTGAGAAAATTTCAGTTTTTCCAGAAAGTAGACACTTAGAGCTTTCCAACGAGCTATCATGAGCCTCGTTTCGACATCGGGAAGGCTGCCAAATGTTGCCGGCAAGTCAGGGAACCTTTTGCTGATGAAAATTTTGAATATTTTTGTAATTTTTGAAACCTTAAAAAACTGATATTTCCTCATGTGCGTTTAGCTATTTTTGCACATGAGAAGTAATGCAAAGTCAATTATTTTTCCTTTTTTAGCATTTTTTAGATATTTTATAAGATATTTTGTGCCTTGGGCTTTGCAAAGCCTCAAGGACAAGTTTAGATATTTTGATTAGGCCAATAGGATGGCAAGTTGAACCATGAGGTTTTCCTCACTTTGGCCTATATATTCCAAAGGATTTCATTGTAAAACAAGGCTAAACTTGAGAAGAGAAGCAATATATGGTCATATAAGCTTTGGAAGAAATACTTGTCTTATGCTTTTGGATTGCCTCTTGGATGCTCTTGGATGAATGAAGAAGGATTGTTGTTGGATTCCATACTTGGTAGAATGGTATAGTGTCTCTTGCTTTGTTGTTGTCTTCTAGTTTTCATTCATGAATATATGTTTCTTGCTTGCTATAGATCAGTAGAGAACAAATTTGAGATATGCCCTTAGAGGCACCTCAAATTTCCTGTTTCTTCATAGCTTTCATGTTTTCCTCTTCCTTAGTTACATTAAAGAATTATTAACTGCTCTTTAATAACTTGAGGATATTGTTGCTTGTGTCATTCATAGTTCTATGCATGCTAAGTATGATTTACGGTACGCCCTGCTTACCTTTGGCTAGTTATAGTTCCATCCGTGAAATTTCTCTTTGACTGATTAGATTATCATTTTGTTTGAACCAAGGAGGCCTAGTTCCGATCTAGCCCTTTGCCTAAAACTATGCAAATCTTGTTGTTCAAAGTGCCCAATAACTTGAAGTACTGTGTTTAGGCATTCCGGCATAGTAAGTTAAGTTGTTTGTATTTCTTAAGTGTTTTCCTCAAAGTCTGATAGCCATTTCCCAAAGTTAGAGGGTCATATACTTCTATGCATGGCTTGAATGTTTATTTCTATGTATTGATTAGCTTATAGTTACATTTTGCGTGATTAATGGTTTGCCCTACCATGTTTATGTTATCTATTAAACTAGTTATGCTTGAAACTCTTTTTTGTTCAAAAACTTGATGTTCATTTACTCCATTTTACCCAAAGATCCTTTCTACCTTGAATCAAATCGGCCCTTCAACAGCCTTGTATCACCGTCTTACAGCTTTCTTGACCTTTTCGACCCCATAGCCTAGTTGATCTAACATCTTTTTATCTATATTATATCTTTGATCAGTTCCATCCCTCACAACTTAAAAAACCAAAACCAAAAACATACTCCATAACTAGCCTAAAATCAGAACACAATAAGCAAACACACAGATATCCCTTACACATTTAGAGAGAGCCCTCTCTGAGTCCAGGAAGGCTAGGTCCTTGGGCTCCAAAGCTTGGTTTGATGTTACACTATCATTTGGCTTGCCAATCAGCCAAATCACGGGACCCTAACAGAACCCACTCAACCTGATGTAATTGCCTCGGGTGTATTTTAGTGCAAGCTTGATTGTTCCTTGTAGATATCTGAGAACATGTTTGTTAGTTTCCCAATGAGCCCTCCTCGGTTCCACCATGAGCTGACTGAGAGTATTGACAGCATAACAGATGTCTGGCCTTGTGTTGACCAGATACATCAAAGATCCTATGAGCTGCCTATACAAGGTAGGATCAACCTCATCATCTTCGGACGTGTCAATCTTCTTCCAGTTGGTAATCATTGGAGTAGCCATGGGTCTACAATCCTCCATTTGAAACCTCTTTAGAATTTTTGTAGTATACCTTCCTTGACCAAGGAAGATCTCACCCTTCTGCTGCCAAAATTCTAACTGCAGAAAATAATGCATCAGCCCTAGATCCTTCACGTCAAATTCTGTAGCTAAATTCTCCTTGCAGTCCTTGATGAGCCTAGATGATCCTGTAAAAAATAGATCATATACATACATCACCAGTATCAGAGGCTCATCCCCTACTCTCAAATAGTAGAGATTGGGATCTACGTCATTCTTGACAAATCCCATCTTCTGCAAGTAGTTGTCAATTCGACCATACCAAGCTCTAGGGGCTTGCTTCAGTCCATACAAGGCCTTCTTGAGCCTGCACACATGATTTTTCTACTCATGCGTCTCAAAGCCCTCTGGTTGTTTATTATATACTTCTTCTATCACCCCATTCAAGAATGCAGTCTTGACGTCCATCTAGTGAATCTCCCATCCCATCTGCGCAACAAGGGATATCATAAACATAATAGAAGTATATCGGGCTACTGGGGCGAAGGTCTCTTCATAGTCTATCGGTTCCTTCTGAGCATACCCCTTAGCCACAAACCTAGCTTTAAATTTCTCGATGCTACCATCTACACCATATTTGATCTTGTAAATCCATCTCGAACCCACAACTGATCTGTCCCAAGGCCTAGGAATGACTTCCCAGACATCATTTGTCATGATGGAGTTGTATTCTTCCACCATCCCATCTACCCATACCTGATGCTGAGCTGCCTCTTGAAAACTAGAGGGTTCCCCAACCTAGGCTACCATGGCTTGGTACCTTTCAGGTTGCCTATGCTACCTCTTCTCATTTCTGGGGGCTCCGACAAACTCCTCTGCGTCCCTCAGAATTTGTCGTAATTCCCTGCTCGTCCTATTACTGATAGTGGGTGGATCTACCTGCTCTCCTTCCTGCAACTCCTCGAGAGATGTATCCCTTAGATCCCCATGCCTTGGAGAGGCACTCGTATTACCCTCTGTGGGTCCTTGTGGTTGGACCAACAGTGTAATATCCCAAATGGGATATTTTAACTAAAATTGCAGAAATTTACTAAAACCCCAAATTATACCGAAAAATCAACATATATTCAACAGAAGATTGCCATGTAAAATTAAACACATAAATACTGCAATCGAATACCACATAGAACAGGAGAAATCTCAGCTTTTATTATAAATAATAAGAGGGGTTTACATATATATCTGACCCAGAAAGTGCTGAGATAGAAAACTGGCCAACAATACAATCTGTTGCACTGCTTTACGGCGCTGGCCTCCCAAAACCGAACTACTGCACTCTCCCTCCGGCAACAGCTACCACTAAATCCACTGAAACTCCCGTTGAAGATATGAATGATCCTCACTCCAATATCACTGAAGCTCTGTGAAACTCCTGAATGAAGTCTCCTCAAAGAGAGTTGGGTTTCCGTCCAACACTCACAACTCACCCGAGGGTTTCCGTCCTGGGGCTACGGCTGAAGTAGAGAATCCACGTTCTCAAACCTCTCATACACAAGCAAATGATCTACTCCAAAGATATCTCCCAATGGCCTCCTCTCTTTCTTTTATAGATCCCTTGGAGTCTTCTAGAGCATTATTTTATTATTATTTTATTCATGGTGCACTTTTCCCTTTTATCAAAATATTCCTTTTTAATGCAAAAAAGGGTAAATTGGCTACCACGCCTCCTCCGGTCACTGAAATCTGTGTCTAACTGTCCCATTGTGTATGTATCCTCGTCCCGGTTCCAATGAGCTATTACACTAAGGTGTTCCATCGTGTATTCCTCCCGGAACGCCACCTTGAGCATAATCAGCTGAGTTAAGCCCATAAATAACTCAAAATTCCGAAAGTTATCGGAATGCATCGGAACGAAAGCCAAACTGCTCGGATGATGGAGTATATCAAGCGAATGCCTCCGGACACCATGAAAACTCCTCAAAACTCCTCCGAAAAGCTCCTGAGCCCACTGATAGCACCAATATGTACATGTGACCTGTCTGCTCCTAACTCTGGAAGTCCAACCTGGCCCTGTCGTAGGTGACACCAAAATTGGGAATATTACAGACCTTCCGCCCCAAGATTGCTTGCCCTCAAGCAATCAAAATATGTGGGCCACTCTGTTGGCCCGCCGCAACTGAGACCCAATGCCCGGATCCCATACAAACCTCTGGGTGATGCTATGCACCTGTGTTAAACCACTCAGAATAGACCCCTCAATGCCGGGATCCCAAACTGATCTCTCACTGTACACTCTAACAAACAATCCTCCCGGATCCCAATGCCACCATGGCCAATCATTGCCCAAGTCCCACGGCTCAGGGTGCACACTGCCTCTGGCTATAGCTGATGCGCTAAGAGGTGAAGACCACCAACAAGCATCAATGCTCCCGGGCTCCTGCTGTGCTGTACCTGTAACTGCATATCCTGTCCCACCAACTGCATACCAACTCATCACCTCTCTCCAATCCAAGTCCTGACTCAATCCCACACGGATCTTGCTCTCTTGAAATCGGGATGGAGTGCTGAAGAAACGACGACCTGTGCCCTCCTGCCAACTGGAATCTGTAACATCTACTATCTCTGAGGGCCCCCGCTCTGCTGTGCTCCCTGCGAAGAATACCGTACCATCAAGAGGGTACCAACTCATGATCTCCCGCCAGTCCATCCTAGAAGAATAATTCAATGTAGCAACAACTGCACATGGAACATGCCCAGAGTGTTGCCGCCAGCCTGTAATCAACTCCCACTGCTCTGCCCTGTCTGCCAATGAAAGTTGCCTGTAGAAGTGTAGTATCCCGAAAGGGAAATAGACAGCAATACAAGCATACGACAATGTAGAAAATGCCAGAAATAGAACATAAAGCAAATACTCATAAAAATGCCAGGAATGCTAAGCCATTTTATTAATCTGAGAATATAATGAAATACAATAGATGATCGAATGATACTTCCTATTCTTGCTCAAGGCAGGTGGAACTCAGGAAAGGCAGGAATGGGTTTGCTATAAGCTAGGTATTTCTTTGAAGACTACATGTTATTCTTCTTTGGAATGGAGTGAAACTAAGGGCTGATCCTTACGGAATAGAGTGAAAATCTGCCAGAACCACTGTACTCACCACCAGAACAAAACCAGAAATCATATAAAATAAGGTCAGCCTCGAAAATCTATAAAGAAACCCTCTCAAAATTCTGGCGCCTCTGCAAGGCTCGGTAGGATGCCAACACCAAATGGGCTAAGCCCATGCCACAAACTCCTCAGGAAACCTCCTACTAGCAAAGACTGATCCTCTCCTCTGGATATCAACTGAAACTCCTGCAGAAAACCCTGCACCGGAACACCTCCAAGTAGAACTGCGTCCTCTCTCCCAGGGACTGCGCAGTCACAAGAGAAGCCCAGCTCCTCAGCAAAACAACCAACCAAACCTCCCGCTAAAGACTGAATAAATGACCTTACCCGAGCCGGCACTCGAAGTCCCCCGGGGCTAAGGGTGAGATCTCCGACCGGAGACACTCAACGCACTAAACAGTGCTGCAGACAGGCTAAACAGCCAGCGTGCTCAAGAAGACAAAAGTCTAGCTCAAATATTATCAACAACAAGAATGCCAAATGAGAAGGCTCTCCCACCTTTTATAACGCTGGCCCCTCTCCAAAACCCTAACGTGGTCTCCCTCTCCTCCACGTGCTCCTCATCAAATTGCGCAGAAGTTCCTAGAGGATACGTGGGCCCCCTCCTTTACGTGGTGTTGGTCCCCCATGGCTCCCCATAAGTTATAACGTTGTGCTACTAGGGAAACACTTTATTTTATTTAAGTGAGTTAGACCCCTCCTCTCACTTTTTATTTATTAATAGACTATAGTCGGCAAAACTATACAAAAATCGAATATTCCAATTAGCTGCTGCTAATTAGGAATATTACAGTCTCCCCCGGCAAAATGTTGCTTGTCCTCAAGCAACTGAAGTGATGGATGCTGCAGAATCTTCTCATTCTCCCAAGTGGCATCCTCATCCAGCAAAAATTGCTTGTCCTCAAGCAACGCTTGGACAAGCCTCCTCTCTAGCTGATGCTCCCCACCGATACTGCAAAATGTGCCTGGGTCCCACTGAAACCTCTCTGACCTCTGCATCACCCTGATACGAAGGGATATCTCAATGCCAGGATCCCAAAGTGACCTCTCACAGTACCAGCCAACCAATAATCCTCCTGGATCCCATCGCCACCGTGGCCAATAATCGCACAAGTCCCACGGCTCGGACTGTGCACTGCCTCTGGCTATGACCAATGCTCTAAGAGGTGAAGACCACCAACAAGCATCAATGCTCTCGGGCTCCTGCTGCGCTGTACCTATAGCTGCATATGCTACCCCTCCAACTGCATACCAACTCATCACCTCTCTCCAATCCAAGTTGTGACTCAATCCCATGCTGATCCTGCTCTCCTGAAATCGAGATGGAGTGCTAAAGAAATGATGTCCTGTGCCCCCTTGCCAGCTGGAATCTATAACCTCTGTTATGTCCAAGGGCCCCTGCTCGACTGTAATTCCTACGAAGAATACCGTACCATCTAGAGGGTACCAACTCATGATCTCCCGCCAGTCCATCCTGGAAGAAGAATCCGATGTAGCAATAACAACGGCATATGGAACACGCCTGAAGTGTTGCCGCCAACCCGTAGTCAACTCCCACTGCTCTGCCCTGTCTGCCAATGAGAGCTGCCTGTAGAAAGAAACCCCTCTCTCTATAATGGGCCAAAGTGGGCAAGATATGCTGCAAGCTCCATCGATGTACTCCTGGAGAGTACTACTCACTGAGAGTACTGCAGCTCGACCGACTGTATGTACATCTATCTGTATCTCATCAATGTGTCGGCCAAAAGATGAATGCTCCACCATATCCAACAGCTCCTGCTGTCTACTAGCCCCCTGCATAACAATCCCATCAACCTCCAACATCTCTAGAGGATATGGATCTGCAACTGCCGTCATTGTACTCAGTGTCAATGCATCTGACTGCTCCTCCTCAATGGCTGACCCCGCGGTTAGCCGCATATCCATCACCGACTCGATGTGAGCCTCCATCTGGCTCTCCCCCAAAGGACTATCATGCATGATGTGTATAGCATCCTCCTCTACTGACTCAGGCTCCATCACATATAGCTCTGACTGGATCGTCACAAGTGTCTCATCGCCTAGAGCATCTCCCATAGAGTCCCCTAACTGCTCACCCTGTATACTGGAATGCAGCTCTGGTCTACTGTCTCCATCCCTGCGTGACTGCTCTCGCTCCCCAGAAGCAACCTCAACTGATCCTATGGACTCGTATGAAGAAGAGTCCTCACCGTGGCATACAGGAGGAAGGCCCTCCTGTTCTTCCTCTGCCACCTCATCTGCATTGAATAGGCCATCCACCCTCTCGATGAAGTGTCAATACAATGTATGGAGTCTAGACGCATGCTGGAATGCTACCTCTGCTGAACCCAGTATCCTCTGCTCATGCATGATCTCAACATGCCCTGAGGGAAGAATGATGCATGTCTCCCTCATGACCCGCTCCCCGGGTGTAGGCTCAGCGATGACCGATGTGCCACCCCTGTAGAGGATCATCTCATCCCTTGACCTGTGGCTGTCAACTAGCAAAACAACCCAGTGCCACTACTGAGAGGTCTCTCGCCCAGTGTGCTGAGTGTCATCCAAATATCTTGGGTGAGCCTTGCGTACCCCACTGCTTATGCCCAAAGTGCCAAAGGACAGCAACAAAATCGACTGTCCTAGTGAGTGATGTAGAAGAGGGTCGGATACGTGAGTCTCCACTGATACCATCAAGTATCGCTCATATGTCTCCTCATCGATCCTGGGTGAACTACTCCCAAAGGTAAGCCTGGTGTCCCTATCTGTGAGTCTCCCTGGATGGAACACTCTAAAACCCTGTTGTGCAGCACCATATGCCCTCGCATACCACTGATCATCCATGTACTCCTCGACATGCCACTGCACATTGAGGCATACCTCTGTATACTGTTGGATACCCCAAGCTACTGTTGCACCACCCTGTACCGTCTCGTGCCATGACTGTGTCCAGGCATCGGTCACTCCTCGCATGCTCTCAATGTGATGTAGGACACTCCTACTCCACAATGCAATCCCACACACTACGGTACAACCCCATGCAACTCCGTGTCCACCGGAAGTCCACTGCTCAATGCTAGAGGCTCCCACACATCCCTGGATGTGGTGTCCTAGAGTTGTGCCTCTACATGTTGGACTTCCTCCAATCGGTATCATCATCTCCACCGTTGCATCACTATACCCACCGACAAATGGATCATCACTCCAAATCCTCCTCGAGGGGTCCGAGAAGTGAATCTCCCTATGTGTCAGTAGTGTTACCACCACTGCTCGGCTCCGCTGCGTCCTCTGTGCCCCACACAAAGGTGAAGAATCTTTGGCCTCATACAAGGCGCCATCTGGTGGCTTGCCAATGCCACCTCCTCCAACAGGCTTCTGCCAAGGTATGTTGACCACCCCGTGATCCCGTGTATAAGTGTCATACCAAGACAACCTAGGAAGTCTGCTCATAAATTGGTTGGCCACTGACGCTGACTGACACTCCCCTAGCAAATGCGCATGCTCTGCTACTACGCCAACTGTATCTTCCAAGACATAGTCAACTGACCTGCCTGGGAAATGATAGGTGATCCCACCTAGATCCCAATGCCAATCTGGGGTTCCTGTATTCCCCATACCAGGAAACTCTTGCTGAACTATACTCGGATCCATCACTATCTCCATAGTCCGCTCCACCGAGTACCAACTCAAAATCTCTCGCCATCCAACCTCAACATGTGGATGCAGTACCCTGTGCAACTCTGATCGTCTCATACCGTTATCCAAGTCAACATATGAGATCTTACTAGGTGGCTCCGTCTTACTCTCTCCAATGGGAAGAGGTGACCCAACAATGCTGCTAGTCCCGTCCATGCATGCCTGAAGGGGAATGATCTGACGCTGCAATGTGCCCCCTGGTTGTACCATCAGGGAATCCAGTCGTTCCCCAATGCGGGCCAACTTGGTAGCTGACTCAGCACAAGCCACTCTCATGCCCTCCAGCTCCATGTCTTGCAACAAAATGGCCTCCCGGACTGATGTGGCCTTCCCTTTCAAAACTCGAAGGTCTACCCGAAGCCGATGATACCGCTGCCTGCGACCATCATCCGATACCTCTGTATCTCCTAGTGCCTCATCGAAGGTGGATACATCTCCTGACACTACACCCATCTGTGTGCTGCTACCACCCGAAGACTCGGACGCGACTCCGGTCATCACCTCAATGGATGGCTCTACTGTGGTAGGCTCTACCTTCTCCACTACCACATCAACCGACACAGCCAAGGAGGTCTCCAATGAGGGTGAATCCTGTGTCACACTAGGTGTAACCTCGGACTCCCTGCAATCCTGTGTGCCCTCATCCTCCAAGTGCGAGGTAACCATTTTAATGGTTTTCCTCTCCGGTGCTCGGTCAAGCTGGAAAGAGGTATCCAACTTCTCCACCCAAGCTTTCTCTGAGCGCCTGGATGACCCGTCAAATGTCGGTAGATGGAATCTGCCCACTGTGCGCTGCAAGCCCCCGTCATGTGAGTGCCGATTCCCGCTGTGAAAGTTGCGGGGTCTGCTATCCCGCTGGAGCTGAACAAAATCTCTGAATGGAAGGGCATCCTTGAACTCCTGCCCATATGCCTGATACTCAGCGAAATAATCACCCATGTGGACAGGCTCTGGCTCCTGCTGTGCTCCTGCCCCTGTGTCTGCACTCAGGAAAGTGGGCATAGTGGAACGTGTGGGTGTATGTGATGCCATATGCTGAGTGGAGTCATGCTCCGGCAAATGGTGGGATGTGCCTGATCCCTCGCCAATCTGGAAACCCCTTGGGGTTTCACGCTGTCTAGCCTCCATAGCGATGAATCTCTGCCCCATCACCTCAATCTGCCTCGACAGATCCTGTACTGATTTGAGAAGCATCTCCCCAAATCTCCTTGCACCATCATCACCTGCCATTGGCACTTTCTGCTATGTGTCTACAGGCTCCTCAGAAACTGCACGGTTGCTGCAAAACCATACTACTGCTTGACTTCGACCTCCGATTTACCCACTAAAAACTACTCAGAAAATTCTAGGAATTTGGGAAAGTGATCCTTGCCCCAAACCCAGAAAAACCTCAAAAGGGTTTCTTCTAATTCCAAATCTTCAAAATTTGACCCTTTGTATTTTGGCCCTTTTTCCAATTTCGTTTTTGGTACTGCAACTGCTAATGCTTTCCAAAATTCCAGCAAACCTCTGTATGATCTCTTTCATAATCTCATAGACCACAGGCTGAGCCAGAACTATGCTTTGATACCACTATAGTATCCCGAAAGGGAAATAGACAGCAATACAAGCATACGACAATGTAGAAAATGCCAGAAATAGAACATAAAGCAAATACTCATAAAAATGCCAGGAATGCTAAGCCATTTTATTAATCTGAGAATATAATGAAATACAATAGATGATCAGAACGATAGCACCTATTCTTGCTCAAGGCAAGTGAAGAACTCTCTCAGAAAGACAGGAAATGGCTGTTATAAGAAACTGCGTCCCAGCTGCTGGGAAACTGCCGTAACACTGTTGCTGCTGGAATGGACTGAAACTAGGGGCTGATCCCCTTGCCGGAATGAGCTGAAAATCTTCAGACCACCTGTACTCACCACCCCGAACAAAACCCAGAAACCATATCAAAAATGGTCAGCCTCCGAAAATCACCAAAGAAACCCTCCTCAAGGAATTACGCTGCCTCTGCAAGGCTCAGCGCAGATGCCTATCTTTTACTGTTTTTGATTTTTCCATTTTTTACTGTTTTTGATTTTTCCATTTTTTCAATATTTCAAACAATGGTATGTACAATGACTGAAAATGTTTCAAACTCAAAAATCTTGGAAATGACGGAATTTCAGCATCTTATCCTCGTAAGGATCTCCTCTCACCCTTGGCCCACTTAACTCTTGAAAAGAAAAATTTGGGAAATTTTCTCTCTCTAACATGACATAGGGATTCATGCAAGAATCTCTAAACAGCCCAGTATCTTCCCTCTGTACCTCTCTGAATATCTGATTTCCACTCCTTTCCTTACTGTATGCTTTCTTCAGGTAATGTATGTACTCTTGATAATTCTTGAAATAGATAGTGACATCATCAAGGTATGCAACAACACAGAAATTTAAGACTGGGAACATGGCCTTTATGAACAGATTTCCGATATTGGGTGGTTTAGCAATTTTGAATTTGAAATCAGATTTACCTCCCGCAAACTGGAAAAAATCTTTAAGTTGTCTACTTTGCAAAGGAATCTGATGTTTATGATCTGAAGGATGATCTTGCAAGAATACATGATTAGAAACATTTTCAATTGGTGAATCATGATCCTGAGTAGAAAAAACCTGATTTTTGTTATATGGAGATGCAGTATTATTTCTAAAATCAAAGCAAATTCTATGGCCACTAGCTTTCTCCTTGATCATTTCAGTTTGTCTCAGTTTGCTGTGTTTGCTTTTGTTAAAGTTGTTCTTTGGGGAAAAGGTAGTGATACAATGTTTTCCCTTGTTTTTCCTGTAGAAATTAGTATTTTGCATGAAATTCCTGTTTTTGGCATTTCTAAGTTCTTCATGAAAAGACAAAATATGAGCCAATTTCAGTAGTTCAGGTATGCTGGGATTATAACTGTCATCCTTGCTCATAAGAAGTTCATCTAGCCTTTTCTCAGGATGTTGAGTTACTGAAGTTATGGTCAAAGTTTCATTTGCAGTAGGAGGGTCACATGATGGTAAATCTTTGAGGTATGGTAGAAACATCAAACTCCCTTTCTCCCGGGTTCCAAATAGGTTTATGATGTGAAGGTCTTCTAAAGCTTTTACCCGGAAGAAATTTCCACAAGTTACTGCGGGTGTTTGATTAAAGCTAGAGCAATTTGCTTGATAGTACATGAGAGTTTGTGCTTCTTGCTCTAACCCCACTTTGGAGAGGGGAAACTTACTTTCCTCAAGACATAGTTGTTCATGATCATGGTAGTTTTGAGTGTCCAGCTCATCATAAGGTACCAAGGACAACTGATGTGGTGGATCTAAGTCTATATCAGCTTCTTCTGACTCTTCCTCCAAGTTTACATTAATATGCATAATGAAAGAGTTTAAGTCGGAGCGCAAAGAACACATTGGAATGTTATCGGGCCTATCTTGACTGCTAATCATGTATTTCATGTGTGATTCGCGGTAGAGTATCCTGGTCTGACCAAACACAGGAATGGTGGCATATGACATGTCCAGTTGAATATTCCCTTGGAGTTTGGCTCCCCAAGATCTAGATAGAAGCATCCCATACTTGGGAGGAATGTCTGCCACTACTATATCCATGATTAGATGTTTCGCGGGTATTTGGGCCAGACTAAAGCAAAGGTCTTTGATCAAACCTAGGCATTAGACTCTACTTGAATCAAATGAGTATAAGTCTTTGTATGGTCTTGTGATTTCCAAGCCTAATCTTTCCATAACTACCTTTGGCATAAGATTATGCGAGGCGCCGGAGTCCAGCATGGCATTGTGGAGGATTTGGTCGTGGATGTTTAGGCTAATGTAAAATGGAAGAGTAGCTCCCTCTTGGAATTTTCCCTCTATCTTTGGACCAAACAATACTTCAGGAATGTCATCAGTGAGATTAACAGTGTTTGCATCATTCCCCAGATTTAGGACCTTTAGTACTTGGGATTTATAAGAGTTTTGGGCAATGAGTTCAGTAAGAGGCATGGTGATTTTGATCTTAGCGATTTCGCCTTCAAAGCTAAAAGGCACTTGAAGTCTAGATATGTTTGTTTCAGCTTTTTCAGCTAAGACCTTGTCTATGTTCCGAGTTTGTTGACCTTGTTTAGGGGTTTTGCTTGCCATAGTTGTTTTGGTGACCTTGGTAGAAGTATCAGGAGTATATGAGAGAGGACTAGTTTGGGTAACTTTAGCTTGGCTTTGATCAGTCTTTTCAACCTTGATTTTGTCACTTCTTGATGCTTTTTTGAGGATGGTATCTGGAGCTTTAGCAGTATCAGAGTTACCTCTCTTGACATTATCTTGGTTTCTCTTGCTCCTAAGGTCATATTGCCTGTGGGCTTCTTCAATAGCATTTTGAAATTCTATGGCAGGGTCATCAAGATCCTCATAATTGGTCTCATTTTGATCAGGTGAAAAGAAGGCTTGTTCTTCTTCGGTGAGGTACACCTCACCTTCATTGTCAGACCCTATGAGGTTTAAATGATGTTCATCAAGAGGTTCTGAGTCCCTATCATCTTCTTCTACATAGTTTTCATTGAATGGTGGCCTGATCTGTTGGTCATTATCCCTTGGTCTATTTTGGGGCTGTTCCCTCCTAAAGTTTTGGTTTCGGTTTCTGATTGGAGGGTTTGGCTGGTTGTCCCTAACAGGAGCTTTTTCATTGATCTTTTCCCACATTTTAGCCATGGATTTGACTAAGTCATCTATTCTGGGATCTAGGGAAGGTGACGAAGTGGAGACTTCATCTCTATATGTGACCTTTCTTTCTGATCTAGTCCTAGCTCTTTTTTCAGCTAAGTTGGCATCTGCTTTTATAGCTATTTGTTGCATTTCCTCCAAGGTAGGGGGATCCTTGTCTCTCAGATGATATGTCATGTCCGGATCAAAACCCTCAGGAAATTTTGCCAAAGCTAAACCAAGTGGAGGTTTGAAATGAGGTGGAAGGGAGTTATATACACCGTTGAACCTAGTACAGTAAGCTTGGACACTTTCCCCATTTTCCCGTTTTAGATTGTTATATTCTGACAGGATTTGAATGGGGTTTCTTCGGATTTCCCACCTATTTCTGAAGATTTGATGCAGTTCGGGGATATTATGGATGTTGTTTGGAGCTAAACTTTTGAACCATGCTTTGGGTTCACCACCAAGACTTTGGGCAAATATTCTCATTTGGACAGTCTCGTCTTGTACCTCTAGGTATTCATAAGCATCAGTCATTCTACTTATATGTTGTTGAGGTGTGGTGGTGTCTTCTCCCGTAAAGTGTGGGATCTTGTCCTGATATTTGTTTGGGAGAGGAGCTAAAGGTGGTGGCAACACCAAAGGTGCGTACCAGGCTGCCATGAATGGAGCTAATGGATGATGTACAAGATGAGGACTAGTAGGCTGAAATGAAGTGGTTTGAACAGGTGTAGCGGATGAACTTGGACTAGTGATCTGGTTTTGAGCAGATCTAGGATGATAGGAGCCAAATTGATAAAGAAGCTGGAAATCAGGAGGAGTGGTGGGTGAAGCTTCTCTAATAGGACTCTGTGGTGGGTTCAGGGGTTCAAGATCATCAAAGTTTATCTTACTATATGATTTGCTTCGGGGAAGAGCTTGTGATGACTCTAGTTCCGAAGGTGAATCTAGAAGGATATTGCGAGTTTTAGGTACAGATCTTGTTCTACGGATGGATCTATTGGTAGTTAGATGATCAGTTTCGGAAGCTTGCCACAGAATATTCTCTGGGTCATCTACTATGATAGGGGCATTTGGGTCTGGATGGGATCTGGTATTGATTCTTCGTGAAGCCAGATTTTAGATCCAGAGTTTAGAGAGAATGATATTGGTGAATGTTCTGGATGAGTGATTTCTCTAAAGTTATACTAAGGCGAAGGATGGTCAAAAATAGAAGGGATGGATTAGTGGAGTCGCCAGGTGGAAATGGATTGTTTTTGTGAAGATAGCTATGGTCCACCACCAGTAACTAATCTGAGAATGTTTTGGATTTTCTGAATATATGTGCAGCATATGGTTTGTTAAAGTATTCTAGACTTGTTTCAACACTTTGCTAGGGTGATGAGAACAAGAAGAGTTTACTCTAAAAAATGAGTCTAGGGACTGCTTGCTTGTTTATGGTACCTAAAGGACTAAAAAGTCTATAAGAGTTTGCTGGACTATTATGAACTCAGTGTCCCACCATTTCCCGCTATGTTAGTGAGTGATGGGAAAGGTTTATCGGATAGTAGCCTAGAGTTTTGAAAAGTAGTAAGGCTTACTAGAAGTTTAGTGGAGTCGCCAGGTGGATTGTCAGTTGTTTGAGATATACTTGTATGGTCCACCACCAGTAATGTCAAGAGCCAATCTAAGGGAGTGTTTTGGGGTTTTTTGAGTTTTATGTGCCTACAAGGTTTGGAAAAGTTTTCTATAACTGACTCATCATTTTGCTAAGATGGTGAAAGAGCTATTTTCTACTCTTCAAACAATCTCTAAGTTTACTAAGCTTGATTGAGACTTCGGGAGTTACTAAGTTGTACTTAGATTGCCACTAACTCGGAAGGTCCTACTGTGAGTGTGACTATGTTACTGAGCAGTGGGATAAGTCAATCAGATAGTATTCTTAAAGGTCTCTACAGATAAGGGAAACTAAGCTTGTTTAATACTCAGGGTCCCACCGTGATCGCCATTATGTTAGTGAGCGGTGGGATAAGTCAGCCAACTAATATTCTCAAAAGTCTCTAAAGATTAGGGAAACTAAGTTTGTTTAATACTCAGTGTCCCACCGTGATCGCCATTATGTTAGGGTGGCGATGAGGTGGCTAAATCGGATGGAATTCTAAAATTTAGCAAGGTAGTAAGGCCTACTGGAGGCTAGTGGAGTCGCCAGGTGGATTTTTAGTTGTTTTGAGGTATATGTGTATGGTCCACCACCAATACTGTAAAAAACCAATCTAAGGGAGTTTTTGGGGTTTTTTGAGTTTTTATGTAATCCTAAGGTTTGGAAGAGTGTCCTACAGCTGAGTCATCATTTTGCTAGGATTGTGAGACAACCAGATTCTACTCTTCTAAGTTTGACTGAGATCTGAGAGTTTCTAAGGGATACCTAGGATGTTTTGACTCAAAGTCCCACCGTGATCGCCATTATGTTAGTGAGCGGTGGGATAAGTCAATCAGCTAGTATTCTCAAAAGTCTCTAAATATTAGGGAAACTAAGTTTTTAATCACTCAGGGTCCCACCGTGATCGCCATTATGTTAGTGTCCCGTGATTTGGCCGATTGGCTAGCCAAATGACGATGTAACATCAAACCAAGCTTTGGAGCCCAAGGACCTAGCCTTCCCGGACTCAGAGAGGGCTCTCTCTATATGTATAAAGATGTCGGTGTGTTTACTTGCGGTGTTCTGATATTAGGCTAGTTATGAAGTATGTTTTTGGTCTTTTTTTTTTAAAGTTTGCGAGGGATGGAACTGATCAAATACATAAACTGGATAACAAGATGTAGATAAATTGGGCTATGGGGTCAAACAGATCAAGGAAGCTATGAAGTGATGATGTAAAGCTGCTGTAGGGCCGATTTGATTCACAATAGAAGGGATCTCTGGGCAAAATGGATTAAATGAACAATAAGTTGGTGAAAGACAAGGGATTTCAAGTGCAAACTAGTTAATAGCAGACATAAACATATAATAGCAAGCCATTAATCATGCTAGGAATAACTATAATCTAATCAATACATAGAAATCAAACATTCCAGCCATACATAGAGGTATAAGACCCTCTAACTTCGGGAAATGGCTATCAGACTTTGGGGAAAACACATGAGACAAACTAACAACTCATAAACTACGACGGAACGCCTAAACATAGTCTCTAAGTCATTGGGCACTTGGACAAACAAGTTTTCATAGTTTTAGGCAAAGGGCTAGATCGGGACTAGGCCTCCTTGGTTCAACAAAATGATTAACAAATCAGTCAAAGAGAAAGTTTTATGGACTGAACTATGGGCAGCTGATAGGTAGGTAGGGAAAACCATACATCCTACTCAACATACATAGAACTGATGAATAAAACTTAGCAACAATACCTTAGGTTACTAAAGAGCAGCTAAGAATTGTTTAACATAACTAAGGGAGAAGAAAACATCAAGCTATGAAGATTCAGGGATTTTGAGGTGCCTCCATGGGCATATCTCAAAATCAATCTTTACTGATCTATAGCAGCAAGAAATATGTAATATGAATGAGAACTAGAAGACAAAACACATTAAGAATCACTATACCATTCTACCATGACAAGGAATCCATCAACAAGCCTTCACCATTCCTCAAAAGCATCCAAGAGGCAGTCCAAAAATCATAACTCAAGTGTATTCTTCAAAGCTCATATGACCAATGCATTAATTCTTCTCTCAAGTTCAGCCTCTGATTTACAATGAGAACCATGGGATAAATAGGCTTGAGGGAGGAAAACCTCATGGAGCAACTAGCTATCCCAATGGCCATGTCAAAATATCTAAACTTGTCCTTGAGGCTTTTCAAAGCCCAAGGCACAAAATATCCCATAAAATATCTAAAAAACTGCTAAAAACGGAAATTATATTGACTTTACATGATTTTCCCATGATAAAAATAGCCTAATGCACATTTGGGAAAAGCAGATTTTTGGAGTTCAAAAATTACAAAAATACTTCATATTTATGCCTGAAAAAGGTCCCCTGACTTGCTGGATGCAAATGGAAGCCTTCCCGATGTCTAAATGAGGCTCATGATGGCTCGTTGGAAATCTCTCTGTGTCTGCTTTCCAATGCAAGTGGAATCACCTCAATCTGATCTCTGAAAGTCCCTCAAAACTGTACATGTGTGCAAAAACCCAGAAAATAGCAGGCTGCTGATATGGCGGGCAGAATGTGCAAAATGAGGCTGTTTTTCGCCAATTTGGAGGGGCGAATGATCTTCAAATGCCCTGAAAATCGCTGGAGACCTGCTCATGGAATTATGGAACCCATTGGGATCATCTTCCTCCCTTGACAACTCATCAAACTGAAATGGCGCATTTATGAGTTTTTGGCGAAAAACCCCAAAAATGCCAAAAAACAAAAAGTTTCCAAAACAGGCCCAAAATTGGCATGCATGACCCTCAAAGGTCCATAGAGACATGCTCCGAAGCTGAAGCCAAAATATCGAGGGATGATGTGCTTTTTGCTTCTTTCCGTGCTAGGCGCCTCTCCTTCAATTTCTTCAATTTTTCTTGTGCTACCTTCAATTTTCGCCTGGCAAACTGATTTAGCTTCTGAAAGTGAAGAGTCCTTTTTCTCTGTAGCTCAAGATCCCTGTTTGCCTTCTCAAGCTTTGTTTCCAAATGCTGGTTAGCCCTCTCAAGCCATGCTTCCTTGTTTTCCTCAATTTCCCGCTCAAGGAGGGTAGTGAGAGGAAAAGCTTCGAATTGAGCTTGTTCTTCAGCTTTCTGTTTCTCCAAGGCTCTTCTAAGCCCGATGGTTCTAGGCCTCTTTTGCCTAGGCTGGTCCTCCTCCTCTTCATCATCAAATTCGCCAATGAGCTCTTCAATTCTTATTTGCGCCTTTTCTGCCTCTTTTTTGTACTTGATTGCCCTTGCCTCATGAATGGCTGCATGATACTTCATTTGTTTGTTTTCAACCTCCAAGAAATGGTTGAAATTCCTCGCCCTTTGAAGATCTTCTTGTAACACCTCAATTTTCCCTTCTTTGTGAATGAGGAGGTTTTCAAGGATGCGGGCCTCATTATCACTGCCATCGCTTGGGATAGGGATGACAGCTGATTTACCTCCATGCTTGGCACTTTCTCCAACTGCACTTTTGCCTTTGAAGGCCAATCTAGCGCTTTTTCTCCTTGGCAAGCTAGAAGTTGTCTTTTTGGGCAATTTCCTCTTTTTAGGAACAGTTTTGGTCACTGTCAAGGAGGCATCTTCGGCTTGCTTTCCTCCCTCAACATCCTGTCCAGCTTGTGGCTCAAAAGATGCTTCAATTGTTTGCTCAACCTGCTGCTCTTCAATCTCTGTCTGCTGCTGTTCCTCTTCCTGTACTTGCTGCTGTTCATCAACCTCTAGCTGCTGTCCCTCTTCCTGAATTTGCTGCTGTTCATCAACCTCTAGCTGCTGTCCACTGATTTCCAACTGCTGCTGTCCCTCAAAATCTGGCTGCTGCTTCTCATCATCCTCCTTTTCTCCCCGTGGCTCACTGCCCTATCCTTCTCCTTGTTTACTTGGCTGCCCAGTGATCATCTTGAGCTTTTTAGGGGTAGGCCTACTAGATAAAGGCACTGGGCGATGGACAGGCTGAGTAGGAGACACATGAACAGGAGGGACAGTGGTGAAATCGGCATGGCTAATGAATGAATCCCATGAAACCCCTTTCTTCTCCAGCTGGTGTAAGAAGATGATTTTGATCAAGGAATGGTGAAAGAGAGAAGGGATTTGCTGAGGTGAAGTTTTCTTTTGGACAGTAGCTGTCATTTTCTCTATGCTTTTGGACAAAAAGTATGGAAGGTTTAACTTCCTGCTTCTAGTAAAATGCATCAACAAGCGAACATGATAGGCAAAAATTTGGCTAAACCTCCCTTCACAAGTGAAATATCTCATTATGGCCTTCATCAGCGGAGCATAACTGTCAAGAAGATAGGAGAAAGGAAAAATAGCAGTGATGGTTTCCCTATGTTCAGGCTTGATGAAAGGTTTATAATCCTCTAGATCAAGATGCGCTTGTTTAAACCACTTTTCACCATGATATGGGATCTTGGTAGCTTTGGATACATACCTTGGAGAGATTTTGAAGTCAAGACCTGCTAACTGGAAGTGTTTGTCCTTGAATCTCAAAGCGCACAAATGTGTAAGTGGCGAGAAACTCTTGACCTCTTCTATCCTCTGACAGAATTCAAGACAGCCTACTTCATGGAAATTGAAAAGCACTGAGGGGTGAGCATTGATTTCTTCTATGGAGATAGGCTCATATCTCTTATGTTTTCCGCCTTTGTGATCTCGTTTTGGAGGCATTCTGACTTGAAACAGGCTTTGGAAGAGGCAGACTGCCTTCAATGTATGAAAAATGCTCTGCTGGATTGAAACTGGCCACTACACTGCTTGGACAGATATGGACCTTGTGATTTTGAATAAAATGCAACAATGTTCTTGGAATAAGCCACCTCTGCACTTATTAATAACAGTCCTTCAAATCTGGATACACTTCAGCTATGTAAACTTCTCAATAGAAAACCATCAATAAAGATGAGACAATATGCTGTATAAATTTCCTGTATGTAGTATTAAGCAACCATTCCTCTTGGTGAGTCTGCTAGGGATCAACCAACACTGGTATTTGTGTTTTCAAAACAAAACTCCAATATAAAAAACCCTGCTCTTCAGGTCATTCATCTTGAAAAATACCTCTGTCAACAGATTTCTGTAGGGATCATACAGTGGAAAGAAAGGAGACCTTTTGGTTAGGTGAAAAATTAGCCCACAGTGTTAAGGAAAACACCTTCCACTCATGAATTTTGAGAAGTCAATCACCATCTTTGTACATCTGGCTTCAATGTAAACTTGATCATCAACAAGTGCCCAATCACTGACAACCCTGCCTTCTAGAAAATGGCCTTGTTTCACCTTCAGAAAAACTCTGTTCAACAATCTTCAGAATGATACAATGTAGTGCAATGAAAAAAGGCAGACTTAGTTTAGGTGTAAAATCAGTGCAACAGTGGTTTAGGAAACACACTCTCTGCTTTGTGAGTTTAAAAAGTCCACCAACACATCTATACCCCTACCTTTGATGTCAAATCCAACATCAACAACCTCTGTCCTTCACTATGCTGTTTACTTTTGAAAATCTCTGTCAATAAGTCTTCAACATGATACAATATGTTTTCGGTATAAGCAGACCTAAGTTAGATGTATAACCAATGCACAGTGGTTTTTAGGAAACATACTCTCTGCTTGTGAGTCTAGGAGGTCAACATCATACCTGTACTTCTGTCTTAATCTTAACTTCAAACACCAACAACTCTGCCTTTTTAGAAAATGACTCCGCACCTTTGGAAAGTTTTGAGAAATACAATACCTTCCACTCATGAAATACACTAAATCACAAGATCACAAAGGTTAAGGAAAACACCTTCCACTCATGAATTTTGAGAAGTCAATCACCATCTTTGTACATCTGGCTTCAATGTAAACTTGATCATCAACAACAACAACTCTTAACTTCAAACACCAACAACTCTGCCTTTTTAGAAAATGACTCTACACCTTTGGAAAGTTTTGAGAAATCCAATACCACTTTGGTATCTCTGACTCCAAAGTTAGAAACCCATCCACTAACTATGCTCCTTAGTACACTGTTCACCTTGGGAAACTCTTTTTTAACAATCTTGCAGTGGGAGAATATAGTGAATGAAAAGAAATCTGTTTAAATAGTGTGCTATGAGAAGATGCCACTGACTACTCTGCTTTTAAAGTCTTTGATGTCAACCTTAACACAAAAACTCCCTGTTCAAGGAAACTTTCAAACATCCAACAATTCTGTCCTGTGCAAGAGTGTGTCCTCCTTTCACTGTTTGTACATCAAGCAAATCACCATACACAGGTCTAGACAACAAGAACACAGGGCGGAGGTAAAATGACAGAGCTTCTGGAAGACTAACAAGCTTTTCAGACAGGGATTACCAGAGTCTTCTCTTTCAAAACAATAAAAATGTCAAACCCCCTCACTGAGTATACTTCACTGTTTCAGTAGTGTGGAAATGTATGGATGATAGTGTGAAAGGTTCTTTGTTAGAATTAGGTCTGTATTTCTGCAATGAAAGTCCTCTTTTAATTTTAAACACAGTCCTTCACAAGACAACCTCCGCCCTTAGATTGATTTGAAAACGACACAAACTGGTTCCTAACCATAAAACCCCGTATTATCACAGTGTAATTACCTCATCTCACTGTGCAGGAAAACTGCTTTTGTTTTTAGCAAAAATGGCAAGGTCCGGGGTTTTCAAACATTTTTGTCACTTATCAACACCTTGCAATCGATGGGAGTTCATAAAAATACCTCAAATTTGATGGATGCTCGCTTGAAAGGATGCAAGAAACCCTGGATAGCTTGGAAAAGTCGCGCGGCAACCTCTGGAGAAAACCCGTCGCGCAAAAGGAACGTGTCGGGTCGGCCTGTCGTGTGGTCGGGCGGCCTCCTACAGGCACGTCGCGCCCACCTACAGGCACGTCGCGCCAGTGTTGAAAGCCTTTGTAAAATGATGCCCAGGCACGTCGCGCCTAAATCCAGGCACGTCGCGCGACCTTTAACCAGTGCAGAAAACTTCAATTTGCTTGAAAACTTTGTGATACTTGGGAGCTGCGGAAGTTTGCTTTGAATTTCGACAATGACTTACTTACTTTCCTATTCCACTCTTTAATTACACCTTCAACCTCATATCATTTTCAAATAAACATCCCAACGGTCATTTGAACCTTGATTTTTAACTCCGTTTGTTTTTTCAAACAGTTGGTTTGTTATTTGAATATATACACCTAATCCTTGATTTCTCGCTTCCGCGTTGAACCTAAGCAAGCTTCAACAAATTCCCATCACTCGTCATTAACGTTGCTATAAATTTGTTAAACAGATAATTGAAATCTGTTTGTTGCCGATAGGACAGATTCAGAAACTGCTTTTGACAATTCCTGGGTCCTTTGACTCGCCCAATCTTTAAACACAAAAGGTGCTGTTCATCGGACCCAACTTGGATTTGCATATGGCTTCTCAATTTCAAAGGCGCCTCCTTTTTGTTTCAAACAACTTCCTGCTTGAAGGTACCTTACTGATGATATATCTATCTCTTGAATGTTGGGAGGAATGCACTTGCCTTCAAACTCAAAGACTGACCATTTATCAAACTGCCTCTTTGTCTATTCACAGCATTGTATAGCTGTCATCATGCATTCTATGACTCAACCTTGGCCACTATTTTACTTTCCCAGTGATAAATTGTTGCTTCCAGGTGATTCACAAGTTTTTCTCTGGACTGTAAATACACTTTTTAGGTTGCATCCTTTCACACTAGACTTCTCTGTTTACTCAGAAGGGATTTCCTTAGATTTCTGGGCAAGTGATCATGGAATGCTTTTAACTCTTTTTAAATCAACTGCTCCTTTGGCATTAATAGCATACAATATGTTCAATATTTTCTCCTTTCCACTAGATGTACTGTCTCATGTATGGCTTTTGAAGAGGGGAAATCACTATGATTATATCATAAATAAAGTGAACACTTACTGTGCAAATGACTTTTATTCAATCTCTTTGTAACCTTCCATTGTATTTCAAATCAAACAGCTTCAGCAATTTGCAATAGCTTTGGCCATCTACTCATGCATGGAGGAGGCTCTTCATCAGATAAGGTATCTGAAGGCTTTTTGACCACTATGTTTGACACAGCCTTTCTCTGAATGTGGTAGTAAGTAAACCATTTGAAAAACACCAATCTTAGCATCTTTACTTGCAAGCCTCACTGTGTTTTTAGAAGAAACCTTAGCCACAGTGACACTGTTTATTTGTGCTGCTCTAGAGGTGACTGAGATGTTTATCATTTGGCTTGTTCATCTCATGACCTGTTACTTGACAAAAAACTCTTTGTGACTATGAAGGTCAGTGCATTTGAAAAAACTAAGAGCTTTCTTTCTGCTTATGTAATGGCATTGGTTAACAGCCTCTATTCCATTTGATCAAGCTAAGGGCTTTCTTCCTGCCTGTGTAATGGCATTGGTTAACAACCTCTATTCCATTTGATCTTGAACAAAACAGGCTTCTTATGATTTGGATGTTTACTGATGACAGGTCCTTCTAAAGTTCAACAATTTCATATGGTTTGCAAGTTTGAAATGAGCTCCTTTATCAGGCCAAACTCCCCTTTCCTTTGAGCTTATCATATTTCCACTATATTCCTGTTATGGTCATCAATTACATTCATGAAACTTGAAGATATTGTTTCATTGTTTCAGTAAAGGAAAACCTGGACTTTTGCAACCTTCTGAGTCAACACTGGCCTGCGCCCTCTGCTTATGTATGAAGGAGGCGCCCTAACCCTCTGCTTGTAAATGAAGGAGGTTCTGGGCCTTGACAATTTTACCATTTTGCTGAGATAGTGGCGACCCTTTCTTACTGTGATTTTCATGCTGGAAAGAGCTGTAAGGTCCTGATGAGTGACTTTTGTTTTGCAGCTTCATCTCAGGCTCATAATACATTTAGAAGCAGCTGTTCCTCTAAGTGTAGATCAAGCAATTCCTCCTGAGATGAAGTTATATTTCCTGTTTTTGTAGAAACCATAGAACACTGTGAAAAACCTACTAGTCAGCTTGAGATTGGGCTTTATGCAGTGCTGAGACCTAAGGAATATGAGTGGCGCGACTTAGGGCTGTTTGTCAACTTCATTTGCAAATTAAGGGATCAGTCATGGTAGGTCTGCTGCAGATGGAGGCTTTTTTGGCTTTTTGATGATTGCCAAAGGTGAAATGTCCTAAACGCCACTTCCTAACATAGGGGAGACTTTTGAAACAGATGTGGATTTGCCTTTTAAGGCTGATGGGCAGACCAATAAGGCTGAAGCTAGACAGGATATGTGATATGAGGTTTTTGATATTGCCAGGGGTGGACTGAATAGGTAGAAAGGCAAAAAAGTTTTGGGAGGGTTTTCTGGATGACATATTGACATAAGGAAATCAGTTTCTAGAAAACTCAGTTGTAGATATAGTCATCACTAACATGTAAAAAATACTGATGGCTAACAACGACAAAATGGACTGCATGTGTGCTATGACAGTATCAGGATGATATCTCCTAATGCTGAAGAAGCATTGGAACATCTGCAGGATCAAGTCATCACACTCAAGGTCAAACATGATGACATAAGTCTTGAATGTGGCCATACCCCATAAAATCTCAAGCTTCTTCCCAAAGGTAGAGCCTGTGCTATTGTCCAAATCTTGAAAAGTCTCTACAATCAACCTCATAATCCTCCTCATAATATCATCATTATATGGAGCTATAGGTGCGGTTAACTTCATGATGTTACAGAGACACGCTGCAACTAGAAGTGTGACCCCCTCACAAGGTTCCTCCAAAAATTTGGGCTGTATAAGAGCAAGCATAGCTGGTTTTAGAGCCCAAATCAGTTTCTTCCCTTCGCTTGGTCTATTGTAGACATGAGTTCATTAAATTCTTCTAGTTTGGACAAAACTCTCCATAACATCTTCATGTGTTTCAGATCTGTCTGTAATATTCCTAATTAGCACCGCTAATTGGAATATTTGATTTTTGTATAATTTTGCCGCCTATAGTTAATTGATAAATAAAAGTGAGAAAAGAGGGGTCAACTCACTTAAATAAAATAAAGTGCTTCCCTAGTAGGAACAACGTTATAACTTAAAGGGGAGCCTTGGGGGTCCACACCACATATGAGGGAGGCCTCACGTAGCCTCTAGGAGCATCTGCGCAGACTTATGAGCACGTGGGGAGAGGGGGACCACGTTAGGGTTTGAGGAGAGCTAGCGTTATAAAAGGTGGGAAAGCCATTTCATTTGGATTCTTGTTGTTGATGATATTTGAGCTAGACTTCTGTCTTCTTGAGCACGCTGGCTGTTTAGCCTGTCTGGAGCACTGTTTAGTGCGACTGAGTGTCTCCGGTCGGAGATCTCACCCTTAGCCCCGGGGGACTTCGAGTGCCTGCTCGGGCAAGGTCTTTTCTACAGTTTTCAGTGGAGGATTTGGTTGTTGTTTTGCGGAGGAGCTGGGCTTCTTTGGGTGACTCCGCAGTCCCTAGGAGAGAGGACGCAGTTCTTGGTGGAGGGGTGCTATTGCGGGGTTTTCTGCAGGAGATTCAGTGTTATTCGGTGTGGAGGTTCAGTATTTATCCGTGGGAGAGTTTCCTGAGGAGTTTGTGGCTCCATCTCAGTATATTTCATTTGGCATCTGCGCTGGGCCTGGAGGGACAGCGTTTTTCCTTGAGGAGGGTTTCTGGGGTGATTTTCGGAGGTGGTCCATTTTGTTTATCGTTTCTGGGTTTTGTCCGGAGCAGTGAGTACAGGTGATCTACAGATTTTCAGCTCATTCCGGCGAGGGGATCAGCCCCTAGTTCCAGTTCATTCCAGCAGCAGCAGTTTACAGCAGTTTCTTCCAGAAGCTGGGACGCAGTTTCTGTAGCAGCCATTTCCTGTTTCTGAGAGGGTTCTTCACTTGCCTTGTGCAAGGATAGGTGCTCTTATTCTGATTATCCATTGTACCCATTTATATTCTCAGATTAATAAAATGGCTTAGCATTCCTGGCATTTTATGTGTACTTGCTTTATGTTCTATTTCCGGCATTTTTCTATATAGTTGTATGCTTGTATTGCTGTCTATTTCCTATTCGGGATATTACAGTGGTATCAGAGCATAATTCTGGCTCAGCATGTGGTCTATGACATTGGGAAAGAGATCATACAGAGGTTTGCTGGAACTTTGGAGAGCAATAGCAGTTGCAGTACCAAAAACGAAATTGGGAAAAGGGCCAAAATATAAAGGGTCAAATTTTGAAGGTTGGAATTAGAAGAAACGTTTTCTGGGTTTTTCTGGGTTTTGGGCAAGGATCACCTTTCCAAATTCCTAGAATTTTCTGAGTAGTTTTCAGTGGATAAATCGGAGGTCGAAGACAAGCAGCAGTATAGTCTTGGAGCAGCAGTGCAGTTTCATGAGGAGCCTGTAGACACATAGCAGAAAGAGCCGATGGCAGGCGATGATGGTGCGAAGGAATTTTGGGAGATGCTCCTCAAATCAGCACAGGATCTGTTGAGACAGATGGAAACGGTGGGACAGAGACTCACTGCGCTGGAGGTTAGGCAGCGGGAAACCCCAAGGGGTTTACAGGTTGGTGAGGGATCAGGCACATCCCACCATATGCCGGAGCGTGAGGCTATCCCCATCATGGCATCGCATGCACCCACGCGACCCACTATGCCCACTTTCCTAGCAAAGGACACAGGGGCAGCAGCACAGCGGGAGCCGGAGGTTGACCCTGGCCAGATGGATGCCTAAATTGCAGAGTACCTAGCACGCGGGCCGGCGATCAGAGATCTTATCTCATTTAGATATTATGTTCAGGTCCACCGTGATGGTAGACCCCGTGATCATCACAGGGGACACAGACATCATCATGACGACCACTGCGTAGCTAGAAGATTTCATTTGCCCACGTTTGATGGCTCATCAAACAGTTCGGCAAAGTCTTGGGTAGAAAAGTTGGACATCTATTTCCAGCTTAACCAGATGTCGCAGTCGGAGGCCGTTAAGGTGGCAACATTGCACTTGGAGGATGAGGGCACACAGGATTGCAGGGAGTCTGAGGTTACACCTAGTGTGACACAGGATTCCCCCTCATTGGAGACCTCCTTGGCCATGTCGGTTGATGTGGTAGTGGAGAAGGTAGAGCCTACCTCAGTAGAGCCATCCATTGAGGTGATGACCGGAGTCATGTCCGAGTCTTCAGGTGGTAGCAGCACACGACAGATGGGTGAGGCATTAGGAGATATATCCACCTTCGATGAGGCACTAGTAGGTACAGAGGTATTGGATGATGGTCGCATACAACGGTATCATCGGCTTCGGACGGACCTTCGAGTTTTGAGAGGGAAGGCCACGTCAGTACGGGAGGCCATTTTGTTGCAGGACCAGGAGCTGGAGGGTATGAGAGTGACTTGTGCCAAGTCGGTGGCCAAGTTGGTCCGCATTGGGGAACGACTGGATTCCCTGATGGTACAATCGGAGGGCACGTTGGAGCGTCAGATCATTCCCCTTCCGGCATGCATGGATGGGACTAGCAGTGTTGTTGGGTCATCTCTTCCCGTTGGAGAGAGAGAGGCAGAGCCACCTAGTCAGATCTCATATGTTGACTTGGATAGCGGTATGAGACGATCAGAGTTGCACAGGGTACATCATCCACATGTTGAGGTTGGATGGCGAGAGATTTTGAGTTGGTACTCGGTGGAGCGGGCTATGGAGATAGTGATGGATTCGAGTGTAGCTCAGCAGGATTTTCTATGCATGGGGAATACAGGAACCCCAGATTGGCATTGGGATCTAGGTGGGATCACCTACCGTTTCCCAGGCAGGTCGGCTGACTATGCCTTGGAGAGTACAGTTGGCCTAGTAGTAGAGCATGTGTAGTTTCGGTCAGCTCCAGTGGCCAACCAGTTTATGGGCAGACTCCCTAGGTTGTCTTGGCATGTCATTCATACACGGGATCATGGGGTGGTCAGCACACCTTGGCAGGAGCTTGTCGGAGGAGGTGGCATTGGCAGGCCACCAGATGACACCTTGTATGGGGCCAAGGATTCTTCACCTTTGTGTGGGGCACAGAGGACGCAGCGGAGCCGAGCAGTGGTGGTAACACTACTGATACACAGGGAGATTCACTTCTCGGACCCCTTGAGGAGGATTTGGAGTGATGATCCTTTCGTCGGCAGGTATAGTGATACGACGGTGGAGACGATGTTACCGATTGGTGGTAGTCCGACATGTAGGGGCACAGCTCTAGGTCATCACATCCAGGGATGTGTGGGAGCCTCTAACATTGAGCGGTGGATTGCCGGTGGACATGGAGTAGCATGGTGGTGTACCATAGTGTGTGGGACTGCATTGTGGAGTAGGAGTATCCTACATCACATTGAGAGCATGCGGAGAGTGGCCGATGCCTGGACACAGTCAGGGCACGAGACGGTACAGGGTGCTACAGCAGTAGCACATGGTATCCAGCAGCATACCGAGGTATGTCTCAGTGTGCAGTGGCATGTTGAGGAGTATATGGATGATCAGTGGTATGCGAGGGCACACGGTACTGCACAGCAGGGTCTTAGAGCATTTCTTCCAGAGAGACTCATGGACAGGGACATCGGGCTTACCTTTGGTAGTAGTTCACCCAAGATCGATGGAGAGACAAAGGAGCGATACTTGGCGGTATCTGTGGGGACTCACACACCTGACTCGCTTCGACATCACTCACAGGTACAGCTGATTATGTTTTTGACCTTTGGCACTTTGGGCGTGAGCAGCAGGGTACGCGAGGTTCACCCTAGATATTTGGATGACACTCAGTACACTAGGCGAGAGACTTCTCAGCAGTGGCATTGGGTTGGTGTGCTAGTTGACAGCCACAGGTTGGGGGATGAGATGATCCTTTGCGGAGGTGGTGCATCAGTCATCACTGAGCCTACGCTTGGGGAGCAGGTCATGAGGGAGACATGCATCACTTTTCCCTCACGGCATGTCGAGAACATGCATGGGCAGAGGATACTGGGTACAGCAGAGGTAACATCCCAGTATGTGTTTGGGCTCTAGACACTGTATCGACACTTTATCGAGAGGATGGGTGGCATGTTCGATGTAGATGAGATGGCGGAGGTAGAACAGGAGGGCATTCCTTCTATATACCAGGGTGAGGACTCTTTTTCATATGAGTCCATAGGATCAGTTGAGGACGCTTCTGGGGAGCGAGAGCAGTCATGCATGGATGGTGACAGTAGACCGGAGCTATATTCTAGTGTCCAAGGTGAGCAGTCATGGGACTCTGGGGGAGATACTCTAGGTGAAGAGTCACTTGTGACAATTCAGCTAGAGCAGCAGGTGATGGAGCCTCAGTCGACAGAGGAGGACACTACTTACATCAGGCATGATATTCCTTTGAGAGAGAGCCAGATGGGTGCCCACATTGAGTCGATAAGGGATATGCGGCGAACATTGGGGTCAGCCATCGAGGTGGGACAGTCATATGCACTGACATCGAGTACGGTGACAGCAGCTGCAGATCCATATTCTCTAGAGGTTTTGGAGGTCGATGGGATTGTTCTGCAGGGGACCAGTAGACAGCGGGAGCATGACATTCCTGATCAGGAGTGGGAGGAGTTGTTGGGTATGGTGGAGCATCCATATGTGGGTCAACACAGGGATGAGACGCAGATAGGTGCACACACAGTCAGCAGAGCTGCAGTGTTTTTAGTGTGTAGCACTCTCCAGGAGTACATCGATGGAGCTTGCAGCATATCTTGCCCACTTTGGCCCATTATAGAGAGAGGGGCTTCCTTCTACAGGCAGCTTTCACTAGCAGACAGGGCAGAGCAGTGGGAGTTGATTACGAGTTGGCGACAGCACTCCCGGCATGTTCCATATGCAGTTGTTATCGCTACATCAGATTCTTCTTCCATGACTGACTGGCGGGAGATCATGAGTTGGTACCCTCTTGATGTTATGGTATTCTTCGGAGGGAGCACAACGGAGTAGGGGCCCATGGACATAGCACATGTTCTAGATTCCAGCTGGCAGGGGGACACAGGTCATCATTTCTTCAGCACCCCATCCCGATTTCAGGAGAGCGGGATCAGCATGGGGTTGAGTCACAACTTGGATTGGAGAGAGGTGATGAGTTGGTATGCAGTTGGAGGGGTAGCATATGCAGCTACAGGTACAATGCAGCAGGAGCCCAGGAGCATTGATGCTTATTGGTGGTCTTCACCTCTTAGAGCATTAGTCATAGCCAGAGGCAGTGCACAGTCCGAGCCGTGGGACTTGGGCGATTATTGGCCATGGTGGCGATGGGATCCGGGAGGATTATTGGTTGGCTGGTACTGTGAGAGGTCACTTTGGGATCCTGGCATTGAGATATCCCTTCGTATCAGGGTGATGCAGAGGTCAGAGAGGTTTCAGTGGGACCCAGGCACATTTTGTAGTATCGGTAGGGAGCATCAGTTAGAGACGAGGCTTGTTCAAGCGTTGCTTGAGGACAAGCAATTTTTGCCGGATGAGGATGCCACTTGGGAGGATGAGAAGATATTACAGCATCCATCACTTCAGTTGCTTGAGGACAAGCAACATTTTGCCAGGGGGGACTGTAATATTCCTAATTAGCACCGCTAATTGGAATATTTGATTTTGTATAATTTTGCCGCCTATAGTTAATTAATAAATAAAAGTGAGAAAAGAGGGGTCAACTCACTTAAATAAAATAAAGTGCTTCCCTAGTAGGAGCAACGTTATAACTTAAAGGGGAGCCTTGGGGGTCCACACCACATATGAGGGAGGCCTCACGTAGCCTCTAGGAGCATCTGCGCAGACTTATGAGGAGCACGTGGGGAGAGGGGGACCACGTTAGGGTTTTAGGAGAGCTAGCGTTATAAAAGGTGGGAAAGCCATTTCATTTGGATTCTTGTTGTTGATGATATTTGAGCTAGACTTCTGTCTTGTTGAGCATGCTGGCTGTTTAGCCTGTCTGCAGCACTGTTTAGTGCCACTGAGTGTCTCTGGTCGGAGATCTCACCCTTAGCCCCGGGGGACTTCGAGTGCCTGCTCGGGCAAGGTCTTTTCTACAGTTTTCAGCGGAGGATTTGGTTGTTGTTTTGCGGAGGAGCTGGGCTTCTTTGGGTGACTGCGCAGTCCCTAGGAGAGAGGACGCAGTTCTTGGTGGAGGGGTGCTATTGCGGGGTTTTCTGCAGGAGATTCAGTGTTATTCGGTGTGGAGGTTCAGTATTTATCCATGGGAGAGTTTCCTGAGGATTTTGTGGCTCCATCTCAGTATATTTCATTTGGCATCTGCGTTGGGCCTGGAGGGACAGCGTTTTTCCTTGAGGAGGGTTTCTGGGGTGATTTTCGGAGGTGGTCCATTTTGTTTATGGTTTCTGGGTTTTGTCCGGAGCAATGAGTACAGGTGATCTACAGATTTTCAGCTCATTCCGGCGAGGGGATCAGCCCCTAGTTCCAGTTCATTCCAGCAGCAGCAGTTTACGGCAGTTTCTTCCAGCAGCTGGGACGCAGTTTCTGTAGCAGCCATTTCCTGTTTTTGAGAGGGTTCTTCACTTTCCTTGTGCAAGGATAGGTGCTCTTATTCTGATTATCCATTGTACCCATTTATATTCTCAGATTAATAAAATGGCTTAGCATTCCTGGCATTTTATGTGTACTTGCTTTATATTCTATTTCCGGCATTTTTCTATTATAGTTGTATGCTTGTATTGCTGTTTATTTCCCACTCGGGATATTACACTGTCCCAAGTGCAGAAATTTTGTGACCAATCTCCAATGTTCCCTGCAAATCTTTTGGCTGTCCCTTTTGAAGGATGGCATTAATTCCTCTTGAAAAGGGTCTACTGTTTGGTTTTGTTTTCTGGTCTTCTGATGCATGGTGATTTAAGGAACCAACTTCTATTTTTATTTTCATCAATCTATTTAGGAATCCCGCCATGGTTCAACCAATGAATACAAGACCGTTTGTGATAATGAGGTCACTATTTTTCTGACAATTATTCTCAAGACTGCTTCATTTCTCTGATCACAATAGGACAGAGTAGCTCAACCATGCACTCTCAACAGAATCACTACAAGTTTGTTCGGAATCACTAGGAAAATGGTCACTGGTTTTTCTAAGTTTAATGGATGCCTTCAGTGGTTTTTCTGAGTTTAATTTGTCAAACATATAACAAACTTATGGTTGTAGGTGCTTTTCACAGTTTAGGTACAACAAATAGGCTCAGTGAACAACATTCAACCGCTATGGAACTTTCAAGAGTTCAAAACTGATCTAAACAATACTCAGAAATATTAGACACCGACATGATAAGGTTGGAAACAGCCTAGGACAGTTCACTATATATTCATTGTCCAAACCCACAATTGTATATGAAATATCAGAACTTAACAAAGAGATTTATGGCCATTAGAGTAAAGCGTACCAGCACTGTGATTTTGTGAAAGAACCTAATTTGGCAGGGCTGCATACAGGAGAATGTAACATTGACCCTTGTAATGGTACTCCAACACTTGAGGCAAGTGCGTATGCTGCCCAGAAATGGAACTTGACGTTATATGTCATCACCTCCACATTTTTCACAAATTCTGAGTAACATTCCACTAACACCAAGACACCAATGGGGAATATGCATGAACATGTGGCTGAAGCACGAATTGTGAGGAACATAAGCATACAGCAGTGACAAATTACCACCTGTACTAGTGTCCACACTTGCTATTCAACCGAGGTTGTATTTGCTGCGATGATGTATCCCAACAGAATGTTCATAGTGCCAACTCAGCTGAAGGCTATTTATGAATGCTCAAAACTGAAGGTCACAACGTCTTCCCTCACAACGCAACATAGGAATATGTGGGATGTGTCCCTTTTAACTCCAACAATTTGGCCACTATACACATGCTCAGCCAGAGGGAGAACATATGAGTGTCTTTTTCCACAAAAAAAAAAAAAAAAATCTACTTTGTAACTCGACTCCCTACAAAGATAATTCGCTCCACATTGCCTTCCAGTCAGGCCATTACACAAGCATTCAAATTACGGTGGCTGGGATAAATTTGTGCCAAACATGGACCGATAGAAATATGTAAGTACTTAATTGGCAGCTGGAATTGATCCTGAGCCGATTCGCACCGGAATGTGACCCCAAACGCACATATGCTCCAAATCGATCTCAACGCTCAGCGATGATCTTTCCAACACTCAATGTTTTAGAATGCACTCGCAAGGACCAATGGTGTCTCTAGACTGTGTTCAAATCCGCAGGGTCCTAATTCTTGGTGACCGGGTTTGTTTCGTATAACTGGAACAACGTAAGTTTCACCTTTTGATCCTATCTGTTGCTTGTGCAACACTCCGTAGCTTCGCATGCTGCATTGACCACGTGACTCGGATCAAAATGTAGATCATAGCCACTAGGCACTGGGTCAACGATGAATGGACTCTAATAACCTTGGTATCGCTTCGATTTTATGAGGATTGAACAAAATCGCAGATATCTGGCAGTATGTCCCTCCTTTGTACACAATTATTATAATTTTGATGACAGACCAGCGTTCTTCATATTTCCATACGCAATTTACTCTTGCCACCCTGTACCAATTACTATACTGTCGTCGATATTCTCAAAGCTGCCAATGCACAGAACCTATACGTTCACAGCTTCGTCCACCACTTGCTATGCATTAACCGGGTCCATCTTTGGCCCTCGATCGGTCTCGCTCTGCGAGAAATCACGATTTATTTGTTTCTTTGTCCGACCACGAGGAATGAATCACGTGCACTGCTTGGCCCCCAGAATGGTGGCCCGACTACGATGAATTGATGCCCTCGGCCTACTTCCACATCGTATTGACGCGTGATCGCTCCTTGCAATCTCCTTAAACCTGTTCACGGCTCTTGAGATGAGAACGACTTCTTCAATTAATTATTGAGACCTATGAACATCTCGAATCCTGTCGCCAACCCCACTGAGGCAACAATTGGATCCAGATTCGACACAAGGAATGTGTTAAATTGTTGGCCCTTTTTCACAACAAACGGTTCGACCTTTTGGCGTCTCCCATGCTCAGCTTCAGATAACGACAGAGCGACGAAAACAGGATGGTGGCCTTCGGCCCTCGGCACACTGCGTCAATCAATTTAGCTGAGCCGACGTTCTTCAGATTTGGATTGATTTTCGATTGACAAAGTTATGGAAATGATGTATGAATGGCACTTGAAATTCCGAAAATTACATTTTTCTCCCCTTGAGAGTAATCGAACTCCATATTGGGCTCGGCCTCTAGAATGGAAACTAGAAAAGTAGATTCTCGTTTCACTGTGTTTTCGGCCTTCCCAAGAAACCCTTCAACAAGAATGGTCGCAACTGAAAACTGAAAAACTCGCAGGCTGAGCCAAGACCAAGGCTCTGATACCACTGTAATATCCCAAATGGGATATTTTAACTAAAATTGCAGAAATTTACTAAAACCCCAAATTATACCGAAAAATCAACATCTATTCAACAGAAGATTGCCATGTAAAATTAAACACATAAATATTGCAATCGAATACCACATAGAACAGAAGAAATCTCAGCTTTTATTATAAATAATAAGAGGGGTTTACATATAGATCTGACCCAGAAAGTGCTGAGATAGAAAACTGGCCAACAATACAATCTGCTGCACTGCTTTACGGCGTTGGCCTCCCAAAACTGAACTGCTGCACTCTCCCTCCGACAACAGCTACCATTGAATCCACTGAAGCTCCCATTGAAGATCTAAATGATCCTCACTCCAATATCACTGAAGCTCTGTGAAACTCCTGAATGAAGTCTCCTCAAAGAGAGTTGGGTTTCCGTCCAATACTCACAACTCACCTGAAGGTTTCCGTCTTGGGGCTACGGTTGAAGTAGAGAATCCACGTTCTCAAACCTCTCATACACAAGCAAATGATCTACTCCAAAGATATCTCCCAATGGCCTCCTCCCTTTCTTTTATAGATCCCTTGGAGTCTTCTAGAGCATTATTTTATTCATGGTGCACTTTTCCCTTTTATTAAAATATTCCTTTTTAATGCAGAAAAGGGTAAATTGGCTACCACGCCTCCTCCGGTCACTGAAATATATGTCTAACTATCCCATCGTGTAGGTCTCCTTGTCCCGGTTCCAATGAGCTATTACACTAAGGTGTTCCATCGTGTATTCCTCCTGGAACGCCACCTTGAGCATAATCAGCTGAGTTAAGCCCATAAATAACTCAAAATTCCGAAAGTTATCGGAATGCATCGGAACGAAAGCCAAACTGCTCGGATGATGGAGTATATCAAGCGAATGCCTCCGGACACCATGAAAACTCCTCAAAACTCCTCCGAAAAGCTCCTGAACCCACTGATAGCACCAATCTGTACATGTGACCTGTCTGCTCCTAACTCTGGAAGTCCAACCTGGCCCTATCGTAGGTGACACCAAAATTGGGAATATTGCAAACGAATCTTCCTCAGACTACATAGCAAAAGGCATCTCTCGGGATTTCCTGAAGGCGCTTTCCTCCATGAACTTCACATCCTGTCGTACTACAATCTTCCTGCTCTTAGGAATGTAGATGCGGTAAGCCTTTGCATTCTCGCTATATCCTACCAGCTATCCCTTTTCCGCAGTCTTATCTAGTTTCTTCCTCTTCTCTTTGGGCACTTGGCAGTATGTCGCATTGCCAAAGATCCTAAAGTGGCTCACTTCTGGCTTCCTGCCAGTGAAGACACTTTTTGGAGTGATCTTACCCAATGCACTATGAGGAATCCTGTTCTATACATAAACATCTGTATTGCAAGCTTTAGCCCACAAGAATTTGGGCATGTCTTGATCATACAGCATTTCCCTTGCAGCCGCGACAATAGTTCTATTCTTTCTCTCTGCAATTCCATTCTACTTTGGATTATACAGAGCAGTCCACTCTCTTCTGATGCCTTACCTTGTGTAGAACTCTGTGAATTCTTTATCGATGTATTCTCCACCATTGTCTGATCGCAGTGTCTTTATCCGCTTTCCTGTCAGATTCTCTACCAGAGCTTTAAGCTCCTTGAATCGATCAAAGACTTCGTCCTTGGTCTTCAGAAGATCCAAGTATTCGTGGAGTGGTCATCAATAAAAGTAACGAAATATTCGGCACCACTAAGAGCTCTAGTGGACATTGTTCCGCAGATGTCTGAGTGTATTAAGCCCAACACACTCTTAGCCCTATTGCTACTTCTATGGTACACTACCTTGGCATGCTTTCCCAATACGCACCCTCTGTAAACATCGTCTCGCTTGGTGCTCAGTTCTGGAACTCCCGTGACAGTCTTCTTGAGAATTCTTAATGCCCCATGGTATAAGTGCCCCATTCTCCTGTGCCATAGTTCATTTAGATCCTTCTCATCTGTACTACCTATCAGCGCCATTAGGAATTCGAGCTGTAACTTGTAGAGTTTAATGCTCCTCACTCCAATTTGTGCCTTCTTCTTCCAACTTGGGTGTTTGAAGTATAGTCTTTTGCCAATGAAGTAAACATCATAACCTTTGTTTTGAAGTTGCAACACAGAGAGCAAGTTCCTCCCCAAACCAGGCACATGCAACACATTGGTGGCCCAAAGCTTGTTACCAGCCTTTGTTTGAAACACTATTGTACCTCTTCTAACAGGGGTACATTTCGCCTTATTGCCCATGGTGATTTTAAAATTAATCTGCTCTTCTTGGTGGCTTGAGAAACATTCTTGTAGTCTCGTCATGTGAGCAGAAACCGCATAGTCAATATACCAGATCTCAGGAGAAGCAGAGCTTGACACACAATCAAATTCTTCTTCCAATCTAGATGCCAGAACAGAAATATCATGATCCCTCTGCTATTTCATGCTTTCCCTCTTCTCTGGAGATGTTGAAATTTCATGAATAAAAAGTTTCTTACATTCCCAACCTGGTTTTAATTTCACCTTATCTCTCCCATTCAGTGAAATGCCCTTTCCCATAAACTTACATTCAACATATAGAATTCTGGAAATGAAATTTTCAGATTAAAACACATGGGGCTGTCAACACATGTTGAAAATAAATATGGACATAAACAGACCAACAACACATAAAAAAATACACAAGTTTTTAGTCAACTTGGACCCAGGCAAAACCCCTTCAATCTTCTCTGGGGAAAACCTGTTAGAGAGCTCTTTAAATTTATTTATCTTTCAAGTTCAGGAAAAATACATTTACAAACAAAACAAAACAACAAAATACAACTTATATCTTCAGCCCAAAACTCCTTGAAAACCATGCCCACTTTGCCTAAATTTTCGTGCCCACTTGAAGTTGAAACTGTACTGCACGAACGCAGACTATACTATATGGATTCCGTACGGACTGTACAGATTTCCGTACCGCTATACAGACTATATGGATTTTTTTTTTTTCAAATTTTTTTTCCTCAAAAACTACTCTTGAACTGCATGCAGCACACAACATTAAATGTTGTTTGTACTGTACCTTCTGCTAACTTCTATGCCTTGAGTTTTGTGCCCAGATTTGCCCAGAAATCTGTAATATTCCCAATTAGCAGCAGCTAATTGGCAATATTAATTTTTCCTAGTTTTGCTTTCTAATGTTAATCAATTAATAAAAAGAAGTGGTGGGACCCATAACCCACACTTAGGAAATAATGACTCCCTAAAGTCACTTAGGCAAAAATTAGTTGATAGCGTGGGGCCCAGGAGAGCCTAGTGACAGCGTGAGGGAAGAGGCAACGTGGACAGCATGGGCCCATGACAGCGCAGTTGAGTGGGGACAGCGTGGCCAAGGAGGGACAGCGTAATTGAGTGGGGCTCGGGTGAGAGCAAGACTCTCAAGCATAAAAGGGAGAGGAGGCTCCTCATTCACGCATTCTATTATGCATCTTATAATTTCTGTCTTTTGACATTGAGCACGCTTTTGCCGTTGAGTGAATTTTGCAAGTGTTGTTCAGCACACGGGTTTCTCTGAGCAGAGATCCCAACCTCAGCCTCAGGGGACTTCGAGTGCCCGCTCAGGTGAGGAGATCCACCATTGTTTTTCAGAGGAAAGCACATAGTACCTTCAGACAGGATCACGCAGTTGCTTGGACAACGCAATCTTTCTTAGGGATTACGCAGTTTGTAGTGGAGGCAACACCAGGAGTGAGGGGATATCAGGGATTTCAGCCCGAGGGTATTGTGAAGGGATCAACCCTTCACAAATCATCATTTTGCAGCAGGAGGAGGCCATCACTTGCTGGTTTATCATTCAAGGCCAGCGTACTAACTGGGAGTGCGTTATTTTCCAAGGGAGGTCAAATTCCGGGGTCAGCCATTCTGGAATTCCTTCCTGGGTTTATTTCGGGTAATTGGAGAAGAACCCATATCGAAAGTTTCACAATTTTCAGAGCAGGGGAACAGCCCCAAAGAGTGGCTCCATTCCAGCAGTAGCAGCAGTAGCAAAATCTGGAGATTACGCAGTCCTTCACAGAGAAACCATTCATTGAGGATTTCTGAGAGTATTTTCAGCTTGCCTTGAGCAGGCCAAGGTGCCACCATTTTGATCACCTTTGTACCTATTGTTATCTTTCAGTTTATATAATAAAATGGCTCAGTGTTTCTCCATATTTGCAATATTTCTATGATGTCTCTCCATTTGTTGTAGTTACTTGTTTATGTTGCTTTATATTACTGTCTATTTCCTATTCGGAATATTACAGTGGTATCAGAGCTCATAGACTTGGCTCAACCTATGGAGTAGATCAGTCTATGACACCAACAGGAAAACCATATATCACTTACCGGGGAAGGAAGTACAAGGACCAAGAACAGAGGCTCGAAACCACTTTTGGAGAAGGGGACTGCGTTCCAGTAATGGACGCAAAGGAGGAAGAACCAATGGTTGGGGAGAAAGATGAAGGGAGGGAGTTCGGGCAACTCCTCCTAAAATCTATGCAGGAGTTTTCGAGAAGGATCGAAGAGATGGGGCAGAAGTTTACCGCAGACCAGAGACAGCGTGAAACCCGAAGGGGTTTTCACATCGGAGAATGGTCCAGTACTTCCCACCATATACAGGGGCAGCTCATAACGCAGTAGGTTGTGTCACTCACTCCCCCATGTTCGACGATGCCCACATTTTTTACTACAAGCACTAGGACGAGAGGACCTCAGGAGCCAGAGCTAGTTCTTATGGGGGACTATTTTGCAGAGTATCAGTCCTATGGGCGAGAGTTTGGTGAAGCTTTCGCCTTCCATTATTTTTGTCAGCTCAAGAGGGTCAACCGGCCCTACAACCAAAACAAAGGATGTAGATACACACAAGACGGGGACGTGCAACATACAATGGGTAGGTTTTTCTTGCCAACATTTGATGGGTCCTCAAAATGTTCAGCGAAGGCTTGGGTGGAGAAGCTGGACATTTATTTCTAGCCCAATCAGATGGTAGAGGGAGAGGCCATCAAGATGGAAGCACTGCACCTTGAGGGAGAGGCCCATGACTAGTGGTTCCACGGGATGGCCATGTTGGGTCGCTTAGTAGTGACAACGTATGCAGATTTTACACGAATATTGGTGGAGAGGTTTGACCAGAAGGATCCGAAAGAGCATTTTGTTGAGCTGACCAAGCTCAAGCAGACAGGGAACCCGAAAACCTACATTTCCGAGTTCTTGAGGCTATCGGTGATGGTGCCTGACTTGTCCTCAGCTAGGAGGATTTACATGTTTATTGACAGGTTGGCAGAACTTCTGCGTGGGCTAGTCAGATCCACGAGGCCTGCTACACTTCAGGATGCAATCGGGAGGACCAGGGATTTGCAGGATGCTCTGCCCAGGACCAGAGCTCCTTTCCCCTAGAGACCGACATTCTAGTCGAAGGGAAAGGACATGAGAGTTCCACCTCCGAGAGGCAACCAAGGCTGGGGGCCTTCGGATGATGAAACCCGGAGAGACTTGCAATGGAGGAAGCTATGCTTCACATGCCACGAGCCATGGGCATCGGGACATCGATGTGCTGCAAGGAAGGCACACTACATAGAGGTCTTCTCCGACCGTGAAGGGGAAGAAGATGGCTACGAGGAGATAGAGGCAGAAGACAACGTTGTATTGCAGAGAGGGGATCATCCACCACCTCCTCCCCCAAGAGCAAGAGGAGCAGCGTTTGCACCCACAGGGGGAGTCTTTACTTCTTTGAGAGGGGTTCTGAAGTATTTGACATTGCGTGTCCGGGGTACCGTTTAGGGACAATGTGTCTCAGTTCTAGTTGACAGTGGGGCCACTCATAACTTTATTGATGCCCAGTTGGTAGAGAGGAGGGGCATACCTACAAAGAGCTTTGACGGTTTCTCAGTACTGGTACCGGGTGCCAGAAATCTACAGTGTGCTAGATATGTACCGGCATTGGCAGTGACCATGGGGACTTACACTATGACAGATCATTTCTTTGTGGACAACATTCCAGACACCAATGTGGTGCTAGGAGTGCAATGGTTGATCACGTTGGGGAAGGTCACCACAGACTGGGAGACTCTGGAGATGGAGTGGACGAACAAGAAGAGCAGCAAGCATGTGATGATCCAAGGCATGCACACTTTTCCTTTACAGACAGTTTCAACACACCGGATGGAGGCAGACTTCTGGAAGGGAGACATAGAGTGGGTAGTGGAGCTGCGTATTTCAGAGGTAGGAGCTACAGAACAGGAAGTTCACCCAGATGTGCAGTCGATCTTGGACAGATATGCTACGGTTTTTTGGGATATACCTCTAGGACAGCCACCGGATCGGGGGTTTGAGCACACCATTGAGCTTGAGCAGGGTATTCAGGCTGTGATCACCACACGCTATAGGCACCCTAAAGCCTACAAGGATGAGATTGAGAGATCCATTCATGAGCTCTTAGCGATGGGACACATCTGGCCCAACACTAGCCCATTTGCTTCTTCTGTTGTATTGGTGAAGAAGAAGGATGGCACATTGAGGATGTGCATCAACTACCGGGCTCTCAACAAGAAAACAATGAAGAACCAATAACCCATTCCGCGAATTGATGAGTTGATGGATGAGTTGAGGGGATCGAAATTCTTCTCCAAGATTGATCTGAGGTTGGGCTACCATCAGATCTGAGTGAGGGGCCAGGATGTCCCCAAGACGGCTTTCAGATGTCACTACGACCATTTTGAGTTTTTGGTGATGCCCTTTGGGCTAACCAATGCATTGGCCACTTTCCAGTCTTGTATGAACCACATATTCCGTGGTCAGTTGAGGAAGTTTGTGCTAGTATTCTTCGATGATATTCTTATATTCAACCAGACATGAGAGGAGCACCTACAACACATTGAGGCTGTATTGCGTATTTTGGAGGAGCAACATTTTTATGCTAAGCTCTCCAAATGCGAATTTGGACTGACAAAGATGCTCTATTTGGGGCATATCATTGGTGTGGACAGAGTGAGAGTCCACGAGGAGAAGATCCGAGCCATTGGGGAATGGCCAGAACCAAGGAATGTGACAGAGCTCTGGGGGTTTGTAGGCATCTGCACCTACTACCGAAAGTTCATCAAGGGGTTTTCCCAACTTGCTGCACCCCTCACAGATCTTACCAAAAAGGGGGCATTAGTTGGACGGACACAGCGCAGAGGGCCTTTGACAGGCTCAAGGAGGTGATGAGTAGCTGCCCAATATTGGTTTTTCAGGACTTGTCTTGGAGTGTGATGCCTCGAGAGAGGGAGCGGGCGTAGTTTTGATGCAGGGGGGCCATCCCATAGCTTTCGAGAGCAGGAAGCTGTTGTTGCATGAGAGTTTGTATCCTATATACGATAAGGAGATGTTGGCTATCATGCATGCACTGGCCAAGTTCTGGAAGTACTTGGTGGGCAATAGGTTTCGGGTGAGGACTGGCCACAACAGCCTCCGGTTTTTTCTAGACCAAAAGCAGTTGCAGGAGAGGCAACAGAATTGGGTCAACAAGATCCAGGCATATTACTTTGACATTGAATATGTCAAGGGGAAGAACAACGTGGTGGTCGATGCTCTATCCCGCAGACCGGCAGCGTTGTCTTTGATGAGCATAGACACGGATTGGAGGGCTCAGTTACTGGTGGAGTACTCCAAGGATCGTTTTTCCTGTGAGGTACTGGATGGTTAGATCACAGATGACAGGTGCAGGGTGATGGATGAGGTTATATACTTCAAGGACAGGATTTTCTTGACTAGGAGCTCTCAACTCAAGGAGAAGATACTGCGTGCCTCCCATGACTCACCATTATCAGGCCATCAGGGGTTCACCAAGACCTACAGGGCCATCAAGGAGAGGTTCTCTTGAAGAGGCCTCAAGGAGGGCGTACTCTGGCATGTCAGGGAGTGCGAAGTGTGTCAAAGGAACAAAGGGGAGATGAGCCACCCAGCAGGACTACTACAACCACTTCCCATTCCGGAGGGGAAATGGGAAAGCATTTCAAAGGACTTCATCACTGGGTTGCCCACAGTGCAGGGCAAGGATTGCATCTTTGTGGTTGTTGATCAATTGACAAAGTATGTGCACTTCTTCGCTATATCAGCACAGTACACAGTAGCACAAGTAGTGGAGCTGTTCTTCAGGGATATTTTCAGATTGCATGGTCTTTCGAAGATCATTGTTAGTGACCGAGACAGTCGTTTCAGTGGCGATTTTTGGCTAGAGCTCTTTCGTTTGGTGGGTATAGAGTTGACTTCGAGCACCAGTTATCACCCTCAAACGGCCGGGAAGACAAAGATAGTGAACAAGTGGCTGGAAGGCTACTTGCGAAACTATGTCACAGGGCAGCAGAAGGCATGGCTACATTGGCTGCACTTTGGAGAGTACTGCTACAATGCCACTTTTGACATATCTATCGGTATGTCTCCCTTTTTTTCTTTGTATGGATACCATGCTTTGACTTTTGCTGACGTGATGTTTGGTGCTAGCAAGGCCCCCAAGGCCAAGGACTGGATCCAAGAGAGTCAGGATATACTCCGGGCTCTTAAAGATAACTTAGTTACAACACAGAACCAGCAGAAGCTGTATGCCAACAGGGGAAGGGTCGAGAGGCAATTTTAGGTAGGGGACTTGGTCTACCTACGACTTCAGCCATAGCGGCAGTCCACGCTGAAGCGGAAGGGGGTTGAGAAGCTCAAGCCCCACTTCTATGGACCTTATAGGGTGATTCGCAATATTGGGGAGGTTACATATGAGTTGGAGTTGCCCACAGGTGGCCGGATCCACAACTTCTTCCACGTATCATGCTTGAAAAAGGCATTGGGGCAGTAGGTGACTGCAACAGAGGAGCTTCCGCCTACAGATGATGAGGGGCATTTGGTGTTGCAACCAGAAGCCATCATAGACACCAGGGAGAGACAGCTATGGAGCAGGATAGTTAGAGAGTACTTGGTGAGGTGGAGGAACTTGCCGGATGAGGATGCCACTTGGGAGAGTGAGAAAATTTTGCGGCATCCGTCCTTGCAGTTGGTTGAGGACAAGCAACGTTTTGGCTGGGAGGATTGTAATATTCCCAATTAGTAGTAGCTAATTGGCAATATTAATTTTGCCCAGTTTTGATTTTCTAATGTTAATCAATTAATAAAAAGAAGTGATGGGACCCATAACCCACACTTAGGAAATAATGACTCCCTAAAGTCACTTAGGAAAATATTATTTGACAACGTGGGGCCCAGAAGAGCCTAGTGACAGTGTGAGGGAAGAGGCAGTGTGGATAGCGTGGGCCCATGACAATGCAGTTGAGTGGGGCTCGGGTGAGAGCAAGGCTCCCAAGCATAAAAGGGAGAGGAGGATCCTCATTCACACATTCTATTATGCATCTTATAATTTTTGTCTTTTGAAATTGAGCACGCTTTTGTTGTTGAGCGAAGTCTGAAAGTGTTGTTCAGCACACGGGTGTCTTCGAGCAGAGATCCCAACCTCTGCCTCGGGGGATTTCGAGTGCCCGCTCAGGTGAGGAGATTCATCATCGTTTTTTAGGAGAGAGCACATAGTACCTTCAGCCAGGATCACGCAGTTTCTTGGACAACGCAATCTTTCTCAAGGTGTAATATCCCCAAAGGGAAATAACCAGTAATAAACAGAAATAAACCAGACAGATATAGAAAATACAATGCTGAACCAGATCACTGAACAATTACACATAGGATGCCAGAAAACTGAGCCATTTTATTAATCTGAAAGTACATAGAGAGGAGTACAAGAAAATCAGAGTAAGTGCACCTATCCTTGCCCTAGGCAAGTGGAGACCCTCTCAGATAAATAATGGCTGCAATAAGGACAGCGTCCTAGCTGCTCTGAAGACCGAAACTGGACTGCGCTGGTACTATGAGCTGAAGGCTGGAAAATAGCTGATCTCAAACTCCAAACCCTCATCAATGGAAAACGCTGTCTCTGCTAGTGACAGCGCAGAAACAGATGAAGCACTAATCACCAAAACCTCCAGATAGATGGATCAGCTACTGAATGCTGGAAAACGCTGTTGAGCCCACCTCACACAAGCCTGCTCCTCAGATCAGCGTCCTACCTGGTGGATCTGCCTCCTGAATGCTCAGATCTGCTGGATCTGAAGCCTCCAAACCAGATCTGCGTCCTCTCCCTCCTGATCTGCGTCCTCCTAGGTCAGATCTGCTACCAACCCTTCAGATCTATGCTGGATCTGACAATATCTCTTCAGATCTGCAGCCTCCAAGGCTGGATCTGATGTTATCTCTTCAGATCTAGGCTAGATCTGCCTATATCTCCTCAGATCTGCAATCTCCCAAGCTGGATCTAGTGCTATTCCTTCAGATCTGCACCATACAGAACTAGATCTGCAAATATCTGCTCAGATCTACCCTCTCCAAGGGCTTGGTGGAGATCATCGATGTGCCCTTGCCCAGCATGTTCAGGCAACATAGTCGTTCTGTGATCCTCTCAAGGCCCGAAAGTTCTCTTCAAGACCCGAAGCAAACTATCTAACCAAGATACGGGTGCGTCCTCCCTGGAACAGCGTCCTCACTCCTGAGGCGATCGGCGTCCTCTCCTCTTCTGTCCCTCCTCCTCCAGGCTGGCGACCTCAAGGGACTCCTCCCTCCCTGGTCTCCCTCAAATCCACGCACATATGAAACAACTTGCCTACTGGCCCAGGTGTACTGGAATGAATACTTAGAGACGGTACTCGAAGTCCCCGACTAGGTGAAACAGAAATATAACACTTACAGGCCGGGGCACTTCCCGAAGTCCAAATTTAAGGTGAATCTCCCAGTGGGGAGACACTCGGTTGCCAGCAGTCTTGCGGACCGACTAAACAACACGGCGTCTTTGAAACGGGCAGTCTGGCTCACTGCAATAATAATATCAAATCATGGATGCCCCAAATGAGGTGAGAACCTCTCCTTTTATAATGCCAAACTCCCTCCAAAACTTAACTACGTCCTTACTCTCCTTTGACCTGCGCAGTTTACCTTGGGTCAGCCTGATGCCTCCCCCATCATAATCATGTGGACCCCCAAGGCCCCCTCTCTAAGTTATAACGTCCATCTACTAGGAAAAGAACACTTTATTAATAAAGTGAGGTGACTAAAGTGAGGTGACCCCTCTTATTTCTCACTTTATTTGTTATTTCTTGCTAAAGCGGTAAAATAAAGCAAAAATGAAATATTCCAATTAGCAAGGCTAATTGGGAATATTACAGTCTCCCCCGGCAAAACGTTGCTTGTCCTCAAACAGCCCCAGCGTCCTCATCCTCCCAAGTGGCATCCTCATCCGGCAAATTCTTCCATCTCACCAAAAACTCTCTGATCTTCCTGCTCCGCAGCTGTCTCTCCCTGGTGTCAATAATGGCCTCCGGCTGTAACACCAAGTGCCCCTCATCATCTGTAGGCGGTAGCTCCCCGGTGACTGTCACATGCTGACCCAATGCCTTCTTCAGGCATGATACATGGAAGATGTTATGAATCCTACTGCCTTGGGGCAGTTCCAACTCATATGCAACCTGCCCGATCCTGCGTATCACCCTGTATGGTCCATAAAAACGAGGCTTTAGCTTCTCTGCCCCCTTCTGTTTGAGTGAAGACTGTCGGTATGGCTGTAACCGTAGGTAGACTAGGTCCCCTACTTCAAAGTGTCTCTCCACCCGACCCTTATCAGCATACAACTTCTGCTGATTTTGTGTTGTGGCTATGTTGTCCTTGAGAGTCCGGAGGATATCTTGGCTCTCTTGGATCCATAACTTGGCTCGTGGAGCCCTGCTAACCCCAAACATCATGTCCACAAAAGATAGGGAATGATATCCATACAATGCATAGAAAGGTGTCATACCGATAGACATATGGTGGGTTGTGTTGTAGCAGTACTCGCCCAGATGTAGCCATTTCAACCATGCTCTCTGCTGCCCGCTGACGTAGTTACGCAAGTAGCCCTCTAGCCACTTGTTAACTATCTCCGTCTGCCCGTCCGTCTGGGGATGATAACTAGTGCTCGGTGTCAACTCGGTCCCCACTAGTCGGAAGAGCTCCTGCCAAAATCCACCCATAAAACGGCTGTCCCTGTCACTAACAATGGTCTTGGGTAGACCATGCAATCTGAAAACCTCCCGGAAAAACAACTCTGCCACCTGTGCCGCTGTGTGATGTGCCGAAATGGCGAAGAAATGAGCATGCTTCGTTAGCCGATCAACTACTACGAAGATGCAGTCCTTGCCCTGTACTGTGGGCAACCCCGTGATGAAGTCCATCGAAACACTCTCCCATTTCCCCTCCGGAATGGGAAGTGGCTGCAGCAACCCCGCGGGATGGCTCATCTCTCCTTTGTTCCGCTGACAAACCTCGCACTCCCTAACATGCCGGAGTACGTCCTCCTTGAGGCCCTTCCATGCAAACCTCTCCCGGATGGCCCTGTACATCTTGGTGAACCCCTGATGGCCCGCCAATGGTGAATCATGTGAAGCCTGGAGTATCTTCTCCTTGAGCTGAGATCCCTCAGTCAAGAAAATCCTGTCCCTGTAATAAATGACCTCATCGGCCACCCTGTATCTGCTATCCGCTATCTGCCCATCCAGAACCTCACATGCAAACCTATCTTTGGAGTACTCAACCCGTGGTCGAGCCTTCCCGGTCGGCGTCCGGGCTCATGAGAGATAAAGTGGCCGGTCTACGGAAAGAGCATCGGCTACCACGTTATTCTTCCCCTTGACATACTCTATGTCAAAATCGTAAGCTCGGATCTTAGTTTGATCCATTTCGTTGCCTCTCCTGCAGCCTTCATCGCTCCGAGAAAGTACTTCAGTTTGTATGATCTGTGTCCTTACCACGAATCGGCCACCTACCAGTGCTTGTCGGGATTTGGCCAATGCATGCATGATGGCCAGCATCTCCTTGTCATAGATGGGATAAAGCCTCTCGTGTGGAAGGAGCTTCACGCTTTCGAACGCAATCGGATGACCCTCACTGCATCAAAGCGCTCCAATCCCTTCTCACGATGCATCGCACTCTAGGACAAAGGGTGCGTGAAAATCTGGTAGTGCTAACACGGGACAACTGCTCATCACCTCCTTGAGCTTATCAAAAGCTCGGCGTGTCGTATCCGACCAGGCTGAATGCCCCCTTCTCGTCGGCTCGTGAGGGTGCGACGAAGGCGAGAGAAGCCCTTGACGAACTTCACTGTAATAGGTGCAAATACCCAATGAACCCTCGAAGTTCGTCACATTCTGAAGGGCTGCGCCGGTCCCCGATAGCCGGGATCTTCTCTGGTGGACTCTCACCCCGTCCACTCCTATAATGTGTCCTAAATACGACATCTCCGTGTAACCCAAACTCACACTTGGAGAGCTTGGCAAGAACTGCTGCTCCTCCGAGATGTGCAAGACCGTCTCAATGTGCTTTGTAGGTGCTCCTCCCGAGTCTGCTGTATATAAGGATATCATCAAAGAAAACCAACACGAACTTCCTCGGATGATCCCTCGAAAATATGGTTCATACAAGGCTGAAAGTAGCCGGGTGCATTGGTCAACCCAAATGGCATGACCGGGAACTCAAAGTGCCCATAATGACACTGAAGCAGATCTTGGGAATGTCTGTTCCCTCGTGCGTATTCGATGGTACCGGACCTCAAATCAATCTTTGAGAAGAACGTTGCTCCTCTCAACTCATCCATCGACTCGTCGATCCCGGGAATGGGGTACTGTTCTTCGGGGGTCCTCTTGTTCGAGCCACTGTAATCAATGCACATGCGTAATGTGCCGTCCTTCTTCTTCACCGACTGGCACGAAGAAGCAAAAGGGAGTCAGTGTCGGGTCGGATGTGCCCAAGGGCCGGCAACTCTCGAATGGCCCGCTCTATCTCATCCCGATAGGCCTTGGGATGCCTATAGGGTGTGGTGATCACCGCTTTCGTATCCCTTGCTCCGGTTCGATCGTGTGCTCAAACCCCGATCCGGTGGCCGTCTGGCGGAATGTCTCCGAATACTACCGCATATCCGTCGAGAATGGTGCTGTAGATCGGGGTGCACGTCCAGTCTGTCATCTATCGCCTCGAAGCTCGCAACTCTCGCGCCCACTCTATGTCTCCCTTTGCGGAATGTCGCCTCCATGCGCTTGTGCCGATATCGTGCGGGGTGGATATGTGTGTGCGCCTCGTATCTTCTCATGCTTCCCAGTCTTGGGATCATCCCCACTCCATCTCCAAGGCCTTCCAATCTGTTGTGACCTTCCCTAGAGTAATAAGCCACCGAACTCCCAATATCACATTGGTGTCGGGATGTCCACCACAAAGAAGTGATCGGTCAATGTATAGGTGCCCATCGTCATCGATAACTGCGGTACATATCGGGCACAAGCCATGGTCCGATCTCCCGGTACCAAAACGAGAAAACCCATCAAAGCCTTGCGTCGGTATGCCTCTCCGTGCAACCATCCGGGCATCAATGAAGTTGTGGGTAGCCCCACTTTCGACTAAGACCGAAACCATTTGTCCGCGCGCTTGTTCCCCGCACGCGCAAGGTCAATTACTTGGGGACTCCTCTCAAGGCACGCCGGGGCTCCCCCAGGTAGGTGCAAATGATGCCCCACTTTGCTCTGCGTGGTGGAGGTGGCAAGGTACTGCGTGTTGCGTAACATTCACCCTGTCTCCTCATCATCCTCCTCCTCCTCTTCTCCGCCACTCTCGGAGAAGACCTCTATGAAATGTGCCTTTCTGCCCGTACATTTGTGTCCCGTGCCCACGGCTCTCGGCAAGTGAAGCATAATCGCTTCGTCTCGGCTCTCTCCCTCGGCCTCATCATCAAAGCTCGTCCTCGTCACGGATTTGCCTTGGGGGGCGGAACCCTCGTGTCCTTACCCTTAGGGGTCCCGGAAAGCCCGTCTCGGGGATAAGGTGGCCGAGTCCTAGGCAAGACATCTGTGAGGGTCCCGAGCCCTACCGATAGCATCCGGTAGTGTAGCCGGTTTGTTTGACGGGACTAGGCCACGTAGTGGCTCGACGTGACCCTTCCATAAACATATAGACCATCGAGCTGTCGATAAGTCGGGTACCATCACTGAAACCCTCAAGAAGTCCGAGATGTATGCCTGCTGCACTCTCGTCCGTCCGAGCTTGGTTAGCTCATGGAAATCTTGCTCCGGTCCTTCTTGTCAAAACGCTCCACCACTCTCCGGTGAACTCGACATATGTCGTCACCTGTGGAATGTCCCGGTGTTGCCATTCCATGAAACCACCGGTCCTGGGCCTCACCCTCTAAATGCAATGCGACCATCTTAATGGCCTCCCTCTCTCGCATCCGGTTAAGCTCGAAAAATAGATGTCCAACTTCTCCACCCAGGGACTTTGCGTAGTCTTCGCGAACCATCAAACATCGGCAAATGGAATTTACTCGCAAAGCACGGTGACTATCACGGTGGGATCCCACGTCCCTTGTGTTGGTCTGCTCATAGGCTTTGCCGCCACATCGGAAGCTGGATATAGCGATCTAAGGGGAAAGCATCCATGAACGCCCGACCTAGGCCCCGCGATCTGCAAAAATGGCCGCATGTTGAGCGGACCCCCATCTCTTGGTCGTTTGTCGTCCCGTCGTCCTCTACCTGAAAGGTAGGCATGGTGGGTCGCGTGGGTGCGGAATTGACCGTCCGTGTTGTCACAATGGGAATAGCGTCGGTATGTAGCGAGACACGCCCGATCCTTCTCCCACCGGGAGAACCCTAGGGGGTTCTCTCGTGCTACCTCTCACATTTGCAACCCTCTTGGTTACATCCCGCATGTGATGGATGATTGTATCCAACTTCTCGACTATGTCTTCCATTGGATTCCGTCGTTACGTCTCCGAATCGAATCACTTCCCCAGAAGAGACTCTTCAGATGGATGTAGGGGGTTCATAGGTCGCTAGCACCACAGGGCCGAGCCGGATCTATGCTCCGATACCCAAAGGGAAATAACCAGTAATACACAGAAATATGCCAGACAGATATACAAAATACAATGCTGGAACCAGATCATGGAACAAGTACACATAGAATGCCAGAAAACTAAGCCATTTTATTAATCTGAGAATACATATAGAGGAGTACAAGATAATCGGGATGAGTGCACCTATCCTTGCCCTGGGCAAGTGGAGACCCTCTCAGAACAAATAATGGCTGCAAATAAGGACAGCGTCCTAGCTGGCTGAAGATCTGCTATGAAGAGCTGCTGCTGGAATGCAATGGAACTATGAACTGAAGACTAGAAGATGGCTGATCTCAATCCACCAAACCCTCACCAATAAAAACGTTGTCTCTGCTAGTGACAGCGCAGAAGACAGATGAAATGCTGGCCACAAAACCTCCAGATGAGATGATCAGCTCCTCAAGGCTGGAAACACTGAAAAACGCTGCCAAACCCCACACACAAGCTCCTACTCATCAGATTAGCGTCCTCCCTGACTGGGTCTGCGTTCTCTCTGCCCAGATCTGCTGGATGCGAGTAGATCTATCCCGGATGCACGTCCTGTCACTCCCGGTGCAACGTCCTCCAAGGCTAGATGCTAGCATATCTCTCCAGGATGTTGCGGCTCCACCAATCTCTCGGATACCGTCCTCAAGGCTGGATCTCGCTGCTATCTCTCCGGATCACGTCCTCAAAGTGGATGCGATATCTCCTCGGATCTGCGTCCTCAAGAGCTGGATCTCCGATGCTATCTCTCGGATGCGCGTCCTCAAAGTGCCGGATGCGCAATATCTCCTCGGATCTGCCGTCCTCAAGTTGGATATTTTGTGACTCTCGGATCTGGTGGATACAATGTATCTCCTCGGATGCGTCCTCCAAGGGTGGATACGTCTTTATCTCTCCCCGGATACGCACCTCCCAAGGCTAGATCGCAATATCTCCTCCGATCTGCAACCTAAGGAGCTTGATCTCTGCTTCAATTCTCGAGATCTGCGTCCTCCAAGGCTTGGATACACTTGGCCTCTTCGAATCTGCGTCCTCTCTGCCTTGGTCAGCTGGATCTGCGTCCTTACTATCCAGATCTGAGCCCTCCTACTGGATCTGCGTCCTCCCCCTCTGAATCAGCGTCCTATCTCCTGGATCTGCGCAGTCACAAGAGGGGGCTTCCTCCTCTCCAAATCTCCACCAGGAAACTGTTGCTAATTACCCCTGAAACTGAAGGATGGTACTCAGAAAATAACCTTACTAGGGCAGGCACTCGAAGTCCCCCGAAGCTAAGGGTGATACCAGAAAATAACCTTACCAGGGCAAGCACTCAAAGTCCCCCGAGGCTAAGGGTGAGATCTCCGAACGGAGACACTCGGTTGCACTAAACAGTGCTGCAGACCGACTAAACAACCGGTGTGCTGAAGCAGACAGAAGTTTAGCTCTCAATATCAATATCAAATCATGCATGCCATAATGAGGTGAGAGCCCCACCTTTTATAGTGCTAAACTCCCTCCAAAACATACTTTCGTCCTTCACTCTCCAGCAACTCAACGTGATTGACTTGTGGGATTAACTTTGATACCTCCCCATCATACTCATGAACCCCAAGGCCCCCTCTACGAGGATTATACTTGTCCAGTCAACTAGGAAAAACACTTTATCTATAAAGTGAGGTGACCCCTCTTATTTCTCACTTTATTTATTATTTCCAACTAAAGCGGCAAAATTAAACAAAAATGAAATATTCCAGTGTAAGGCTGGTGGGAATATTACAATTGGTCTCCTATCCATGCTAAAATTCCTTTAAATATAATCCAATAAGTTTCCACTAAAAGAAGACATAACCATTCAGCCATACCTTTTAATTTCCTCCACCAATTGAAGTCTTGAAAATCCTTATGCATCTCCTTTCTTGCTTGTCTTGCCTTTGCTCCTTTCACAGGTTCAAATCCTTTAGGCTGCATACCTGCAAATTTACATTCACAGAAATAATTAATCCCAAAAATATGAGATCCTCTTGTCTGTGCAGATGATGTCAACACATTCCTCTCATTCTGATCTGCATAGATCAGTTCTTCTCTACTGTCATCACTGTCTTCGTCCCCAAGGATAGATCCTTTCTCTGGTTCACAGATGTATCCTATTTCTTCATTCTTAGTTGTTCGAAGTAATAATTTCTCAGCAAACAATTCTCTGACAGGCCATTTAACTCTTCTTCCCACATAAAATCCTTGTTTCCATTTTTCTCTAATTCCTTTCAATACCAGCTTCTCCAAATGACTGAGTTCTGCCTTCATCTCAGCCAACTCTATGTCCCTTTCTTCTTTACTCATTCCTTTGAGTCCAACTGCTTCAGCACTCTTTTCCCTATGTCTATGACTTTCCTTTGTACCCCTGTCATGACCATCAATAGTCAATTCCTTTCCTTCCTCTGGTGAAACTTCCTTCTTCACTAGTGAGATGCAACTAACTTTTTCCATTTCGCCTATAACAAGTCTCCTTCATGCAGCAATATTTCCAATTAGCCTTGCTAATTGGAATATCTCATTTTTGTTTAATTTTGCCGCTTTAGTTGGAAATAATAAATAAAGTGAGAAATAAGAGGGGTCACCTCACTTTATAAAATAAAGTGTTTTCCTAGTTGATCAACGTTATAACTTAAAGAGGGGGCCTTGGGGGTCCACATGAGTATGATAGGGGAGGCATCAGGCTGACCCAAGGTAAACTGCGCAGGTCAAAGGAGAGTTAAGTTTTGGAGGGAGTTTGGCATTATAAAAGGAGAGGGTCTCACCTCATTTGGAGCATTCATGATTTGATATTATTATTGATAGCTGGACTTCTGTCTGCTTCAGCACGCCGGTTGTTTAGTCGGTCTGCAGCACTGTTTAGTGCACGAGTGTCTCCGGTCGGAGATCTCACCCTTAGCCTCGGGGGACTTCGAGTGCCTGCCCTGGTAAGGTTATTTCTGGTTTCACCCTTAGCTTCGGGGGACTTCGAGTGCTCGCCCTAGTAAGGTTTGTTCTGAGTACACTTTTCAGTTTCAGCAGCAAAGTAGCAGCAGTTTCTGGTGCAGATTTGGAGGAGAAGAAGCCCTCTTGTGGCTGCGCAGTTCAGAGGAGGAAGGACGCTGTTTCAGGAGGAGAGAGGACGCTGTCCAGTTCTGAAGAGGAGAACGCAGATCTGAAGGCACATTGATAGATCCAGCCTGGGAGAAGGTAGATCTGAGCAGATATTTGCAGATCTAGTTTTGTATGATGCAGATCTGAAGGTATAGCACTAGATCCAGCTTGGGAGATTGCAGATCTGAGGAGATATTAGCAGATCTAGCCTAGATCTGAAGAGATAACATCAGATCCAGCCTTGGAGGTTGCAGATCTGAAGAGATATTGTCAGATCCAGCATAGATCTGAAGGGTTAGTAGCAGATCTGACCAAGGAGGACGCAGATCAGGAGAGATAGGACGCAGATCTGGTTTGGAGGCTTCAGATCCAGCAGATCTGAGCATTCAGGAGGCAGATCCACCAGGTAGAACGCTGATCTGATGAGCAGGGCCTCTGTGTGGGGTTCTGGCAGCATTTTTCAGTGTTTTCAGCCTTGAGGAGTTGGTCATCTCATCTGGAGGATTTGTGGGTAGATCCAGCCCTTTTGCCAGCATATTTCTTGAGCTTCTGAGCTGTTCCTGAAGGCACAGCGTTTTTGTAGGAGGAGGGTTTCTCGGGGCGATTTTCGGAGGTGGTCCATTTGCTTCACGGTTTCTGGGTTTTGTCCGGAGCAGCGAGTATAGGTGATCTGTAGATTTTTAGCTCATTCCGGCAAGTGATCGTGCCCCCTCAGCTTCGCTCACCCGCCACAGCTAGCTTATCATAGCTTCTTCCAGCAGCTGGGATGCAGTTTCTGTAGTAGCCATTTCCTATTTTCTGAGAGGATTCTTCACTTGCCTTGAGCAAGGATAGGTGCCCTCATTCTGATTTTCTTGTACTCCTCTCTATGTACTTTCAGATTAATAAAATGGCTCCGTTTTCTGGTATTCTATGTGTAATTATTCAGTGATCTGGTTCAGCATTGTATTTTCTGTATCTGTCTGTCATATTTCTGTTTATTACTGGTTATTTCCCTTTGGGGATATTACAGTGGTATCAGAGCATAATTCTGGCTCAGCCTGTGGTCTATGACATCAGAAAAGAAATCATACAGAGCAATAGCAGTTGCAATTCCAGAAACGCAGTTGGAAAAAGGGCCAAAATAAAAAGGGTCAAATTTTGAAGTTTGGAATTAGGAAAAACGTTTTCTGGGTTATTCTGGGTTTTGGACAATGATCACCTTCCCAAATTCCTAGAATT